>JAOTOL010001379.1:0-417500 GCA_034440575.1 Imbricaverruca yamaguchii
GATATACATATTATGGTCCCCCATGAGATGATGACATACTATAAGTTTGAAATCAATCGCCCAAATTATTGTGGAAGTTATGCCACCTAGAACTCCGAGTGTAGTTGGGTCACTTCGCCTGGACTCCAGACCTGACCCCAGATGACCCAGGATTCAAAATGTATGGAGGACATGCAGAAAAGACCAATGAACAGTTGTGCGAGGTTTGGCCTTGCTAACCCTATTAGTTTGGCGGCAAATGAGGAAAGACCTGAGGGGGCAGATATCTCCGCCCCAGACGTGCAAAGGCAGCGCTATGTGAAACTTCCATGTTGATCTGTCATCAACTATTACCCAAGACATGGACGGCTGCTCTTGCGAAATCATTTGACAATTTATTGCTATGTTTAAATCAGCACAAGGCATACCGGAATAAATTTGCAGTTTGTTTAATGACATTCAGTGATAATATATTGGCCGGAACCATTCAGTCATTCCTGATACATTGGCATTGACTTTAATTTTGTAATTCCTCAATATTTGTAGCATTGATCATGAGACAGCAGCATCATCAGCAAACAAATGGAATGTTCCATCTAAAGAATTACCCAAATCATTAATGTATGTAAGGAAGAATGGGGGACCGAGTATGGAGCCTTGTGAAATTCCCATAATAATACACTCTGCATCTGGAGACTATATCATTAATTTTAGTTTGTTGATAACCATGTTTTAAATAAGAATGCAATATTATGAACAGAGTTCCTGATATGCCAATGTGTTTTTTTTTTAAAAGTAGAATGTCAATGCTTCACAGTATCAAAGGCTTTTTTCAAGTCAATATAGAGACCATATGTAAGTTCTTTCCTTTCCAAAGATGTTGTAATTTACTAATACATGTGAGCAATCGGCATGCAGGTGCTATGTTTTTTTTTTCTTCTAAATCCAGATTCTGAGAGTACTGAGTATATTATTCAGCTCTTAGATAAGATAAGAGGTAAGAATATACCATTCTTCAAGAGTTTTTGAAAATACTGATGGCATAGAAATTGGCCTACAATTTGTGAATTTTGTTCAATTCTCCTATTTAAATACGGGGATAATCCAGGGCTTGTTTTAGTTGCTGGGGAAACTCCACTTCTGAGACAGAGGGACAAAGAAGGGTTACATTTACAGAGGTTAAGCATTGTCCTTGACTATGAACTGGATGGTGATTATCAACGAATGATTGACATTTTAACGTTTGTGCGCATGCGCTTTTTTGACATTCCGTCTGTGTGTATTTCGCCAACCTGTAGATAGTAGACGTAGTGTCACGAGTCCATTTGAAAAATTCAGAAAATTTTTCTCTTTCTTTACTCACTGACACCAGATGAAGGGTATAAAGCCGAGACGTTGATGTTCATTTTTATTTATCATCTTGTGCCACACTGTAATCTGTATTTTACTTGCCCAATTAGCATCCAATCACAAGATAGGGTTTGAATTGACTTCTTGGTTTGCAAATCGGCGTTCGCTCTTTCGCTTCTTCACTTACGCAATTTGACTACTTAGTCCGCCACTTCCAACTCCTTTGAGAGAACTTGGTAGGTTTGATTGCCTCTGAAACTATTTGAAATGAAATGGAACCTTTGTCAATGGATTCCAATCTTGTATATCAAAGATACAGACGATTGAGCTTCAATGCAGACATCGGATCCCGAAGACTTTCAAACAGGGGCCCCAGTGGGAATTTACTCTCCCTGATGCATCAATTTACGAATTTGCCTTCCTGAGTTAGATCTAATAGCCAACAGCGCCATATTGCTCTCTGGAGACATGGCAATATGCGTGCCACACGGCACCGATTTATCACTTACCAAGTAATCACAATGCTAACTTTGAACTTGCACGATAGCATTGAATGCAAAACGACTTCAACTTATGGAACAAACGGACGAAATGGGCCTCTGATCGATGCAAGCAACTGCTAGCCATCGCACTGGACAAGCTGACAACAGGTTCAGTGCAAAGTGAAACTGTGGAAATAATGCGTCCCCTCATATCAGGCCCGGAAAGCATCGCCAACCAACATTTAAAGAACGGTTTAGAACATGTTCGTTTGGTTGCTCACGAAAGGACAGTTATCAGACCCAATGTTTTGAAATGAGTACAGTGTTTTATGCAGCGAGAGCCTATATTTTCCGAGTTATGTCATGGATCAAGTATAAGCGTTCCAGAATTCATGCGTAATTCTAATGAAGCATCGTGAGGAATAATACAGGTCTTGAGTTTCATCATGTTGCGGCTACTATAAGAATAGATGCTGTATTCATCGTTCATTTTCCTCCAACGGCGTCCGGCCGCTATTGCTGTGAAATCTATCTGGAGTTACCCTGCTATAGCTTCACAGTGATTGCAGTCCGAAATGTGCTGATGATTATGAAGAACAACGGTAAGTCGAATTACATGACATGAAATCCCTTTCCAAATTGTCAACAGCTGCTTACTACGCTTCCTTGCATTATAGATGTGGTCAACTGCAGGGTGGCAATTTCGAAAGCTCAAAATGTTACACCTTTTAGCGGCTACTGATAACTTGTGCAACGATAGCTACACTTTGTGATTGTGTGCAATTATGTCGTGTTGGGCTCAAATATATCAAACACCGTCTTCATTTGGGTATAACAGTTCGGCAAAAACGCAAGGCGATTTTCCGTGTGCTCACCAAACTGAACGGCGGTGTTCAGAATCCGGCACGTGTATCTGCATCTGTTAAAACAAGTGAAGTGTGTTCTGAATTCCGAACACGGGCTTAAACATTAAAAAACCTGCGAGGTTGAACATGGCAACGGCAGATAGAGATTATCCTTGGGAAAATGACCGCATTTCCTCGGGAAGTTGCCTTCGACGGAAAAAATTGCTATGTGGAGAGGGGTACACTAAAGTTTAATGAACAGGCATCTTTCTAACCCGAAAGGACGCATTTGCTTCCTTCCTGCGCCTGTTCCCCAATGATAGCACCGTGTAACACATAATTTTTCCATGAATTAAAACTAATATTTTCTGATTTTCCGGCATCAATATATACAAATTTGCCGTCGCCAAGTTCAGACTTTGGTTCTGAGTTCATGGGATCGTTTCTTGAGTTTTTTTGCCATTTTGCTTATTAATGTAGGGGTTTTTCACGCTGTCTGCTTTTAAATCAAATGTAACCTCTTAAGTATAATTTTAATTTAACTTAACACGATTATTATGATAGATCAGTGATGAAAATTGAAGTTAAAAAAATTAACTACTTGTTTTTCGTTTTCGTTGCCTAGATTTCATGATAATAAAAAGAAGAAAACAAGAAGAGTGTAATTAGTGTATAATAATATGCTAACATACACAGACAGTGATGCCGTGCAGGACTCAGAGCGTTCATAAAGAGTATTGTTAGGGATATTTTGCCCAGAATTGATACAAAAATGATGGCGTCATGGATTACGTTAAAATGAGAATCTCTACGAAATTGGCAGTTGTATTTCAGGTCACTGTCAGGTAAAAGGTTTCAGATATAGTCTCTCATCTTACTTTCAATCTACTGTCCTTTGTAGCGTTCCTCGAAAGAGCTGACATCCTGGCAGAATATTTCGCCTTGTTCTTCTCAGTAGTCTCCCGTATTTTCTTTCAATCCATCTAGGTGGGCGTGTAGTACGTGCAGTGCAAGTGGCATCCGACAGCCTATGCTCCGGTACGTGTCTGCAAGTTCCTCAACGATTTTCCTGTAATTATTTGCCTTGTGGTTTCCGAGGAAGCCTTTGACTAGAGAAAGAAAGCTTGTCCAAGCTGCCCACTCAACATCAGATATCTCAGCAAAGCTGCCGGAGTCAGTAAATCGCTTCACATGAGGGATAGACATACTATTGCTTTGACTTTGGCTACCGACAACTTCAGGAATACCTCCTGAATGTGCTTCAACTCCTCACTCCTTAGATCCAGCTGTTTAACAAACTGCTTAATGATACGGAATTTGATGTGCAGGGGTTGCATCAGCACTCTGTGTTGGCTCTACCAGCGGCTCTTGCTTCACGTTATGGGCCCCAACCTCATAGCAGGTCCTGAGGGGCCAGTTCCTCTTTCTCGTAGTGAAGGGCTATATTTCGGCCATCCCAGAGGCACATATAGCATGGGAACTTGGGGAAGCCTCCATGAAGCCCCATCAGTAGGCCACCATCTTGAAATCGCTAATGGCCTCCCAGCTGAATTGGTCGTGCTTCAGCGAACGCAGCACGACTTTGACATTTTGGTACTCTTCTTTCATGTGCACAGAATGAGCAGAATAATTGAGGGCCACTGATTTGTGTTATGCAGAACATATCCTTGAGGCTTTTAGACGAACTGTCGATGAAGATCCACCAGTTAGAGGTGTTGCAGGGAATGTCCACAGCATCGACAATCCCTCTGATATCATTTCAGTGGCACGATCCATTTCTAAGAGTGAAGAAGACTGAAAAGTCCGATGGCGCTTCCTCTAGTAAGTAATTAGAACGCTGTCGTCCAGTGAGTCCCACAACTTCAGACTGGAAATGAGCAACTCGGCGTTCGACTTTGTCAATGCCATTTCCCTGATGAGGTCGGTGATGTACTCTTGGCTGGGGTAGTAGGAGCATCTTTCACCGGGCACCATCGTCGACGGCACGCAGCAGATGGCGCTCCCACTCGGAATCAGCATAGCTTGCTTCTTCTGCTGGACAAGATTGATCTCTCAAGGGAGGTTGTGGCGCAGGTAGATCCGTCGCATTATGGGAAACAAGTGCAGTAGATGACGGAATGACATGGTACTCAATGGGAGGCGCATTCTTCCGTTTCTGTATTTTGTTGATCGACGCAGATCTCCAGTAATTTACACACAGTGATGCTGCATGTAAATCGACGTCGGCATCGATATACACATTGCCAATATATAATACAAATTGGACAACTGTATACCACGTGACAAAGAAGGCATGGATGTCATGTTATTGATGACATGGTGTTAATATCGTTAGGTTTCAATACAATATTGGTGCTCAGTTTATCAAAATACTTTTATTTCTATTGCTTCAGTCACTCTAACAACGGATATTGAGCAATACCAAGATATTCAACTTACCCCTAATCAAATAAGGTGACCAAAATAAACACCAACTGCGCAACCGTGTGATTTTACTTCTACTGACGCACTGGCTTCTTTGTTTCATTAAAGCCCGGTTTGCTGAAGTATGGGTTGCCAATTCGTGACATCAACTCCTTGCGAACCGTTGCAGTTTTTGCGATATCGTCATTTAAAACGCGCCCTGGAGGGCCACTGAAAATAAAAGAGCACTGGAGGGGGGCGGATTCCGCCCCCCCCCAAGATCTCAGCTCCTATGAAGGCTAGAGCAACGAAATTCACAGAATGGATGGGAACGATAGTGAACTCTATTGTGTGCAAAGTTCATGACCTCAGGTCAATATATTCAAGGTCAAATGAGGTGAAAGTAGCAAAATTTTCTGGTTTTGCTTGGCTTGGCTTGTTATTGTTATGGATCGCTGTGGTTGTGTTTGAATGCTCCAAAATTGGCATTAATGATGTTTTGGACATTACTAATGATGCAATACAGATGTCAGATCCGCCATTTAACCTCAGGTCACCTATATAGGAACACTTTATTAGGTCATTACCTGCTCCAGTTACCGGAACCGGGCTCCCATCCCGACTGCTCCGTTGGGCGGCTCGGCACAATCGGCTTCGCAAAGAAAGGAGTGAAATACATGAATAAAGTATGGAAACGCTCAGGCACACAATGACAAACAGAAGATTTCTGGATATATAGGGAGTAACATGTAAAGTGACATCAATCGCATGACAGACATTTACATTTATGACATATTCCAGTTGACCAAGTTTGTTTCCATTAGCCTATCATGAACTTGACCTGACTTGACCTCGGCGACTTAACATGACTTTTAAATTATATAGCATAACAATATACATCAAACAAGTCGCTAGTGTTGTCGGGAACACTTCCCTATTGCCAATATACGGGAAGCGCATCAGCGCCGATTTTTGTGGTCTGGCGCTGCGAATTGTTTTTACTTTAACGGCCCGTACCTTGAAAACTTCTCGGCAGATTTTCATTTGTCTTGCTTTAAGCAATGCGCCGGTCATTTCTAAGCAGGTACACGGAAAATTTGGCGTATATTGGCCGGTACAATTTAGAGTTATGTACGAAAAATCGGAAGGATTGACGGATTTCGCCATACCCCCTTCTAGGGCGTGTGTTAACCTGTTATAAACTCGATCTGACTTGACCTCGGTGACTTGACATGACTCTGGGATAATGTAGCATGACAATGTACATCAAACAAGTCGCTATTTTTGCCAAGAACACTTCCTTTTTGCTAATATACAGGAAGCACATCAGCGCCGATATTTGTGATCTGGCGCTGATAAATATTTTTTGATTTTAGCGACCCCTAACTCGAATTTTCCGTCGATTTTAATTTTTCTTACTTCAAACAACGTACCAGTCATTTATTGGCAGGTACACAAAAAATGGCGTATATCGACCGGTAAAATCTGGAGTTATCTACGAAAAACCGGAGGGGTGGGTGGATTTCGCCCTCACCCCCCTCCAGTGCGCGTGTTAAGTTAGTGTACTTGTTTTGTTAAATATATTGCAAATTTTGAACCATTTATGGATCTGTCCTAGATGTCCATATATGGTTAAAATCATAATGTTCTTAGTTCAACAAGATCGATGTACTGACAACAAACCCGAGGTTTAAAATCACCAAGGGCTTTTTCCAGTGATTTCAAGCATAATGAATCAGAAAATGAAGGTTGCTGTCCAGAAACAAAGAACACAAATATTTTTGTGTTACACGGTGTAATTACTGGATACTTCCTTGCCAAATACAACCTTGTGAACTTAAAATGCTTAAGTCTATGTTCGGAATTCAACACACTTCACTTGTTTTAACAGGCGCAGATGCCTGCGCTGTATTTCCAACACCGCTGCTCGATCCGGGGAACACACGAAAAATCGTCTGTATTGTTTGCCGAACACATCTATACCCAAACGAAGACAGTGTTTCATACATCTGAGCGCAATAAGACATGATTCCACAACATCACAAGGCTCCACTGTAGCTGTCCTTGTACAGCTTATTAGTAACCGCTGAAGACATTTTAAACTTTTTAAATTGCCGCCCTGCTGTTGACCAGTTCCAAAATGCAAGGAAGCATGGTAATCAGCTGCAAACAATTTTTTAAAGGACTACGCTGTCATGCGATTCAATGTACCATTGTTCTGCATAATCATCTGCATATTTCGTACTGCAATCACTGTGAAGTTTCGTCCTTCCGTTAACCCGCCCCGTCTCGGGGGGGGGAGGGGTCTTCAGCCGCCCCTGTCAGGTTTTTTCGCAGATAGTGGACGAACGGCACGCGACAGCACGCCCAAATTTGGCATACCTTTTCCCACATCAATTTGTTATTCTGATTCAAAAATTTTGTGTCAGGTCATCTAGGGCATTGAGTTAGTCAAGGTCAAGTGATGTCACCTCCAAAAATGTTCAACCAGTCGTCACGCTTTAACGGTTAGGTACTTTAATGAAACATTCAGCGTTTGCTTATCGTTACGGATGCAACAAAACGTACGAGGGGAGTTTTAAACAAAAGTTTTTGTCTACATATAAATTTTGCGTGTTTGCCAAATTGCAGTTCAAATAGAGGATTCTGGCTAAAGTAAGCATTTTTATTTGGGAAAGTTGACTTTAAACAACGCTTCTCGATCTACTCTACCCATTAGAAAATAAAAATTAAAGAAAACTTGAAAACGCAAAATTTTGAAAATAAAAACAATTTTTTTTTTTTTGGGGGGGGCAAAAAAATATGGTCCTGGTCGATTTCGCTGTCCTTTTCTCATTCCAAATATATTCTGTTTTTCATATATCCCAAAATGAATACCCCAGAGTCAAAAACATAATGTAAGTCGTGAAAAGACGTGAAAATATAGCCCCCCTGGTGACGTCACTTTTGGGGGGAAGTTGTTTTGGAGGGTGGACTCGGACCCTACTCGTCGAGTGCTTTCCGATGACATCTCTTTCGTTTTCGTGTGATGCTTAGTTTTAATTTTAGAGGGGGTTTTCGACCGCCCCCCACCCCCCGAATTCGGGGTGGGAGGATTTGACCGGAAAGACCGCGCGGATGTTATAGTGTCAGATGCCATCCTCGACCAGCACCTTAACTGGGATTCTCTCTGTTTCACATTTCCTCACATTCTCACTGAATTATCTACAGCTGCCGATGGACACTCTTAGACAGTCCCGTCAAGGTTGAAGACGGTTGGGCGGTACCAGAGACCATACCTGTGGCAGGTTTGTTCTCCAGAGACCATCTTAAATACCCCATAGGATGTTCCAACATATCTGTTTTGGGAAAATCTGTAAAAGAGGCTCAGAACGCGGCGTGCAAAACAACGGGCAAAGAAGTTGTGTTCTACGTGAACTCACTTTCGTCCTAAATCCTTGGAGCTCCGGTATCTCCTTTTTGCCTGGTCAGGTAAACAGCATGGCCAGGCATATGTCCAAGTCAAGGACTGTTGTCTGCGAGTGGCGTAGCGAATATGCCAACGACGATGTTATTTGATGCAAAGGCATCAAATATCGTCGTCTTCCTGTTTCTATGGTTCATTTAAAAAAAAATCAATTTGACAAATAAACGTAATGTTGTGGTGCTCACAGTTCTTCTTCAATGGATTAGCTGGCAATCCCTGAGACTGCAGCAGCAATGAGCGGCGTGTGTAACAAATAACGCCCGCGATAGGTGTGCAGTACCCCAGGGCTGTACATCAAAACTTGTCATGCGACACTGGGAAAACACAGCTGCTCATCTGTGCTGTTTTCGCTGCGATACCAAAATGAAACGTGAATTTAAACCTGAAAGAAGTTTCATATGAGAACAGCAAGGGACAATTGTACTAAAAACCACACTCAGTTGAGGTGTGTATTGCTCAAATGAAACCTGCAACTAGTCTTACTTGCGTAATAGCTTCGAATGTTGAAATAAATAGCCATTCTCAAGTGCACTGGCTTCAGCGAGAACAAAAATATGCTTGTTGGGACTTTCAGGTGTCCTACATGAGCACATTTGCGATCAGCGAAGTCAGTGAAACACTTGGGACTGGTATCAATTGAGCATATCTGTTTAAATTAAGACCAATTGCTATTCTCAGTCTGAATTGTTTCACTTGACACCAAAAGATATTCTCCTTCTTGAGTCTTGAAAGCGGTTTCACATGAGTACATTTGTAAGTCTCAACTCACTGGGATTCTCCTCTGGGAATGGTGTTTTGAGCATATCGCGAACAAAGAGACCAGAACACATGAACCATGTTTTGTGTGGTCTGGTTTGAATAGGGATAATGAAAACGTCTGCTATTCTCAGAGAATACATACGCTTCTCACATTTCTTCACTTAATACAGTTACACAAGCAGCAAGAAACCAAAATAACGCTACGATGTGCAGATGATATGCAGTTCAAGCTAGGGTTAAGGTTTAGCTTTAACTGTTACTTTACAGTTAAAAGAGTAAAAAAAGAGTCAAACATAAAGAGTCAAACCGCCTGCTGGGTGCACTTGGAACACAGCCAACTTTAAATTCATTTGCAAAAATATATAAGATGTCAGTGCCTAGCCAGAACGCCTCCTATTCCTTCCACTCCGGATATGGATGGATCAGGAGGCTGCAGGTCACCTTCGGAATGAACATGTCCATCTTGGACTCACACCTCTTCCAACCAGAAAGCCTACCAGAAAACGAAAGTGAAACTGAAAACTATATATGCATTGCTGTATCGCCCCACTTACCTGTGTAAGTGCAATGAATCCACAAATCAAAGGACGACGCTCATACCAGCTCACAAATGGTAATTTGATGCACTCAAGCTAACAAAAACTGCCTTTCCGAGAATGTAGCGAGGTTAGCTTCTAGCGGTAACATTCGCATCGCGTCCGGTTGTCAATTCATACTTGTCATACTTGTCATACATGTCATCGAACTTACGGGCCACTGTCCGCCGCATCGCAGTACCTGGTGCGGCGCGCTGAACTGCTGAGCCAGCGTCCATGTGCCGCTGACCTGCTGACCGCGCCTCGTGGCTTCCACGGCTTGTGGCGATATATACGGCAGGGCCGCCGGTCAGTGAGGTGCGGAGGCCCGGGAGTCGATCAGGCAGTCGCTGTGGAGCTGACGATAGTGGGCTGTCACGCTGCTCTGAGCAGAGCCGAGTCAATGAGCTCACGTCGGCAGCCGGGCCCATCGCCGTCAATGGAGTCAAACAGCATTTCTGTCGAACCAAGTATCAGCGGTGCCGACGAGGCATCCCTAGCTATAACAAGCCACAGAAGCCTGAGGCTCCCAGATTGGAAAAACGTCTCCTGAAGCGGGTCAGACGCATAATTAGACCGCGCGAGTGGTGGGGGAAATTCACAAATGTTTCAGACGAACACATAGGTCTGTCTAAGGTGCATCGATATCGGTTTTATTGTTGATCACATTGTAGTCTTTCCATGCAGCTGTAATCCCCATAGTTACCCATAATGTAACTGTCATGCACTATCAATGGCTGGCAATTGGGGTGTTCCAATGAATGTGAATTACAGGAATGCGCTGTATCTCCAACCGCACCGATAACCTCACTCAGTTATTTTCTTTATTGAAGTGACATCTATGCACAGGCGCAGTGGGCAAAATCTACGCGGTATGCATTTACTCCAGTCCCAGTCATATCGTTATACTACCTAGAGAGTGCAATCAACTTGTTCGTAAGCTGTTTCAAACAGGCAGACAACTATTTTCGACAGCTGCGGTGCTGCTGCTTTATCTGAACTAGTCAATGGTGCTGAATGTCGAACACATACGGCGGTGGTGCTGATGAAGATAAATAGCGCCAGTGCATGCGTGTTATCCAAGCCGGTCGGAGGTGTGCACAGAATCTTGCTCGTTGATGCGGGTCCCGGCAGACCAATATTCAAGTCCTGAAGGGATAAAACAGCCTACTACCAGTTGTGGGCCAGAATAGACAATGTTGGCGAGTAAGTGCAGTCACGAATTTTGCACTCAGGATTCAGTCGTGGCGAATCAAAGGAGTAGCATTTCTTTGAACGTCAATGCAAGGAAGGCGCATACTTAAAAAGATGCATGTGATATATTGCAAACGGTATCCATGCACATCAGATTCGAACTTTTTCTGCCATCTCGTCGTCAATTACGCTGTTTATGATGCATTTCTCGGTTCGGTCCGGTACCGAACCGAGATCAGGCGACGCTAGTAACGTCAAAAATGGGGTGCTGATAAAATATAAAATAGCGTTTAGCTAGATATAAAAAAATTTTCAGGTCTACCTAGGTGCAAGAAACATATCTTTAATAATATTGTCCATCATCCTGTTAAAAACACGCATTTATGTTCAAAAATACGGATAATTAAAACCGCATCCGCCTATTTGCCAGATGCGTGGAAGCTTTCCGCCATATTCCATACAATTCTCGGTTCGGTCCGGTACCGAACCGAGATCAGGCGACGCTAGTAACATCAAAAATTGGGTGCTGATAAAATATAAAATAGCGTTTAGCTAGATATAAATGTGTTTTTTTTCAGGTTTAAGGAGGTGCAACAAGCATATATTTAACAATATTGTCCATTGTACTGTTAGCAACACACATTTGTGTCAGAAAATACGGACAATTAAAACCGCATCCGCCTATTTTCCAGATTCGTGGAAGCTTTCCGCGATTTTTCGTAGTCCCGGTCCTCCCTCGGAGCCGAGAAATGCTTTGACCAATCACAGGTCAGCTGGTATGTCCGTGCAAAGCCGACGCACAAACGGCAAAGGAACTGCTGCTTATCTGTAAGTAAAAGTGAAATAAACAGAGAATCTGATAATTTATTAAATTAATGTTACATTATTTAGATAGAAATAGTCGGAAGCTATCATTGCATAACTCATATGATAGGTTTTATTCCTTTTGGAGCCTCTGAAGACTGCAAGAACGATGTAGTTAGCACTATTGGAATCGGCAATTTAGGTTTTAGACGAAGACATAAAATATTAATGCAACTATGAGCCACAAGGGCCCTTCTTGGTTGCACTCTGTACACTCAACCCATCAAATCCGTCGATCAGCCCTCCCTGTCATACTGAAAAGCAAGCCCTCTATTCTTATAATGATTGTTTATGCTGTTTTTAAAGATGTTCAATGTGCTGCTACTGGCGGTTTCTGGGAGCTGGTTTCAGTGTTCTACTACCCTGTTGGTAAAGAAAGACTGTCTTAACCTTGTTCTGCTATGCTTAACTTTAATTTTGAATTGATGACCTCTAATTGCATCATTTCTGTTAAATTCAAACATTTCCCCAAGATATCCCTTCTTCAGACCATGGAGAAATGTATAGACCTTGATGAGATCTTTTCTCAGCTGGGTGGAAATTAAGGCACTTCTTAAGAGATTTCACCTCTTCAAACATTTTTGCACTCTGGGTTCGTACTGGATAGAATGGGCTCCACATGTACTCATGACACAAACATGCAGAAGGAACTAAAATACCACTAAGAAAACTAGTACAAGATTGAAGTAAACATCCACCAAACATGTTACTCTACTTAGGATTGCCAAATAAATTAGCCACTTTTTGTACCATCAAGCACAGAGACAACATCCGAACACATACCACACCAAACCACAACCAACAGAAATGCTTTCAACAACATGCCAAACCTTTTGCCTGCACACTGAACAGTGGCCTCTGGTTGCTACAAATTTGGCTGATGCATCTCCATACACCTGCTTTTGAGCCACCCTATACTCGTAGTGGAAAACCTGACAGTTTTAAGACACATCTTCCAGGTCCAGGAGGTCGCCAATTGAAATTTGCTTTGTTAGCATTTTTTGTTCTGAAAACTACCCTTTAACCAATTGATGCAAGGTATTCTTTAAATGATATCATAAACATTAGCAACTTTGAACACATGTTTAACAGTGCCATACTGCAAACACAAGACCTTGACTGAACCTTTGCTTTGCACACTGCCATCAATTCTGACTGCTGTTTTTGAGGTAGTGGTGTTGGGTCAGTGATCCGTATCAGCAGGGAATTGGCTGTGTATGTAGGTAGGTGTGTGCCCTGAGTTGAGGGTGAAGCATGAGTTATTTGTTTGTTTTTCATTTGGCTAGCCTTGTACTGATAGTAGTAGTAAGGAGTCAGTGCTGGTCCTAGGAGACTCGTGTGCGACATTTAGAGCGGGTATTTTGTAAAGGTAGGAGGGACAGGAGGTGCATCACCAGGCCTGGTGCCAAGGTGAAGGACCTGGTACCTGTGGCGGCACAGGTCACCAGTGATCACCAGCTTAGTACAGTTATAGTGCATGTAGGGGTAAATAACATAGGTACTTCTAGGAGTGAGGAGCTTCTGCGGGAGTACAAGGCCCTTCTGGCCACCCTGAAGGGTACCAATAGAGTCATTGTAACAGCAATTTTGCCTAGGGCTAGAGCCTCCCCTGAGTGGAGCTCTATGGCACTGGCAGCTAACACCAGGGTAGGAAAGCTCTGCCATGAGCTAGGTTTTACATTTGTAGATGAGTGGAGCAGGTTTTATGCATAGTGGGACCTCTATCAGAGGGATGGCCTGCACTTCTCTGAGAAGGGGGTCCTGTGTTAGGCAAAGTGTACAAGCATGTCCTTCAGGGAAACTAGGAAATGGGGTGGGGAGGGATGAAATTGCATTGCCAACTCAGAAATATTCCAATAGTGTCTGCCAAGGCAATAGAACCTCAAAGTCTGCAACTAGGGACAGCACCAGTTCAAGGGGACAGAGTGATAAAATAACTCCCTCAGTATGATAAGGATGATGATAAGTAAGATGATAATATGATAATATGATAAGATAAGATGATAATATGATAAGTATAAGGATAATTTGGTAAAGGTTCCAAATTTCAACAGAGCAGTGGTGGTGACTGGTCTCAGAAGCCTGAAAATGGTATGTGTGAACTTCACTAACCACATAGACAAAGAATTGGTAGAACTATTTGATGGGACCTTCATATTTTTGGAGGTAAAGATCCACTGCTTATGAATACTGTCATATTTTGTCATGGATATGCTAAACATGAGAGGAAATGTCAAATGGTAGGCAATGTTTACCTTTCAGCCAACACCTACTGCCAAGTCTAGTGGTTTGTAGAGAGGTGTGCAGTGTGGAATAATGACATCACAGGAGTCAGGGAAGTGATATCACGGGATTCAGGTGTCAATGACTGGTTTTGTTAGGTTACAACCTATCCTAACCTAACCTGGCCTTACCTAACCTAACTAGTCATTGACACCCGACTTGTGTGATGTCACTGTTCTCCACTGTATGCCTCTTTACAAATCACTAGCCTTTGCAGTGTATCACTGGCTTTGGCAGATGGCAGTATGAAGACAGTATTCACCAACATGGTGGTAGAAAACTGGAACCAGCTGCCAGAAACCATTGTCAGTAGCAGCACATTGAACACCTTTAAAACAACATAGACAATGATTATAAGAATAGTGGGTTTGCTTTTCAGTATTCCATGCAGGGCTGGTCAACAGATTTGGTGGGCAACTGGTTGAGTGTACAGAGTGCAACCAAGAAGGGCCCTTGCGGCTCATAGTTGCACTAATCTTTGATGCCTTTATGTCAAAACAATGAATAAGGTAAAGGCGTAATTACAACATTGACTTTAATCCAAGCTGGTGGGACAAAAAACATTTGAAATGACACCAATTTCATGACAAATGTTTACATCCTATTGTACTCATTTTGACATCACACACCTAACAAAAACCCAGTATTTTAACACTGCAACACCTCCCTCAAAATATCCCTGGTTCAAAATATACTAGGAGTGATGTCACCAACAGCTGACTAGCAGTCAACTGACATTGACTAAGATTGTGAGAGGTAATACTTGAAGATTACCAGTAGGTACTATGCCCATTAGTTTGGAATTCAGAATTCAATATTGGAGGACCTGAAGGCCATCCAATGTGAATAATCTTCATCTGTCTTCACCTTAACGAGTACCACATCACCCCCCGTCGCACGGTGCCAGTTGTGACGGGGGACCAACACACCTCTTTGATCCTGATATCCCGGCGGCGGGCTCGTGGGGCCTCACGCGGGCCAAGTGGCTAGTCGCCTCGGGCCGGGGACCTGGGATTCTTCCCAGTGTCTGCCGGCCCGGCCGGCTGTGGTCAAGGAGTGGGCGGTGCTGGACCCCGGTCGGGGTGGCGAGTCTCTCTCTCTGCCGGCCGGGCGAAGGCGCCGCCTGCCCCGTATAGCTCCTCGGGCGCCTGGCGACCTCCAGTACGCGGGACTCAGGCGTCCCCTCAGTGGGGCCCTATGCGGAGGGGGCGCCCGAGGAGCCGAACACCAAGACGCATCGCATGGCGTCTTAAAAAAACCTCGTGGTCCCTCACGTAGGGCCCAGACCATCGCCCAACCCATTGCAGGTGGGAGCGTGTGTAACCAGGAAAGTCACGGGATAAATATTTATAATGTTCCTCGCATACTCATCTTCCGAGGACTGACCAAAAATATTTCCTCATTGTCCCCTTTCCAGAGGCGAGACGGGTGCGACAGATTTGAGAGTATCAACCGTTGCGAGAAGTTAAAGGATGGTGCTATTGAAGTAGAGTTTGCACAAGTAGGAGAAGCACAGAACGCACTGGAAATGACCGAGTTCGTATATAGTGTGCGGAAAGGTGACAGGAAAGTCGACGGGAGCATCCAGATGAGGATCGAACCACATAAAACCAAAAATACATCGCGAGGAATCATCAATTGTTACGATCTCAAGGAAATCCAAGATGGGCTATCTGAGTTCGGCTTGATAGGAGCCAGAAAAACGAAGACAAGACGGGGTGCAGAGCTGATCGCCACAAATAATGTTATACTGACTTTCGATTCAACTGACTTACTCTCTGAGATCCGAGTGGGTTACATCCGGGTCAAGGTGCGACTTTTTCTTCCAAACCTATTGCGTTGTTTTAAACGTCAGAAATATGGGCACACCAACCAATACTGTAGAAATCGTCCTGTGTGTAGCAAGTGTGCCTCCCTAGACCACAGTAGCGACTAATGTACCTCAGAAGTGCCATTCTGCGTCAACTGCGGCAGAGGACAGGATCCCCACACATCGTTCGACCGCGCCTGCCCTAGCCACTCCAAAGAGAAGGAAATTATGTCGATCAACCACAATGAAAAGGTAACGTTTCGCGAAGCTCGGGATCTGTACGATCACACACACCCGAGAATATCGTACTCAACAAAAGCTAAAAATGTCACTTCGGTTCCACGGCGAGTATAGACAGCTGAAGCAAACGAACTCGTTGCAGCACTACGTGGGGTTCTTCGCTCCTTCGGTTTACTCGTCGCCCCGTCCACAAGGCATGGGACCGAGGTTCCACCGCCCACGAGTGACGCCGTTCGACCACCGGAGGTCCCCTTCCAACCAACACCCGAAGATGGTGTGTGGACGCTGGTACAACGGTCAAAGAGGTTTCCTCGATCCTTTCCGCCCAATCCTAGCCCCTCCCAGTCCAGTTTGAAATCCCCACCTCCCATCCCCCATCTGCCCTCCAACCCACCCTCTCCTCCCTCACGCCCCACCACCACCTGCAAACATAGCCTCTCTACCTCCTCCCTTCCCTCAGTCATATCCACCGATGCCCAATCCATTTCCAACCTTTCTACACTCGCATCCACCTCAAATCAGACATCCTCACGTACCACAGCACCAACAATTGCACAAAAATCCTTACCATCCACATCCATGCCTCCTACCTCCAACACAACCATTACCAACACATCCTCTTGCCAGCCCTCAGCATCCAAGCCCACTTCCCGCTCGCTCCCCCTGATCTCCCTACACCCCATGGCACCCGCTCTCCCTACACCCGCGACCCGACCAACCGGAGTCGCGGCACACCCTGGATCTCCTGATCTGGACGCACGGGGACGGACAACCCGACGTGATTCCGCTCATTCGAGTCCGGAATCTAGAAGCCCACGTCCAACCACAACCCCTTCACCGTCACCACCAGTCTCAACCGTGATGGGGCCGCCTGTCACCCCTCCGCCACGTCGAGCTAGTCACCCCCCGATCTGCCCCCAGCTTCGAATCGCATGACGAAGCGAGCTCTCCCAGGGGCGGTGTCTCCTTCTGAGATCGGCATTCCCGGTCACGGCCGCGTAGCCAAGCGCCTGAGGAAGTGAGGTCGGGAACGGAGAACACCTAACTTGTCCTCGTCCCCATTTTTTTTAGCTCACAACTCACTTTTATATATTTGACGTATGAGTTTTATTCTGCAATGGAATTGCAGAGGTTTGAGAACCAGCCTCAACGATCTCCAAACTATTCTGCACTCACGAGTACCGCTGGCGGTTTGTCTCCAAGAGACGAGACTTTCTCTTCATGCACATTTCCACCTGAAAGACTACACTGTGTTGCGTAAGGATATTTCCTCTCGCACTGTGGCGCACGGCGGAGTCCTCATAGCCATGCACAACTCTGATCACTCCCTTTCACGAAATATCTATCTCTTCGAATATCCAGCGTGTTGCTGCTCGTATAAAACTATCCCGCCATGCCGTTACCATATGCAGCATATATTTACCGCCGGGAGAGACCTTTCCACTTGCTGAGCTGTCTCAAATGGTGGGGCATCTCACACTACCGGTGATGGTGTGCAGAGATTTTAACGCGCATCACCCTCTCTGGGTTTCAAACATGGTGACGAGCCGTGGACGTGATATGGAGCGTTTCGTACGAGACTTCCCACTCTGCGTCCTTAACACAGGAAAGCCAACACATTTTACATTGCCCACAGGACAGACCTTTGTGCTGGATCTCACCCTCTGCAGCCCAGAAGTGGCACCGTTTTTAGAATGGACCGTGGATGGCGACCCCCAGATAGATATTTTACAAAGCCGACTGGGATTCTTTCCAAGCAAGTCTTGAGTGTACACTACGCGACCACTCCGACGAATCTGCTATATCCGCACGGCGGATACTGTGCGGAGTGCTGAACGGCACAAACCTCGATCATCGGGAACATCAGTTCGCGTGCCCGTCCCATAGTGGTCGGAATGGTGCCGAGAGGCCTTGAAGAGGGCGCTTCGTGCCGAGAGGCCAAGCAGAGGGCGCTTCGTGTCTTTAATAGAAATAGCTGTACGCCAAACTTAATAGCTTTCCGCAAAGCGCGAGCACTCGCCAGACGTACCATCGCCGAAGCAAAATGGGACTCGTGGAAAGCGTATGTCAACACTCTAAACCGTTCCACGTCATTGACATCTGTATGGTCCCGCATAAAATGTTTCTCCGGAAGGTATACGCCACATCCACTCCCCACCCTGCACATGGCTGGCCGCATCATCGACCCGGAAGAAGTGGCCGACGAGATCGGACGAGCTCTATCAGCACGATCGAAATACAGTAATATTGTGCGCTTCTCAAACTACAAGGTTCGTTGCGAGGCACGCACCATTGATTTTTCAACCACAAACCTCCTTGAATACAACGTTCCATTTTCTATTTCCGAACTGACTGCAGCTATCAGTACTCTGAAGAGTGTCGCAGAGAGTCCTGATACATTGCACAATGACATCATCAAACGTTTGTCTGCAAAAGCCTTATAAACACTCCTGAAGATACTGAATGACATGTGGACAGCCGGCACATTTCCATCTTCGTGGCGGAGGGCAGTCTTAGTGCCTATACGTAAGCCAAACAAAACAGGAACGGACCCAGTGCATTATCGCCCCATCTCGTTAACATGCTGCCTCTGTAAGTTGTTTGAAAAGATGGTGAATGTCAGACTAATGTGGTGTTTAGAACACAACAATCTCCTCACTGGGATACATAGTGGGTTTCGAAAACACCGGGATCATTCGAAAAATCAGGGACTTTGCGGATAGGATTGAGTGAGTTTTGAGTGATTGTAAGTATTGCAATTATTTAGCAACTGTTCCTGACAATACAGAAATGCATTTGTTTAAAATGTATTGAGGCAACTACAACGGGCGCAGCATTCGTTCTTACATCATTTCGTACCTTGAAATAACTTAGCTAAGCTAGCATTATCTGTGTTAACACGGGCTCGTCCGGGGGCAGATATCTGTCCCCCTCCGGCTTTTCCTCATTTGGTGCCAAACTAATCGGGTTAGCAAGGCCAAACCTCGCATAGCTCTTCATTGGTCTTTTCCGCATATCCTCATACATTTTTAATCTTGGGTCATCTCAGGTCAGGTCACCAGGTCAGGCGAAGTGACCCAACTACACTCGGAGTTATAGGTGGCGTAACTTCAACAGCAATTGGGCGATTGATTTCAAATTTATAACATGTGATCTCATCAAGGACCATAATATGTATATCGTTTTTTTTTTTACTAGCATTGGCCTCTTATGGGGGCAGACATCCGCCCCCTCCCGGACACGCGAAGTTGGCGCGGACTTCCGGACGTACAAGTCTTAAGCAACTCTGATGTCATTAAGTATACTTAAGCACTCATTTCCCACGTCGGGGTAATTTATAAGGAAACCAGTGCTAAACAAACTGGATTGTATTTCGTCAAATACCAGATCGTCGGTGCAGATCATGGAATGCTCCAATTACCATGTGCTGACATGACTATGATCGATTGACGATTCGACCGGCCATGCAGAATGTTTCCGGAAGTTCATTTTATTTTGTCTGGCTGAACTGCGGAACTGCATACCATGCTTGTATACAACATTACCATTCCAACAATCAGGTATGTGTAAAATACAAGTCAATATAAATCTTGCCACACTAATTCATGAAACATTGGTCGTTTTGACACGTTGCACCGCTACTCGCAGCGATACTACCGTTACGACTGTATAGCAGTTCAGTCGTACAGTATCGTAGTGTCAATAATCAGCAAAACGAATGTAGACACCAAGCAAAATGAATAGCCTACAAACCGACCACGACCAACCAAATGTCGCGTCAACTTACAAATTCACATACGGGAGGAACAGAAATTGTCTAGAGGGTAATCCATCGTGACACTGGTATGATCACGATCGTTTTCCGGTGCCATTGCCTGCATCCATGGGGGCGAGGGAGCACGTCCGCTTTCAGTAAGTTCGCCTCCTGGATCCAACGTGGCAGAACCGGCTCACGATAATGTGACGGGCCCGATAATGTTACGAATGATAGCACACGCAAACACCATGGGTGGAATGAATATGAAGTGTTCAGATCTTTTGAGAAGGCGACGCCAGCGGGCCTTCAGGCGGCCGAATGCCTGCTTCACCACTACTCTTGCCGCTCCGAGGCGTGCGTTGTAGAACCTCTTCGTCTGGTCTATCTCCGAAGTACGATCGAATGATCCATTGTACGCCTTCGCCAACCATGGGAAAAGTGGATACGCCCCATCGCCGGCGATCACCAGGAGAACCTGCCGTCCACCGACGTGTACAGAACTCTGTAACAAGTGCAGTAAGTGATTCAATTGAATTATGCATCGACGATGATGTCTCCTGGCTTGACTGATTACAACTGAGGTTTTGCCAAGGACATTTGACATGATACTGCCATTTTTGAGTCAGGGTGAACATCACACAAAGCGTTCGCAAAAATATTTCGCGGTTGTTTTCAAAACGGAAACTAAAAGCTCTAGACAAATATTGATATCTTCGATAACTTTCGATTTTTTTTTATTTTTCTTCAATTTGTCTTTTGAGCGGACCGAAAAAAACTTTATTTGAACTCAACTTGCTCTCGTAAAAATGCTTACTTGAGCCAGAACATTCGACTTTAGCTCTAATGGGAAAATATGCAAAAATAAAAAGTAAACAAAAACGGGGAAAATCCTCCGGTGCGTTTTGTTTCGTCCATAAAGATGAGCAAACGCTGGAAGTTGTATTGAAATGTATTTATCCCTTAAAGCGTGACGATTGGTTGAACTTTTCTGGGGGTGACCCAACTTGACCTTGACTAACTCATTGAATGGGCGCTGTATAACCTCTGCAGTTGATGCCCCCGAAAACCCCAATAACAACAACAACGACTAACTCGTTGACCCTAGATGACCTGACAGCAAAATTTTTACAAAACATGGCAAATTGATGTGAGAAAATGCATGCCGTATTTTGGCGCGCTGTCGCGCGCCGTTATTTCATTATACGCTGGAGCCTTAGGGGGCGGATAATCCCCCAATACTGCGTTTAAGACGCCTAAGACGATTATGGTTGATTATGTTATGTTGAGCTGTTTTGTTGACTATGTTTAATGACATTTTTTCCAATACAAACATTGATATCCTATTGCACTTCTTTCAACATCTCACACATAACAAAACACTATTATTTGAACCCGCGCCGTCTCGGAGGGGGGTTCTTCAACCGCCCCTTATATTTTTTGCGAATAGTGAAAGAGCGGCGCGCAGCAGCGCGCCGAAATTTTGCGTAGCTTTTCCCACACCAATTTGGCATATTGTGTCAAAAGATTGAAGTCATGTCATCTATGGTCAACGAATTAGTCGAGGTCAAGTTAGGTCACCTCCAAAAAATCAATATCGTCACGCTTTAACGGATACAGATATTTTAATGAAACTTTCAGCGTTTGCTTATCTTTAGGGATGCAACAAAACTTACGATATAAATTTGTCATTTTTTCCGTTTTTTTAAATAAAAATTACTTATTAGTTTTGCTTTTAGTTATTTATATACTTATTAGATTACTTATATGTTTGCCTATTATAGTTCAAATCGAAGGTCCTGGCTAAAGTAAGCATTTTTCATTAGTGCGAGTTGACTTCAAACAACGTTTTTCAGTCCGTTCTATCTATCAGAAAGGGAAAATAGAAGAAGACTTGAAAACTCAAAATTTTCAACTAACAAAAAATTGGGCGGCCAAAATTGTATGGTCCTGGTCTACTTCGCCGTCCTTTTCTGCTTCCAAATATTTTGTTGTTTTCTCCTTCTCAAATATCCACCAAAATGAACTCCCCAGAGCCAAAAACATCATGTATCTCGTGAAATTATACGCCCCCTAGCGATGTCACTTGGGGGGGGGGGCGGTGTCGGACCCTACTCGTCGAGCGCTTTCCTATGACACCTCGTTTTCGTACGACGCTTAGTTTTCATATAAGAGGGCGTTCCTATCTCCCCCCCCGAGACGGGATGTGAGGATCTGACCGGAGAGAACACTGGCCCATTATGATCATTATTTATTAGTGCATATACGTATGCATACATAAACACACACACACATATATATATATATATATATATATATATATATATATATATATATATATATATATTTTTATATATATAGATAGGTATTTTACTATCCTGCATAACCTCTGGCATTGCACACAATATGCATGGTGTGTAACCACATAATTCATCTCATGGCATCTTCCCTTTAACTCAGATGGACCCTTGTGGTTCGTATTAATAGATCAAAATCACTTTATGACTTTTGGGCTTGAAGTGAAAAGAACACACACACTTGGTCAAACATGCAAGAAATACTGTCCCCTTACCTCGAAGTTTTCTATCCACTCTTCCGGCTACTAAGGAACAATATATTCCAACCACACCGTGTTCCTTGGCCTGCTTGGCCCTCACTCGTCCATCGCCCCGGGGCGGTGGTAAACAAATTATATTTGCTCCACCAGAGATGTTCACATCCAGGTACGCACCACTGCACCTACACGCGCGTAGGTGATACACATCAAGAACAAAACAACACTTGGACCAATATTTATAGACCTCCGTACTTCAACGGCCATAGTTCACACTTCTTGTCAACTCGAAGCCAAAAAATAGCTGATGAATAGAGATCACCCAAGAAATTGGGAACCTCCTACCACCCACACAAATCTGAACTATGGAAACAAAAGCACAATTGTATCACCGTCACCATTATTGCCTTCGATCATTTTTATACTATTTCTTACATACTATAATAATATCATAGAACTAGTACTTTTCTGGTAAGTACGAACCAGCATATCTCGGTCCCACCGGAGCCGAGATTGCGTCGTAAACAGCGTAAATGACGACTTCAGGAAGGAATGCTATTTTTTGTGATGCAGCGAACCTCACTTATTTTACGAATATACGACTTGTAGTTCCTAGCATGCTTGCCTGATGAACATTTCTCGAAAATCTTAAACAGCCTCTTTGCGAAAGAGTAAGGAGGATCTACCGTAACGTAAATGCAATGAAGTTTGTGTTTTGATGGAAAAAATAACTTTCACTACCTCGAGTGAAATATTGATAATTATGGTGTGGGGTGACTAACTCCGCTTGCAGCACTGGTCTTCCGAACTTGTGGAGTATCGTTTTTCCTAGTTTCGCCCGCAAATTACCACTCCGCTCCGCAAGCATAAATGGTTCACATGTACTTGGCTGAGAAGGCTGTTGCTGTCACGAATGTGCTCCCTGTCATAACATTATCGGAGCGTGCTGAGCTGAGAAGGCTTTTGCTGTCACGAATGTGCTCCCTGTCACAACATTATCGGAGCGTGCTGAGCTGAGAAGGCTGTTGCTGCCACGAATGTGCTCCCTGTCACCTTTACCAGCGTATGCCGTTTTCTTCCTGCTCCTTAAGGGTGGGGAGGTGAGGCCACACCGAAAACATATTTAACCATCATTGACAATGTAAATTCAGTTTCCTGTTGAAAGGGTGGGGTGAGCGCCATAATACCTGCAAATATATATGCTTGCTTATTGGGGTTTATCCACATGGTTACCCTAACCGGCTATTATTCATTGCTAGAGTTACCATTATTCTATTACACTGGAAAAAAAACAGGGTAACTCTTTTTAGTACCATGCTGCAAATCATCGTGCATTATCCGCCTGGTAGTAGTACCTGGCAATATATCCCAAAAATACTCTGGAAAAGTGTGCTCTATAACCACCTCTACAACTCAGTATACAAAAATAGGAGCAAGTTGCCTTTGGTTTGCATTGCACAACAGGTTACTAACACTATTGAGACAGACCACTGGCTGCTGCAACTTGAACATGAGGATCAAATAACAGTCAATGTTCACAATACCCAGGTGGTGCATTGCTCATAGTGATCATAGCGAAATAAACACTTCCCCGCCATTCCAGAGCAGGGGCGCCAGCACGACTGTCGATTTCTGAAGAAAGCATATTGGGGGTGGAGTGGACGGTGGGGGTACAAGGCATGAAGGCATTGGCAAACCAAAATTAATTTGGGGGTGCACTCCATAGGGTACAATGTTAAAAGTTGAAATTGTGGGTGGCAAAGCCAACATTAATGGGCAAAAGGATATCCTTTTAAAATAAAACCCATCGAAAGCAAAAACAACACCCCTGGGAGCCAGTTGGGCGCTTTTTCGCAAGCCGAGAGTACAGCCGTTACGTTACATTACGTGCCATTTATTTCTGCACACGTCATCCAGTACCCCAGTCGCGGAAGCCCACTGTGATGGGCTGAGTGAGTGTCTGGTGCAGCATGAATACTGATGAATACTGGTAGCCAGTTATAAACATTTGTGGTGATCAAGCTCGCATTGAAACTTTTGCCAGCTTTTGATTGGAATAAGCTCTGAATACCTCTACTCATTGACGCATCTTCATCGAAGGTCGCAACCAGTTCAGCGATGGGCATGCAGCAGTGGAAAAACCGAGAGGCAGGCAGCAGCACCCGTTTGTATTAAGTCAAATGAACATTCAACGAACAATGACGTTGACTTTGACCGCATTGTCGGGCTAAGCGCACAACCCATCTAGGACCACTGACCTATGAAGCTTCTGAAGGAAGCTAAGGTCCACAGCACCCATCGGACGGTCCAACGCTGCCGGCAGATTTGTCGTTACCGGCGGACGGTCCAGACTCCAGCGCCGCAGGCGGACGGTCCAGCAACGATCCACAGTTTGACGACGGACTGTCCGGAGCTGCCGGTGGATGGTTCACCGCTGCTGGTGGATGGTTCACCGCTGGTGGCGGACGGTTCAGCGCTGCTGGTGGATGGTTCACCGCTGCTCGTGGATGGTTCACCGCTGCTGGTGGATGGTTCACCGCTGGTGGCGGACGGTTCAGCGCTGCCGGTAGATGGTTCACCGCTGGTGGCGGACGGTGCAGCGCTGCTCGTGGATGGTTCACCGCTGCTGGTGGATGGTTCACCGCTGCTGGTGGATGGTTCACCGCTGGTGGCGGACAGTTCAGAGCTGCCGGTGGATGGTTCACCGCTGCTGGTGGATGGTTCACCGCTGCTGGTGGATGGTTCACCGCTGCTGGTGGATGGTTCACCGCTGGTGGCGGACGGTTCACCGCTGGTGGCGGACGGTGCAGCGCTGCTCGTGGATGGTTCACCGCTGCTGGTGGATGGTTCACCGCTGGTGGCGGACGGTTCACCGCTGCTGGTGGATGGTTCACCGCTGGTGGCGGACGGTTCACCGCTGCTGGTGGATGGTTCACCGCTGCTGGTGGATGGTTCACCGCTGGTGGCGGACGGTTCAGCGCTGCCAGTAGATGGTTCACCGCTGGTGGCGGACGGTGCAGCGCTGCTCGTGGATGGTTCACCGCTGCTGGTGGATGGTTCACCGCTGCTGGTGGATGGTTCACCGTTGAACACCATTTGAAAGCTCTCGTCATGGATAACTCAAAGCACGCTTTATATTTGCATGTTGACTGACAATTAGGTCACCAGAGGTCGTATTATATCAGCACAATGATCCTGACATAAATCCACGGACATTATTGGAAAAACAGTATAAGTATTCCTTCAACATTCGTCAAATTAGCAACAGGTTAATATTGCCTTTGAGTTTGGGATTCGCCGGAAGGCCGGATTATTCCGAATCCCTTTAAAATTGGTACACGGGTAGAACTTGACGCACTGATCATCATCAGAACCAAAGCTAAGAGGAGCATTCATCAGCAGCTGAGTTATCCCAGGTCATAGACCAGGCTCACCGAGGTCGAGCTCCTCAGATGCCCTTCGGAATTAGTCCACAGGTAGTACTCGATGCACTGATCATTATCAGCGTATCATTATAAGCACTTGTGTCCCAAGAAGAACTGATATGATACTGAAACATCTTTATAAACTGTCAAACTACTGACCTCGTGACCTGATTTCAGGCCACATGGGGACAACTCAAGATTGATTCACCGATCTCGTCATGATTCGCCTAAGTGTGCAATGCTTAGGAAGTCATTCCAAAGAAAGGTCAATTCAGGTTAGCTTGCACGAGGTCAGGAAATCTCAGGTCATTTGATTGTCATCCAATATCATGTCGCTCGACATAGGCGGCACTGAAACTGAATTCAGATATCGCGTGGCGAGGAACAGCAACATTCTGCATAAGATGGCATTGTATAGAAAGTACATGCTAAGTAGTCTGACCTAATGTTGTTGACCCTTTCAGGACAGTCACAATGCCAGTTGAACAAAGCGCAGAAATAAAGTGTGATATCTTAACATTCGAAGCAAAAAAAAAGAGAAAAAAATGCAGTTTTACTCCTACAATTCTACATATCCGTTCAAAATTATGCATCCATGGTTGTTCTTGCGCTAATTTGTCGTGGCCTACACGAATATGTACCTAGAACGGTATAATAATTAAATGCAAAGCTTCTGACGTTCGAAGCAAGTGATAGGATGATAATGTTAGTCATCTGATCTTGAATTTTGGGGTGCACAAGTGTTTTAACTCGTTAGGTCAAGGATTAAACAAAATGGCAGAAATGTCCCCAAATTGAAGTTGTAGATGATTTATTAATTATAATTACTACTAAGTACAAGGATAGAGAACCATCCACAATATAGTAATCACATTCCGGAAACCCAAAAAGCATTCGCACAACCAATTATTGTCTCCGAAACTAAAAATCTGCGAATGTGTGATACCGTGTTTGAGTGCTCAGTGCTCACTGCTCACTCTCGCTGAATGTGCTGCCTGTGAAGCGAGAACATTTTGGAAGGTGTCGGACGCAGTGAAGGTGAAAGTAAAGCTATTTGATGAGTCGGACCAGATCAGCCGAATGTGTCTCGGCAAGACCAACCGTGGCACAGTGCGACATGTTGATGGAATCAAAAGTAGAGTTCAGAAAAGGCTTGCTTTTGGGAATTTATGTGAGATATATGATCTATGCAAGCATAACTCTGAAAGTACTTGCACTGGCTTCTTAACCTGTGGTGCCCTTCGTCCGAGGCATTGCGTCTTGGGATGCAGGAGTGGGACGCACTCAGTGTGCGTGTGCACTTATCATTCAAACCAAAAACTGTCCATATCCGCTCTGGTCGTTCCCGGTCTCATACACCGTAACCTCTCGTCGTTCCCGGTCTCATACACCGTAACCTCCTCGATGACGCTATGTACTGCACGGACAAGCGTGTTTTCTGTATATTTGAGCCAGTAAACTGTGCAGCTGACCAAACTCCACTTTGTGGCTGACAAATAAGGTCAGCACTTTACTTACTCAAAGACTACTGCCAAGGAGGGCGAAGTGCGATTTCGCTGAAAACTATTCATTTGTGGTGCAGGATGCAGCTGAAGGCTTCCACTTGGATTCGTCCAAGTGTACCGTGCACCCGTTTGTAGTGTACTGGCTTGACGACGAGGTACTGTGCCACCAGAGCTACTGCTGTATCTCTGGTGGCACAAAGCACAATGCCGACACGGTGCATGCGTCCCAGCAACGGCTTACAGAAATTCGGACCGCAGTGGATGACCTCAACGCTGTACATGACTTCAACAAATATTTGTCTCACAGACGGTAGCATATGAACAAGCACGAATTCGTCAATGTGTGTCGGCATCAGACAGATTTTAGGGTCTCCAGTGAGTGGCTTGTTACCAAATCTCACGGCAAGGGCGCTTGCGACGGCGTCGGGGGCACAGCCAAGCGTGCCGCGGCTTAAGAGAGCCTCAAGCGCCCGCTTAACAACCAGATACTGACAGCGGAGGACATGTTGGAGTATTTGTCGCACAAGCAAAGCTCCATCAAATTCATATTTGTATCAAAGGAGGAGGCAATGGACGTCACGGCCCACCTCACCGAGCGCTTCTTGAAAGCCATCACGGTGAAGGGACCACAGAGGTGCCAAAAGTTCGCACCAGTGACCCACAGCATCGTAATAGTTCATCAACTGGTTTCCGATGCGAGGCGTGTGTTAATGGTATTTGGGTGAAGTGAGACGTGTTGGTGTGCGCGTTGATGCCGTGTTGTGTTGTTGTTGCGCTGTGCTGAATAATATTATCGCAGTGACAGGTCATCAGTCGGAACTGGAATTCTGACAAGGTATGGGATGATGTGCAGATTTTCAGATCATTTCATTGCATTGCGTTATAATACTGCACTGGAACACATTGTTTGCTTGTTATTGGTTTTACGACACATCGACCGTTGAGTCATGTAGCGTCGCCAATCTCTCACGCCGATTGGTCGCAGGCGAAGAGTAGCGACAAGTGAGACTCGAACTCACAACCTTTCGATTGTAAGACGAGCAACCTACCCCTAGGCTACTCGTCCCATACTGGAACACATTATTGCATTGCATTATATTGTATAATTATGTTACTTCATAATTACTTAGTATGCTTATTATATTGATGCTGACCAATGATCAAATAGACCATGATTCAATGCGATTAATTTCAGGCTCAGCAAGGGTCAATGGATGCGTCCGCGCGAAATTTGTTCTCAAACAGTTCAAGATGAATGGGATTAATCAGTCAATGTGATTCATCTTTTCGTTTCAAGAATGTGGGGTTTGAATCGCCCGAAGACTGATCTTACTGTGATTGGGGGTGATAAAAAGCCTTCAGTATTGTCGGTAAGATATTATCGTACATTTATGATGTGCTGACGTTGAGGGAGAATTGCATTGCATGAGGTGAAAGTATTTCTGTTGCTTTTCTCCTTACAAGTGATGATCTATGATTTCAGAAATCACCCTTCGACGTTTCTGAATTTTCAATATAGCATGTCATTGTGTCTGTCTCGATTTAAAAAGAAACGCGTGAACAAAAAAAAATATAAATCGTCACAAGATCCAGTGGATCAGGATGAGTTCAGCAATACATAGCTTCGTAAAATCCTTATTACTTTTCATTGAGTTCCAGACGTCCAAAGACTTAGGTGACCTCTAAAAAGGTGTCAGATGCCATAAATCCTTAACCATTGCTCAGATCGTTCCCAAAATTGCACAGCTAGACTATAGAGACAACCTAACCACATATGAATATCTTCATCTAAATATAGAGTGTAATTTGGTCCCTTCACTTGTCGATGTGTCATGGAATCTGCTACCTACCACAATTTGGGGGCATTTATACCATTTGTTTAACCCTTCACCTCACAACGAGTTAGAACATTTATGCAACACAGCGCTCAAGATTAGATGGCTAATATTCTCACCCCAGCACGTGCCATGAACATCAAAAGTATTGTATTTCAGTAATATACTATTGTAAACAAATATCCAAACGGACCACGTTAAACTAGCGCAAAGAGAAACATGCATGCTTAGCTTTGAATGGTTATGTAGATTTGTAGGTGCAAAACCCTATGTTGTATTTTTTGCTTCGAAAGACAATATATCTAACTCTATTTCTGCAATTTTTCAAGTCGCATTGTGATTGTCCCGAAAGGAAAAATATGTCACGTGACCCTATGTCACGATGTCACTATGTCAATTATCAAGTAAACTAGAATGTCCAAATAGCCAAACGATGCCGGGTGTCATTGCGATATCACCAATATATATCTTTGCACAATTCAGATTGTTCTTCCTTGGGTTATGTACATTTAAAAACACCCATGTTAGGTGACATCTCAGAAATTCCTGATGCTATAACTCCTGGACCGTCGACCTGATCTTTCTAAAAATGGCACAGCTGACTTCCGCGCATTAGATAACCTCAAACAAATATTTTCATCACCATATAAAATATTGGGTGTCATGCCCTTATCCATTTGTTGTGGGATGGGGCAACTGCTACATACTGAATTGTAAGTGAAAACTCGACGAAAGCATATCTCTGTATCTCTCGCCACAGAAGTCATCATCATATCTCTAATGGCCCCGGTGCTACTGTGGCACAAGTGTTCACTGGACAAATGATGTAGACGAAGTCAACATCTGAGAATGTTGCCCCTGTGTGAGAAGTCAATACCGACCCAGGGATAGGGTCTCTGGTTGTTTTTCATGTATTTTCAGCATTGTTTTGGTCAACTGCAAGGCTCACCAAATTAGGCAAGAAATAGCAAATACATATATCGATATCCAAACAACAATTGTGTATTTCTGCCTTAAAATAATGACTGAGAAGGTTTATGTACTTGCATTGCCACCTTTATTGTGTGTAGTGGACAGTGGATTGTTGGCAAGTTGAAGTATACATTTAATCACCTAAAACTGTTGTCAGCGAAATAATTTATATTGTGCTTTCGTGCTTTCGCGGAAGGATGCATTGGCGGACTTCTGTTACCAGACAGACATGTTCATCGCTGCACCAACGATCCTCTGGGGCAACTAATCATAGATAGGGGCAGAATGTCGAAGTGACAATTGAATCTCTTCAGATATCTGTATGATTCTAAGCTTCCAACAATATTTTGGCATTGGTATATAATCACGGAAGAGTGTGGATACATTATTTGGCACAAAAAAACACATACACGGTAGAGTGGGTGTGATACTCCTTATCTGAGGACAAATTCGCAACTTACTGTGAAGCTGAAAAATGGAGGTCAAGGGTTTTCTCTTCTTCGTTCCTCGACTTTCGTGTGAATTCAAGTGAATAATCATGTATAAACCAATTCGGCTTATCTATTTACACATTATAGTACGGAGCATTTTTGTTTTGCTCATCATAGGCATGTTTGTATCCCTGTAAGCATATTTAGAGACGTGTTCGTCTACAAGGAGCTTGGCACTTGAACGGACAACTTAAGACCTCAGGGAGATATATGTGCGTATATTGCAAAGCCATAGGGTGACTAAGCTGTCTTGGGATTGGCAAATATGTCCAGTACAGCTCTGTCACAGTACAGTACAGCGCAGCTTCACCGGGTACCCTTTCATTAAAAAAAGGTGTCATGCATCTATTCCCTACCATCCCAGTGGACATCCGAGAACATGCTGTTTGCACCGTAATGACTGCCGCCCGATGGCATGAACAATAGCCGGGAATGTTGTTCGCATTGCCGCTAATGGGCCGATATCGATTTCAACCGAAAGCGTCTACGAAGGCATACATTATAAATGAACGTGGCACGTAGTGAATGACCTCAGACAAGACAAGAAAGAAATCCGGAAGCTTACGAAGAAAGCTAGAAACAAACCAGGGAAACAATGAACTGGTAATGATGCAATAACTAGCAAAACCCTAGAGCATGTCCTCCTTAGAAGGATCTTAGCCGGTCAGTTGCGCCACCCACTCTGACACACCTGCCTGGCGCACTCGGCTCTGGCTGGATATAGATTCATACAATCCGTGAGACCGATACCCGAGAGCCAGATGCGTGATCCACTTCTGGTATACGTGACGCGTCTGTTGTGTGACACCGCACCCAGCAACCTCCGTCAATGCATGTCTGCCGACTCGGAGATCTCGCGGAATGGGAGGATCTATCGGGTGGTCGCTGAACTACAGTTTTATCTTTCCAGATGTCGCTGCTATCGGCTGCTTCCAGTGTGTATCCAACAACAACAACAGCCCGATGTGTGAGGACCCATTCCACAACAACTTCTCCAGCGAAATTTACAAGCCAACGTGCATGGGGGGAAGAAAAGACAGAAATGGACTCTTCCCAGCTACTGCCTGCATAAAACTTAGTGGTGTCTTCAGTAAGTGTAACGTATTCTGCATAGCAATTTCATAACATTTGGAGATTTTCACAATGTAGATCCTTTTGGGGGGGGGGGGGGGGGGCGTTTCGCGCGTCGAAAGCGGTTTCCGTTCATGGAATTTTCATATTGAATACCACTTAAAAAATATTAGCTACACTACTGTCCGTTCTCCAATCCCAGATGCAAATTATCGTTATGTAACCAATTGGAGGGCACATAACTCGTAGTGTTGCGCCATCGTGACCGTTCACAATGGAACTACAGTAGTTCAAACATTTCGGTTAGCATTTCGGAGATTGGAGATACCCTTAGCGTCATTCGCATGGGCCCCGGGACGAATTTGTGAACCACCAATGTGATTTAGAGAGGCATTCGTGCGATTCGCGGACCCAACGTCAGGAGCTTTCCAGGTAAGCAGCACCTGGAACGTCAGGAGTTTTCAAACGTCAGGAGCTTTCCAGAAGCCCCTATACGACTTTTTTGGGCCCAAATATGATTTTTGGGCTCCTGGTGCGATTCTTGGAAACCCCAGCGGTATCTTCAGGGATCCGGTCCAACTTTTTGGAGCGCCAACGTCAATTTTCAGGGGCCCGGATATATTTGTGTCCCCCAATGTGATATTCAGGGGTTATGGTCCGATTTTTGGGACCCCAGCGCCATCTTCAGGGCCCCTGCGCGATGTTTTATGGTCCCCAATATGATTGTTGAGGGTACCCAGCGTGATTATTTGTGGCCTCAGCCTCTCATGGGATGGGGGCAACATCCCGCGATGCCCCTATCCACACCCCAGCCCTCGGTACGCCAGTGATTAAATTCATGCAATAAATTCGCACAGTACCAACTGTGCGACAGGGGTGGATTAAGCTTCCTTTTGGTGTTACTTAGGTCCCTTTATGTTCGCCTTGGCTAACATAAAGTCTTCTTGCTCTCTGAACTTGGGGATCCAAGGGGTAAGCCGCACCAACCAAATTGGCACCATTGCATTAGGTCCCATCACGTTTTTTTACACGCTTCTGCACCGATGGCTGGTGGCGTAGTTCGAAGCGTCAGCTGCGCTGTGTGACTGAGCGTTTCGTGACGCAGAGGACACGGGCGAGCGCATCATGGTGCGAGGCTGCGCCCTTGACAGTGGCACACTCACCACCGACACGGAGATTATTCGGATGTCACACTGCGGCGGCCTCTTCTTTCATGACAGGTCGGTTTATCTTCACAGAGCCAGCCGGGCTGGCCCATGGAGTCTCGTGAGGTTGTTCCCTCGCTGACCATCAGATAGCGACATCCCTGCTTGCTGCTGCCGATTTAGATTGCACGTGGTGTCTATCTCAAGTGGTGTGGTGGATTTTTAAGCTTAAGGTAGTGTTCATGTGAACTACCTGCACCTGATGGGTATTGGTACGGCTCATTGAGCTACCTGAAGGATTATTTAGGGTTTTAGGAACTTGGAAGGGTGTTATTGAGGTGTTGCAGCTTTCTGAGGTCTTGTTGTGGTGTCGCGGGTACCTGAAAGGGTGTTGTAGCGGAACCTTCTTCTTGGCACGAGTTCTGACCTCGCACCGCGAATTACCAGTTCCAAAGTTCACGTGGATTTTGCACTACATTTATGCAAACAACATTAACGTAGGCGTGATAGTCCACGATCAAAGAGCAGTTTGCGCAAGCGTACAAGTTCAGCGTTCAGGTAAGAGTTTACATAAGCAGGCTGCCAACCGACATTATAAGAAAGCGACAGTCATTCAAAATCACACTCGCGACAGGCACGGACAGACACGCGTCGCTCAGCAGTATATGTTTTTATATATATATATATATATATATATATATATATATATATATATATATATATATATATATACATATATAAATATACCTGAAGCAGGTTACTAAACTGGTGTTATTGGATGAGTCCCGTCATAGGGATCGGAGGTAGATGGGTAGAATGTGTCGCACCCACTTCCCGGAGTCAGTGGGATGTAATGCATATTGTCTCACCCACTTTTTCGAAGCGTATCGGCCCTTCGCGCGAAGGAGCGGAAGAGTTCAAATCTCAAGAATTGTCTGATTGCAGGCCAAAACTTTCGGGAACCTGGAGGAGGTCCAAAGAGTAGGTAATGGAATTTCCAGACTTATATCAAAGAGCTCCAGAAATTCAGCTCTGGGCCTCAAGCTGAGCGACGCGTGACTTGCGATGAAGCCGCTGTATCATTATCGAAGGGTAGTAAACATCCAACGGAGGGGTCCCAAAGTGATTCAAACATTTCAAAATGAGATTAAAAGTTTGAGGCAGGGACGATGGTGGGGACCCGAACCATGGAGGGGCGGGCAATATGATATTTCAGCCCATCCACCCAGAAAATCGTAGGGGGACGCCATTATTTTCGGTGTATTTATGGTGTTATTGTGGTGTTCCAGATACCTAACTGGGTTATGCTGCGATGTTACAGGCATCTGGAGCGTGTTAATGTGGTGTTGCAGATAACCGAAGGCGTGTTCGTGTGATGCTAAAGGTAACTGAAGGTGTAGTGGTGTGGTGCTACAAGTAGCTGAAGGTGTTGTGGTGTGGGGCTACAAGTAGCTGAAGGTGTAGTGGTGTGAGGCTACAGGAATGGTTGCTCATGTGGTGTCGCAGGAAATTGATGCCGCGTTGGTGTAGTGTTGCAGATACATGAAGTGGTATTAATATGGTATTGCAGTTAACTGAACTGGTGTTAGTGGGGCGCCTCAGGTATTTGAAGTGGTGTTGGTATGGTCTTGCAGGTACCTGGACGGGTGCTGGTGTGGTCGGTCGCAGATACCTGATGCGGTGTCAGTGTGGTGTTGCAGGTACGTCAAGGGGTGCCTACAGAGTTGTGACGACATTGAAGGCTGCAACAGCGCCGCTGGCGTTCGCCTCTCCCTGGTGATCGCAGTCTGCACAGCGTCGATAGCCATCATCGTCAGATAGAGACTCGCCAGATCACTCGGCACTACCTGCAGCAACCCGACACTACTCGCAGCAACTCAGTACTACTTACAGTAACCCGACACTACTGACGGAAACCCGACGGTGCTCGACCAGCACCTCGACACTGTTTAGCACTGTTTGATGTTATTCGATGCTGCTCGTCAGTGCTTACCGCAGCAGCTCGACACTGCTCGACACTGTCCAACTCCATTCACTGCTGGTCGACACTGCCCGACATTGTTCGACTCTATCAACCGCTGATCGACACTGCCCAGCACTGTCCAACTCCATTCACTGCTGGTCGGCACTGCTCGACACTGTCCGACTCCATTCACTGCTGGTCGACACTGCTCGACATTGTTCGACTCTATTCACCGCTGATCGACACTGCCCAGCACTGTCCAACTCCATTCACTGCTGGTCGGCACTGCTCGACACTGTCCAACTCCATTCACTGCTGGTCGACACTGCCCGACATTGTTTGACTCTATTCACCGCTGATCGACACTGCCCAGCACTGTCCAACTCCATTCACTGCTGGTCGTCACTGCTCAACACTGTCCGACTCCATTCACTGCTGGTCGACATTGCTCGACACTGTTCGACTCCAAGTACCACTGGTCGACATTGCTCGACACTGTCCGACTGACCAGTCCCTGTCCAGCTGCCAATTAGAAGGCCGTCTATACACCGGAGCTGGGCCGGTGTCAGTGCGTCTGCGGGCCGCATCCAGGCATTGGCAGGTCGTCTACACACCGCAGCTGGCCCAGTGCAGATACGTCTACACACCGCAGCTGGCCCAGTGCAGTTACGTCTACACACCGCAGCTGGCCCAGTGGAGATACGTCTTCACGCCGCAGCTATCGCATCAGCCATGCCATGCTACATTATATGCAACAATTGACCACCAGATTTCCTAGCTGTTTTTGGAGAGTCTATGTCTGTGTGCAGCGATTCGCTCTCTTCGTGTGATGGTTCACTGATTCCGTGGGGTAGTTCGCTATTCCGTGAGATGGTTTGCTGGCCACGTGGGATGGTTCGCGGTCTCCATGGGGTGGTTCGCTGACTCTGCGGGGTGGTTCGCTGACCCCTTGAGATGGTTCGCTGACCCCGTAAGATGGTTCGCGGTCTGCATGGGGTGGTTCGCGGTCTCCATGGGGTGGTTCGCTGACTCTGCGGGGTGGTTCGCTGACCCCTTGAGATGGTTCGCTGACCCCGTGAGATGGTTCGCTGACCCCGTGAGATGGTTCGCTGACCCCGTGAGATGGTTCGCGGTCTGCATGGGGTGGTTCGCGGTCTCCATGGGGTGGTTCGCTGACTCTGCTGGTGTGTTAATGCCCGTCACAATGCATATCCCATGACCAGTTTGCTTATCGTAGTTCCGGGGCTTTCTGTTGAAAATCACGCATATCGCCTGACGAACGTTGCAAGTGAGTTGGGACTTCAATATATTTGGGCTGGGTGGCCACCGTGGTGTTTCGATTTGACAGGCGTATGGAAGGATGTAAATGGTATATGTGTTTGCAACAGGTGTGCATTGTTGTTCCTGTGCGATGTCGAAACTTCATCCATATTCATAATAAAGCCTTATTACATTGTAAATATTAGTTATACTAAAAAATGGTTCCTACCCGCCTCAAATGTCCAGGCTTTCGCAGCCATCATAATAATGGAAAATAAAGAAATAGATCGTTTCCTGCAACTTGTCCCAATAGGCGTGGCTGTTATATGAATTATTTGGGAATGATATTCACTTACCTTAGCTGTGAGTGGCTGAATATCTGAACATCACAAATCAGTAAAATATGGGGACATGGGGACAGCAAAGAGCAATGGCTCCTCCCTTGTGTGCCTGTAATTGTGTTACACTTTACGATCGTAAACCACTTTTGTTCTCCTGATTTGGGCTTCCTGGATTTCGTGCCGCGACTATTTTTCAGCAAAGACGGAGCTGTGTAGACTCCATTGTGGAGACCAACGTTCACATTGATTGAGGAGTACCAGGCTATATAACGAGCTACGCTCAACATACGGCCCTGTTCGGGAAAGCCAGTCCTTGCACCAAGCAAGCCCAGGCGCTAATTTTGCTTTGTTTTGTTTTGTTTGTTTCATTGTTTTTTTGTGTTTTTCTTTCTTTTACTGCGATATATTGGATGAGAATCTGTTTCATAGGATTCCACACCAATGAAAAACGCGAAACCGAGGCACCTATTGTGAATCAGAGAAAACCCAAAACGTAGAGAGAATTTGATCTGTCTCCTGTGTCAGTTTTCAAAAATTCCTTGCGCCATAAGACATGGACATAACTCAATTATGCATGCTATTTACCACACGCCCGGCATTTTGCCACCAGCTTCCCTGGTGTGTAGGTTTCTTTCTCGGCCGTTTGGTTTTTCCAAACGGAGTGTGCGTGAGGAAAGAAGTAAATACGAAAATTTGCTCTCGGCAACATTTTGTGATTGACGCACACGCACAGCACAGTTTGTGCACTGGTTAGCTTTCCAGGCTGGGCCAACCATCACAATATCAGACAAATTGGACATTTCCGAATTCGATCGTAAGCCTAGCCTTGGTTTTGCATACATGTGCACATTTCACCAGTGTTATACGTATCACGCTTGGATATGTGGGCTATGGCTCAGATTGAGTCGGGCTAAAGATGTCACTTGTGAAAGTTATATAATTTTCCAAAAGCAGTTAGCTACAAGCGCCTTGATATAATACTTGAGGCTGAGTTCATACACAATGACTACAAAACATTCTGAAACAAACATCCCCTCAACTTAGTTTTATCAGCTTAGATGATCATCGAGAGTTTAATGTTTTCATGCAAATATGCTAGCTCAATCATCAATAACCATAAATTGCCGACAATCGCTTATGAAGCGATATTATGTGATGACAAACTGCAAAATCTGCGATTTGAGTTAAAAAAAGAGGCATCACGGTGGCGTTATAGGCCTGTGACCGGAGACGATTTCAATAACTTTTCTGGTTATCGAAAGCTGAGGTGAGGGTACACCACTCGGCATGCAAAAAATGCGATGAATCTAGTTTCCTTTTAGCAGTTCGGTGGTTATCTCCGAAAACAATATCCAGAGGACTGCACAAACCCCCACTTGCACTGGCGGTGATCATATTTTAGTCTCACAGACCAGTTCTAGTTGCTGCTTTCCTTGCTATTTGTGTAATTTAGATGACATTTCATACTGGTTCTGTGTTGAATACGAAGAAAATAACCACTAGCACTTTCGTCTGATTATGCATTGCATCCTGTCATAACATGTATTGATTCTAAATATATCACAGAAATACAGAAATGAGAGAGGGGCTGTATTAACTGTAAGGACACTCCGCCATGCTTTGCTGCTGTACATTTGCTATGTAGCTAAATACATGTATTTATATTAAACTGATCTGCGTTACGAGGTTGAGCGTGAGACCGTGACGCTTTGAAAAAAAAGGATTTTCGCAGCTGGTATGTTTCACGACAGATCGACCAATGCACTTCACCCCAAAATGCTTCATTGATGCCAAAATTTGCTCACGGGGTAGCCTTTGGCTCCGTATGCGGCTGTGAAAAATTCAGCCAGATTCGGTCAGTAGTTTTAGCTATAGCCTCCGGCATTACTTTTAGGTAAAAAAACATGGATTGGTTTGATGATAGACGATGGACCGTTCGCATCAATAAGAAGCGGACAGGTTGGCAAACTATATATATATATATATATATATATATATATATATATATATATATATATATATATATATATATATATATATATGTGTGTATATATCAATATATCTGAATGAAGATGATGAACTGAAACTTTCCAGGAATAAAATATCAGTATTTTCTACATTTGACTTCGTGACCTCATGACCTCGTGATTTTGTGACCTCCCGTGATTTCTAGCCCATCAAAATTGACAAATTCGACGGCAGAAATGAAAACAAACGAAGCATTTGTACCTCTGCCATTATATTTATCCACATCAATGGGCTAGGAACACAGAAGGTCACGAGATCACAAGAGCATTCACCCACGAGATTAAACGTGAGAAATGTTGATATTTTATCACGGATGTGCTTTCTGTAATAATATTTTTCTTCTTCTCAAAGATGCGTAATATGCCATGCCAACCTCAGTCTGCTTGTATGTCTGTCGCGTTACGGAATGCAAAGACAAAGACAAAGACAAAGACGTATATTCAGGCCATCCACAATAAACTCGTGGTGCTTACCGACTATTGTCCAGTTTTAAAACAGATGTCACGGAGAAAAAGGGCTGCCACAGGCACACATAAAAACATATAACAATTCCTCATACCAGTGGCACGAAAAGAGTCAGCAATTACGGTAAGTATGAAAAGAAGTCAGCAAGAATGAAAATAAGTCAGCAAGTTTGATAAGAGGTCAGAGAGCATCATAAGAAGTCAGGAAGTATATCAGATCGATCTGACCGATTTCGTGCACAAATGCCGCCTAAAGCGGGAACCAAACGTTGGAACTGGCAGTTGCCTCAGTTCGTGTGGTAGGTCATTATACCGGGCAGGACTTCTTGGACAAAAACGGCGTATTGTGATGCTGAGTCAGACGTCCTTGACGAGGGCCGACCGCAAAGATGGGCGACACGACACGACAGTCGACAGTCGTAACGACACGACACCACAGCCGACTCGTGGCGACACGACACGACAGCCGACCATCGTAGCGACACGACACGACAGTCGACCGTCGTAACGACACGACACCACAGCCGACTCGTGGCGACACGACACGACAGCCGACCATCGTAACGACACGACACCACAGCCGACTCATGGCGACACGACACGACAGCCGACCATCGTAGCGACACGACACGACAGTCGACCGTCATAACGACACGACACCACAGCCGACTCGTGGCGACACGACACGACAGTCGACCATCGTAGCGACACGACACCACAGCCGACTCGTGGGGACACGACACGACAGCCGACTCGTGGCGACACGACACGACAGCCGACCATCGTAGCGACACGACACGACAGTCGACCGTCGTAACGACACGACACGACAGTCGACCACCGTGGCAACACGACACGACAGTCGTACCACACCGGCGCCGACACTGCCGCACATACTGTCGGCCTACCGATCAGCTGGGTGAAGGTGGGAGAGGAGTAGACTCGGAGTGTCGCCAGCTTGACCAGCTGATGTGCCGCGGCATAAGGCTGACGTCGGTGTTGGGAACTTAGTCTCGAGGTCTTGGGGGAACTTAGTCGCCTTGTCACTTGCACCACTCGTCAACACGCTCAGCGCGCTGCCCCATGTCCGTATAGCACTGAACAACACAGCTTCAGGCTGAACACACATCGTCAGCATTTCGGCATGTAGTTGAATACGCAGTACCCAGAGCACATATTTAATTGCGTATGTTTCTACTTTTATTTGCCTTTAACGCTGTGCAAATGCTCGGACGGAAATCTCATGCTTATACATCATCAAACAACACATGGCATGAGTGATAATCTTACATATTCCAACGCTGATTTACACCTTAAGTGCGGGGTTGAATGGTTAAACTTTCTGAACCGTAACACAAAGTGTTCATTTTTACCAGATATAATATTGGAATATTTTGCCACTAATCAAAGATTGAAGACGTTGCAGGTTAAAACCGAGATGGACAGCCCAAAATAACTTAATACAGCATTCACATTGATTACACTTACCTGCGATGCCTGACTAAGTGCGACTGTTGCCTGTTACTGCCTGAGGTACCTGACACAGTGCGACTGTTGCCTGCTGTTGCCTGAGATACCTGACACAGTGCGACTGTTGCCTGCTGTTGCCTGAGGTACCTGACACAGTGCGACTGTTGCCTGCTGTTGCCTGAGATACCTGACACAGTGCGACTGTTGCCTGCTGTTGCCTGAGATACCTGACACAGTGCGACTGTTGCCTGCTGTTGCCTGAGGTACCTGACACAGTGCGACTGTTGCCTGCTGTTGCCTGAGATACCTGACACAGTGCGACTGTTGCCTGCTGTTGCCTGAGATACCTGACACAGTGCGACTGTTGCCTGCTGTTGCCTGAGGTACCTGACACAGTGCGACTGTTGCCTGCTGTTGCCTGAGATACCTGACACAGTGCGACTGTTGCCTGCTGTTGCCTGAGATACCTGACACAGTGCGACTGTTGCCTGCTGTTGCCTGAGATACCTGACACAGTGCGACTGTTGCCTGCTGTTGCCTGAGATACCTGACACAGTGCGACTGTTGCCTGCTGTTGCCTGAGGTACCTGACACAGTGCGACTGTTGCCTGCTGTTGCCTGAGGTACCTGACACAGTGCGACTGTTGCCTGCTGTTGCCTGAGATACCTGACACAGTGCGACTGTTGCCTGCTGTTGCCTGAGATACCTGACACAGTGCGACTGTTGCCTGCTGTTGCCTGAGGTACCTGACACAGTGCGACTGTTGCCTGCTGTTGCCTGAGATACCTGACACAGTGCGACTGTTGCCTGCTGTTGCCTGAGATACCTGACACAGTGCGACTGTTGCCTGCTGTTGCCTGAGATACCTGACACAGATGGACTGTTGCCTGCTGTTGCCTGAGATACCTGACACAGTGCGACTGTTGCCTGCTGTTGCCTGAGGTACCTGACACAGTGCGACTGTTGCCTGCTGTTGCCTGAGGTACCTGACACAGTGCGACTGTTGCCTGCTGTTGCCTGAGATACCTGACACAGTGCGACTGTTGCCTGCTGTTGCCTGAGATACCTGACACAGTGCGACTGTTGCCTGCTGTTGCCTGAGATACCTGACACAGTGCGACTGTTGCCTGCTGTTGCCTGAGATACCTGACACAGTGCGACTGTTGCCTGCTGTTGCCTGATATACCTTGCAGAGTGCGTCTGTTGCCTGAGGTACCTGACACAGTGCGACTGTTGCCTGCTGTTGCCTGAGATACCTGACACAGTGCGACTGTTGCCTGCTGTTGCCTGAGATACCTGACACAGTGCGACTGTTGCCTGCTGTTGCCTGAGATACCTGACACAGTGCGACTGTTGCCTGCTGTTGCCTGAGATACCTGACACAGTGCGACTGTTGCCTGCTGTTGCCTGAGATACCTTGCAGAGTGCGTCTGTTGCCTGAGGTACCTGACACAGTGCGACTGTTGCCTGCTGTTGCCTGAGATACCTGACACAGTGCGACTGTTGCCTGCTGTTGCCTGAGATACCTGACACAGTGCGACTGTTGCTTGCTGTTGCCTGAGGTACCTGACACAGTGCGACTGTTGCCTGCTGTTGCCTGAGATACCTGACACAGTGCGACTGTTGCCTGCTGTTGCCTGAGATACCTTGCAGAGTGCGTCTGTTGCCTGAGGTACCTGACACAGTGCGACTGTTGCCTGCTGTTGCCTGAGATACCTGACACAGTGCGACTGTTGCCTGCTGTTGCCTGAGATACCTGACACAGTGCGACTGTTGCTTGCTGTTGCCTGAGGTACCTGACACAGTGCGACTGTTGCCTGCTGTTGCCTGAGATACCTGACACAGTGCGACTGTTGCCTGCTGTTGCCTGAGATACCTGACACAGTGCGACTGTTGCCTGCTGCTGCCTGAGATACATGACACAGTGTGACTGTTGCCTGCTGTTGCCTGAGATACCTGACTAGTGCGACTATTGCCTGATGTTGCCTGAAGTGCCTGACACAGTGCGACTTTTTCCTGCTGCTGCCTGAGATACCTGACACAGTGCGACTGTTGCCTGCTGTTGCCTGAGATACCTTGCAGAGTGCGTCTGTTGCCTGAGATACATGACACAGTGTGATTGTTGACTGTTATTGCCTGAAGTACCTGACACAGTGCGACTGTTGCCTGCTGCTGCCTGAGATACATGACACAGTGTGACTGTTGCCTGCTGTTGCCTGAGATACCTGACTAAGTGCGACTATTGCCTGATGTTGCCTGAAGTGCCTGACACAGTGCGACTTTTTCCTGCTGTTGCCTGAGATACCTTGCAGAGTGCGTCTGTTGCCTGAGATACATGACACAGTGTGATTGTTGACTGTTATTGCCTGAAGTACCTGACACAGTGCGACTGTTGCCTGCTGCTGCCTGAGATACATGACACAGTGTGACTGTTGCCTGAAGTACCTGTTGCCTGCCACAGTGCGACTGTTGCTTGCTGTTGCCTGAGATACATGACACAGTGTGACTGTTGCCTGCTGCTGCCTGAGATACATGACACAGTGCGACTGTTGCCTGCTGTTGCCTGAGATACATGGAACAGTGCGACTGTTGCCTGCTGCTGTCTGAGATACATGACACAGTGCGACTTTTCCCTGCCATTGCCTGAAGCACCTGACACATTGTGACTGTTGCCTACTGTGCCTGAGTTGTTTGTTAAAGTGGGAGTGTTGGTCACACTGAACTCAAGAGCTTGGCATGGAGGAACTGTCCTTCTAAATGGTATCACGGTTCTATGCAATCATTTGGTGTTCGTGCTTATGATGGATCTACCATCAGGTAGGTTACATGGGGCGTCACTGTCCCACAATCGCCAACCAGCGTGGTCCGATACACGGCAGCCGTGGTCCGATACACGGCAGCCGTGGTCCGATACACGGCAGCCGTGGTCCGATACACGGCAGCCGTGGTCCGATACACGGCAGCCGTGGTCCGATACACGGCAGCCGTGGTCCGATACACGGCATCCGTGGTCCGATACACGGCAGCCGTGATCCGATACACGGCAGCCGTGGTCCGATACACGGCAGTCGTGGTCCGATACACGGCAGCCGTGGTCCGATACACGGCAGCCGTGGTCCGATACACGGCAGCCGTTATCAGATACACGGCAGCCGTGGTCCGATACACGGCAGCCGTGGTCCGATACACGGCAGCCGTTGCCAGATACACGGCAGCCGTTGTCCGATGCACGGCAGCCGTTGTCAGATACACGGCAGCCGTGGTCCGATACACGGCAGACGTTGCCAGATACACGGCAGCCGTGGTCAGATACACGGCAGCCGTGGTCCGATACACGGCAGCCGTGGTCCGATACACGGCAGCCGTTGTCCGATACACGGCAGCCGTTGTCAGATACACGGCAGCCGTTATCAGATACACGGCAGCCGTTATCAGATACACGGCAGCCGTGGTCCAATACACGGCAGCCGTGGTCCGATACACGGCAGCCGTTATCAGATACACGGCAGCCGTTATCAGATACACGGCAGCCGTGGTCCGATACACGGAAGCCGTTGTCAGATACACGGAAGCCGTGGTCCGATACACGGCAGCCGTTGTCAGATACACGGCTGCCGTTGTCAGATACACGGCAGCCGTGGTCCGATACACGGCAGCCGTTGTCAGATAAACGGCAGCCGTTGTCAGATACACGGCAGCCGTTGTCCGACACAAGATAATTGCAGTTGTCTGTCATGGGCGTCACCACTTCGGAGGGCCGGGTTACGCGTCCCCCAAACTTTGTTAATCTATCACTATGACCATGGCGCTGCATTAACCCGTCCCTCCGGTCAGATCCTCACACCCCGTCTCAGGCGAGGGGGTGATAGGAACCCCTCTAATATCCAAACTAAGCGTCGCACGAAAACGAAAGAGGTGTCATTGGAAAGCGCTCGACGAGGAGGGTCCGATACCATCCTCCAAAAACAATTCCCCAGAGTGACGTCACTAGGGGGCATATAATTTCAGGACTTACATCCATGTTTTTGTCTCTGGTGAGTTCATTTTAGGAGATGTTTAAAAAAGCAAGTATTATTTGGGATCAGAAAAGGACAGGGAAATCTACCAGAATCATACAAAAATTGGCGACCCAAAAAAAGAAAAATTTTGTTTTAAATTTCAAAATTTTAGGTTTTCAAGTTTTCTTGAATTTTCATTTGTTTTCGATGGAGAGGACCTAAAAACATTGTTCAAAGTAAACTTGCCCTAGTAAAAATGCTTACTCTAGCCGTAATCTTCTATTTGAACTCCAATAGGCAAATATGCAAAACTAATAAGTAATAAATAAAAAAACGGAACAAATGACAAAATCCTCCCATACGTTTTGTTGCATGCCTAAGGATAAGCAAACGCTGAAAGTTTCATTCAAATATTTGTATCCGTTAAAGCATGACGACTGGCTGAACTTTTTTAGAGGTGACCTCACTTGACCTCGACTAATTCGTTGACCCTAGATGACCTGACGTCAAAAGTTTGGCACAACTTGCCAAATTGATGTGGGGAAAAGGTACGCCAAATTTCGGGGCGCTGCCGCGCGCCGTTCTTTCACTGTCCGCAACAAACCTGACGATGGCGGTTGAAGACCCCCTTCTCCGAGACGGTGCGGGTTAGGAAAACTCGACTTCAATCCTATCTCACCCTCGCGCCTGTTCAGAATGCACGGGCGAGTCCATGCTATCTGTCATACAACAGTTTGTGTCCGATATACGACAGCCACCGTTCGGCGCATGATAGCTGGAACGTTCCAGCACATTCCGTCTCCAGTGAATACTGTACTCAGGGAAGGAATATCGCGACAATTCAGGTTGATACACTGAGCTCAACCAAGTAAGCTTCGAATGGACATTCACTGTCTATTTCCCATCGTGGACATTACGTATGGGTTGCATCCAAGTACCACCCCAGTCATAAAGATGAACCGTAACGTAACCTTCCATGGCGAAAAACTCCGGTTTCAGTCGACACTATTGTACAGCGGAAGATAAAAGTTGACGGGCATATTGGGGTCATTTAATGTTATGAACAGTCCGCTGCTAAAATAGGCCCCGCTACCACCATCAATATACCGGCCAAAGCTCGAGCATTTACGGGGATGGAAACTATATTCATTAAGGTGGAAGTCGATTTGTCTCCGCTATTGCCGTAAAATTTGGCGAGAAACTATCTGACAGCGCAATATGTAGTCCAACTGCCGCTGCGTTGGGTGCTCGTGATCGCCACTCAGGTGTCACTTGAATCCACTAACAGTGCGATTTCAAGGTGGTCAGCTAATTCATGACAAGCTGCCCAGTCCTCTCGACTCATGGTGGATCCATTCAAGGCCAGCTGTCCAGTCTGGTTAGCTCTTCGTCAGTCCATCCGTGGTCAGCCGTCCAGTCCTGTGTGCTAGTGACAAGCGGCCCGATCTGAGTTCTTTTTCCTGACCAGCTGTCCGGGTGGCCGTGGCCAGCCGTGTCAGCTCCTGGTCAGATGTCCGGGTGGCCGTGCCCAGCCGTGTCAGCTCCTGGTTAGGTGTCCGGGTGGCCGTGGCCAGCCGTGTCAGCTTCTGGTTAGGTGTCCGGGTGGCCATGGCCAGATCCAGATCATGGCCGGGTGGCCATGGCCAGGCCTGATCCATCCGCGTAAGCAGGCGGGGCAGGGCAGCTGGGTGGCGAGTGGCGGCTCTACTTAGCGCTGGCTCCGTGACACCGCGGCGACACTGCTACCTGAGCAGCAGTGTCGTCAGCAGAGCACCGACCAGCGTCAAACGGATCAGGCGGCCGCCGCCCGCTGCCGCCGGGTTGCAGCCGTCAAAGCTGTCACACACCGAGATGCAGCCGCGCACATACCTGCGGCACGTCAGTCAACATCGTCACACGCCGGCCAAAGTTGTTACGTATCAGCAAAGGCTGTCACACCCCGGCAAAACCCGTCACACGCCGGCCAAAACCTTCACACCCAGGCCAAAATCGGCACACGCCGGCCAAAATCGGCACACGCCGGCCAAAACTGTCACACGCCGGCCAAAACCGTCACACGTCGGCCAAAACCGTCGCGCCCCAGTAGAGGATCCATAAGGCACGAAAAAGGACTGAATGAGAAAAAAAAACAGTATCATGTGGGAAATGCGCGTCAGCTTCATCGAACACATTCGGCTTGGAATCTATTGGACCTCGAAGCGTATTTAATGTGCTTATATTTTTAATGAAACCAATGTTAAAAATGGAGCAAAGTCCGATTGCGCATGCAGAGCCACCTTTCTGGAAGCGTTTTCTTTTTGACTGATCGGATCCTCAACTACCATACAACATCCAAAATAGGCATACACTACTCCGCCCTGTCACATGCTGGCCGGTGGGCGTGTCACATACCGACCTGTAATAGGCGGATCAAGTTGTCAACTTCTGCACTGTCTATGGCAATGCTACACAATCCGCTCAACTCTTGAGCTTTAAAAGATAAGTCAACACTCGCTTGACCGAGCCCTGACAGAGTCCTGGCCAAGCCCTGGCCGAGCCCTCACCGAGTCCTGGCCGAGCCCCGGCCGAGTCTTGACCGAATCCTGGCCGAGTCCCGGCCGAGTCCTGATCGAGCCCTGACCGAGTCCTGACCGAATTCCGGCCGAGCCCTGACAAAGTCTTGGCCGAGCCCTGCCCGAATCATCGCAACTTCCATCTAAAGCGCATCAATAAGTATGACAACCTTCCATAAATTTGTCCCCGACCGCCACATCAGTCAAATATCGCATCATCGGTAATTATAACAGCATATATTCCTGAGGATGCTGTTGAGTACGGTTTAACCCTCGCCGTCTTTCCGGTCAGATCCTTCCACACCGTCTCGGGGGGGGGGGGGGGGGGCGGTTAGTAACCCCCTGTAAAAATCCAAACTAAGCATCGCACGAAAACGAAAGAAGTGTCGTCAGAAAGCTCTCGACGAGTGCGGTCCGGGTCCACCCCCAAAACAATTTCCCCAAAAAGTGACGTCACCAGGGGGCTAGTTTTTCACGATTTTTCACGACTTACAATATGTTTTTGCCTCTCCGGAGTTCATTTTGTGGGATATATGAAACACAAAATGTATTTGGAATGAGAAAAGGAGAGTGAAATCGATCAGGGCTTTAATTTTTTTTGACACCCCAAAAATACAATTTTTTTTGAAATTTCACAATTTTGAGTTTTCACGTTATTTTTAATTTTTCTTTTTAAATTGGTAGAGCAGACCGAGAAACGTTGTTGGAAGTCAACTTGCCCTATAAGAAATGCTTACTTTAGCCAGAATCCTCCATTTGAACTGCAAATTGGCAAGTACGAAAAATGTATATGTAGTCAAAAACGAAAGAAAGACAAATTCCACTAATACGTTTTGTTGCATCCCTAAAGATAAGCAAACACTGAAAGTTTCATTAAAATATATGTATCTGTTAAAGCGTGACGACTGGTTGAACTTTTTTTGGAGGTGACCTCACTTGACCTTGGCTAACTCGTTGACCATAGACGATCTAACTTCAGAATTTTGGATCACCATGCCAAATTGAAGTGGGAAAAGGCATGCCAAATGTGGGCGCGCTGCCGCGCGCCGTTCGTCCACTATCCGCGAAAAACCTGAAGGGGGCGGTTGAAGACCAACGAGACGGGACGGGTTAATATGTTCGATAATAATAAATCACAACTGTAGCTCATTTTCGACAAAAGAACATGGGACAAATACACATCAGCGCAAGTAAATCAACACAAAGAGCATCCCCACAAAATACGCTACCTTCTCAGACAAGCAATATAACAGTCATGCCAGGTCTAAATCCGTTCTTTTCTTAACCTTGTTGTGCAACGCCAGAGGAATAAGATGTTTCACTGTCTAAAATCATGCTAAGTCCACCACCAATTCCACTCGCACAGGCCAAGCAAAAGTGTTTCAAAACAGAATGGACATATTTGAATTTGCGACAGAAAAACGGCACCCTCAAACCCCTCTTCCTAGCTATCACGGCATATTAATTAATAACCCATTGCACCATCAAACGGTGGCCTCTACACACGGCGATGTCAGGGGTGACCTCTACACACGGCGATATCAGAGAGCGTCTGAGGATGGCAGTCATATCTGACCTGCTCTGGAACTCGAAGCTGCCGCAGTGCGACATTCGTGTCAGCTCTGTGTCGATAGTTAGTGTCGCGCTGTCCACGGCACAGTCGCGGATCATCATAGTGGTTCCGTCATCACCTGTCCACGGCACAGTCGCGGATCATTATAGTGGTTCCGTCATCACCTGTCCACGGCACAGTCGCGGATCATTATAGTGGTTCTGTCATCACCTGTCCACGGCACAGTCGCGGATCATTATAGTGGTTCCGTCATCACCTGTCCACGGCACAATCGCGGATCATCATAGTGGTTCCGTCATCACCTGTCCACGGCACAGTCGCGGATCATTATAGTGGTTCCGTCATCACCTGTCCACGGCACAGTCGCGGATCATTATAGTGGTTCCGTCATCACCTGTCCACGGCACAGTCGCGGATCATTATAGCGGTCCCGTCATCACTTATCACCAAAGTTACATATTGTTCCCAGCCGGAGCGACATAATAGTTTCCCCTACTAATACCTTGATACAGTATGGAGTTGCTACATTAGCATCCAGGACGAAAAAGGGAGGGAGAGAGAGAGGGAGAGAGAAAGAGGGAGAGAGATAGAGGGAGATAGAGATGACAGAGGGAAGGAGGGCAGAGGTCACAGATGGAAAGAGAGCGGAGGTTACAGATGAAGGTTCGGCAACACAAACATACTGGAGTAGTGAGAGACATAGAGGAGAGAGTGAAAAACAACATGGTGCAATGCCGACATCTATTATAGTGTCAACTGGTACCGGCCGAGAGTGGTCTCCGTACACCGGGGACGGCGGAGAGCGTGCCGCTGCGCTAGTGTCGGCAGGGAGTGAGTCCTCCAGTTGGCCTGGTATCGGCCTCCTCGCAGAGCATTGCATTGCACAGGTGGCGTATTTGCAGAGAGGCGCCGCCACGACGACAGCTGCAGTGACGTAAGACTGCGAGGATAGGCTCCAAACGATATGGCTGGTCTGTGTCAACTGTGCGCCATTTGCGGTGCTCAAAGCACCATTCGGCGAAAGTGGATGACTTCATGGCAACTCGCACTATGAATCATTCCACTTAGAATTAGCATGATATATATATATATATATATATATATATATATATATATATATATATATATATATATATATATGTGTGTGTGTGTGTGTGTGTGTGTGTGTGTGTGTGTGTGTATGTGTGTATGTGTGTGTATGTGTGTGTATGTGTATATGTGTATGTGTGTGTGTATGTGTACATGTGTGCGTATGTGTGTGGGTGGGGGGCAGAATGAGAAAAATGCATACAGCACAGTTCTGAATGACACCTTACTGTAATATCCTGACAGCTTTACGCAGGCATTGGCTGGAAATAAGCCATTCCTTTGCTTCCTGCAACAAACAAAGCACATCAGATGGCGCCAGAAGATTTCGCAAGCATGTGGCAACATCAGTTGTAGATATATTTCCTATCCATTCCGATTGCTGCGTGAACATCTTTATTATGCAACGATTTATGAATTATCGTATTGGCAAGAGTATCAGAGACAGCTGTATTAGAGCTGTCATGCCGTCGTACTGTCACTAGATCATAGCAGGATTTTAATATCATCAATAAAAATGCCGCTAATACCTCAAGAACACGTTAATGAGCTCATAAACACCGTACAAAATAATAACTGACCAAGGGCCAGCATGGAATGGGGAGGAAGGGGGAGAGCTTCAAATGGTCTCATGCTCAATATAGAAGACATTAGGCTGGGGACCACATCAACCATTCGGGTTGCAATGATCAACCCGTCATGCCGAATAAATTGATACCTATGAAATTGGTTAAAGCTATAAGGACCAAGCCAGAAGCATTTGGAAACATCAACTGTTATGCATCTGGAACATCGAAAGAATAGAAATACCGGACCATTTACCCCCATCATATTTTGAGCATTTCTACGTACAGAGCCATAGCTATCAAGTGCTTGCTTTCAACAGATCGGAACACAATGTTCTCAAATATTCAATATCATAATGGTTTGCTAACACCATTGCAACTGCTGATTAGCACAGCACAAGTTTGTATGCAGAACGTTTCTATAATTAATGCACTGGCAACGTAGCGCCAAATGTTGCGGCTGTCAGGTCTGCATACCTCTGACCGGAAACTGAGCGGTGCTGCCACCGCCGACATAGGTACTCCTTCAGGGACGAGAAACTGAGCACTCCTGCCACCGCCGACATAGGTACTCCCTCAGGTACGAGAAACTGAGCGGTGCTGCCACCGCCGACACAGGTATTTCCTCAAGGACGAGCAATTGCCCTGGTAGTGAAGGTCGTGACAGATCGAAACACGGCTCATCAAACGTTGTCAATGCTATTTCATGCTTGAAAACGATTGCCAATACACGTGGTTGTTTGGTTTGATCCACATGACTTCGGACGTCATCTGAAGAGCCGCCGCTCCAAATTACCGTGCTCAGAAGGCAAACCTGAAACTGTGCCACTGTGGCCAGCAGTGAGATGTCCTGTCCAGTGGGATGATGGTGAGGAGTGATTGATATTGAATTGTACCTTTCATGGTGATGGGTCGGGGGAGGTACCGACGAGGAACTGCTATGGACGCGGACTGAGTGATACTTAGGTAGCTTTTCAGGCACATCACAGGCAGCTAGCTCTTTATCCATTGTCAAGTCTACCTCACGGAAGTGAGCGGGGCCCAGGCGGTGGCTGGTGGTAGGCGGTGGCTGGTGGTAGGCGGTGGCTGGTGGTAGGCGGTGGCTGGTGGTAGGCGGTGGCTGGTGGTAGGCGGTGGCTGGTGGTAGGCGGTGGCTGGTGGTAGGCGGTGGCTGGTGGTAGGCGGTGGCTGGTGGTAGGCGGTGGCTGGTGGTAGGCGGTGGCTGGTGGTAGGCGGTGGCTGGTGGTAGGCGGTGGCTGGTGGTAGGCGGTGGCTGGTGGTAGGCGGTGGCTGGTGGTAGGCGGTGGCTGGTGGTAGGCGGTGGCTGGTGGTAGGCGGTGGCTGGTGGTAGGCGGTGGCTGGTGGTAGGCGGTGGCTGGTGGTAGGCGGTGGCTGGTGGTAGGCGGTGGCTGGTGGTAGGCGGTGGCTGGTGGTAGGCGGTGGCTGGTGGTAGGCGGTGGCTGGTGGTAGGCGGTGGCTGGTGGTAGGCGGTGGCTGGTGGTAGGCGGTGGCTGGTGGTAGGCGGTGGCTGGTGGTAGGCGGTGGCTGGTGGTAGGCGGTGGCTGGTGGTAGGCGGTGGCTGGTGGTAGGCGGTGGCTGGTGGTAGGCGGTGGCTGGTGGTAGGCGGTGGCTGGTGGTAGGCGGTGGCTGGTGGTAGGCGGTGGCTGGTGGTAGGCGGTGGCTGGTGGTAGGCGGTGGCTGGTGGTAGGCGGTGGCTGGTGGTAGGCGGTGGCTGGTGGTAGGCGGTGGCTGGTGGTAGGCGTGGTGGTAGGCGGTGGCTGGTGGTAGGCGGTGGCTGGTGGTAGGCGGTGGCTGGTGGTAGGCGGTGGCTGGTGGTAGGCGGTGGCTGGTGGTAGGCGGTGGCTGGTGGTAGGCGGTGGCTGGTGGTAGGCGGTGGCTGGTGGTAGGCGGTGGCTGGTGGTAGGCGGTGGCTGGTGGTAGGCGGTGGCTGGTGGTAGGCGGTGGCTGGTGGTAGGCGGTGGCTGGTGGTAGGCGGTGGCTGGTGGTAGGCGGTGGCTGGTGGTAGGCGGTGGCTGGTGGTAGGCGGTGGCTGGTGGTAGGCGGTGGCTGGTGGTAGGCGGTGGCTGGTGGTAGGCGTTGGGTGGCTGGTGGTAGGCGGTGGCTGGTGGTAGGCGGTGGCTGTGACACAGCCGACGTATGAGGCGAGAGGTGAAACTAAAGCGTGGACACAAGAAGGAATTGTTCGATTGTAAATTGCTGGACAGTTACTGGACCCAACTCAGGGTCAAATGTTATTGGTGCAAAAATCGGTATTCTTTTAGATTCCCAGTCTGGGCCACTACATTTGATCTTGACTGTGCTGCGTGCCAAACATGACTGTCAATATGTTGTATAAGAACACAAGAGCGGACCGTGATCATGTGTTATATATGTGTTTATGTATATATGTTTATATATATATGTATATATATATGTATATATATATATATATATGTATATATATATATATATATATATATATATATATATATATATATATATATATATATATATATATATATATATATTCATCACACGAGAAAGCGAGAGCGAGAGAGAGAAAGAGAGAGCGAGAGAGAGTGTGAGTAATAGTCAAATTTCGAAGGAAATAGTCAAAATAGCAGATATTGCCTAACTAATATTCACTGTCTTTGATTGATTATTCCTAGATGCTAGAGTACTGACCTGCCGCCCATGCAGCCTGACACGAGCAGATCGCTGTAGTTGTTGTGGAAAGGATCGTGACAACGCGGGCTTGAGCCGTTCGTCGAGCTACACCGGAAGCAGTCGATGGCAGTGGCGCCTGCAGACACAACACGTTGCATGAGGTCACATTAGACGGTGGCGCCTGCAGACATAATACGCTAGAGGACACATTAGACGGTGGCGCCTGCAGATACAACACGTCACAGGAGGCCACATTAGACGGTGGCGCCTGCAGATACAACACGTCACAAGAGGCCACCTTAGACGGTGGTGCCTGCAGACATAATACGTTAGAGGAGGCCACATTAGACGGTGGCGCCTGCAGACATAATACGTTAGAGGAGGCTACATTAGACGGCGGCGTCTGCAGACATAATACGTTAGAGGAGGCTACATTAGACGCGGCGTCTGCAGACATAATACGTTAGAGGAGGCCACCTTAGACGGTGGCGTGCGTGCTCCAGGCGTAGTGCTCTGTCGCGCCCTAATGAAGCCGTAGTAGCTGAGTGCGCACCACGATTGGCACTTGGCGACGACTCGCTGTGTCGGCTGGCCCACTCAGACCCAGCAGTTGTTGAGCCCAGGCAACTGTAGCTGACACCTGGCTCAAACAATGAGCAGCTCGCCTGGCGATGGTCTGGTACAACACCGAGGTCAATATACAGCAGAGTGTTCGATTGCTTTCTTAAAGTTGAGGACACGCTACATGAGTTAAGCATTCCAAAGTTATGTGCTGCAGGTGTGGGGGAGCATAAAGCGTCCCCGCTTTAAATATAAAAACACCTTAAGTAAAGAACGGTAAAACTACTGGCTACAATATGCTCTACTTTTTCGGACATTCAAGGAGTGAGAGGGGAATTGTTTTCAGGAGGAGCTAAGTGCTGTGTATTTCCCTGACCATCAATGAGATGTTAGTGCATTCTTGCCATCTAGGCTGTACATCACTGCTCTCTGCTCCATGCATACAGCGACCAACCTTCAAAAACTAGGTAAGAGAACATACTTTCCCTAAAATGGAAGCAGGCTCTAGCTCGATTTGGACTGATTTCGATTGTCAAACCTTATTTTATCCTGGGACTCAATCGTCAATTTTGACTATGGAGTTAAATGTGGAAGGGGAAGGATGTATTGAAGGGAATGGGAGAGGCAATTAAAACGAACAAAAAGAGTACACAACACGAATAAAGAGAGGGAGGGGAGAGGGTTATGACCTGGTTATGGTTTTCACAAGACGACGCCACGCACCACCGCACTTGCGCCGAGGATCCTGCTCTATTTCCTCACTCTCCTCTCAATTCACTGAGTTGGAAGCATCATGTCATACATGACTCATATTTGCAGTTGGTTTCATGGTTGGTCCATCTCAGTACGTAAATAGACTTTCCTGTGACCACGGATATCACCAGAAATGTGAATATTTGGCGGGGAAGCGCCTGACATATTTGATGTGCCTTGATGGATGTTTCCGTTGCATATAGTCATAAAGCGGACGGCAGTTACTCGCTTGCTTTATATCATTATTTGACTTTTATTTCTTTTCAATTGTAGTATGCATCAAGTTTGAATCCCACAACACGACCTCCGTTGCAGTTTACATCTGGAAGAAAGTGCAAAACGAATTGTTGTATTTTTATAGTTAGCCAGGTCGCCAAGCTGCAACAGGTTTGTCCCTTGCTTGCATTTACTTTGACGAGAAAACAACATTATAGAAGATAGTGGATCAGAATGAAAAAGGTCAAAATATGCTCCAAGTATATATATATATTTGGGGTGGTTTTAAAGCAATTTTCACGACACAAATATTGTTTGTTAACATGCCATTACTTTCACGTATTGGAAGGCAATGATTCGATTGTGACAATGAAACGCGTTGCTGATATTCGAGCCAGCTGATATTTTTGCAAGCAGCGGCTGGATGATCGCAGTATGTCGTCTGATATTTGTGCCAGCAGTGGCTGGGTGATCCCAGTAGGCCGTCTGGTATTTGTGCCAGCAGTGGCTGGGTGATCCCAGTAGGCCGTCTGATATTTGGGCTAGCAGTGGCTATGCGATCCCCGTGTGTCGTCTGCAATATTCTGGTCGAGTGCGTGCTCAGTCACGGTGCATTGGCAGGCAGAGTCACGCCACCGCTACCACTAGAATTCTCGACGATCACGCTATATTGTAGGCCTCAATTCAGCTGGACCCTGGCCAGACAGAAAGAGACTGGGCTTCCACGGCCGCTGCAGCGGTACGGAACTGACAGCAAGCAAAGAATCGCTTACTGACTTTCATTGGGATGGGGGATGGGCAGGTGCTCCAAACATACGCGTGAACGTGAAGTAATTTGCTGGTTTAACTCATATTTCCACTGAGAAGAAAGACATTTTCTGGTCACAGAAAATTGACCCTCCAATTAGCATGCTATTCGAGTCCCTAGAAGCAAGGGACCACCACCGCCATCAATAGTAGTAGTAGCAGCAGCAGCAGCAACAGCAGCAGCAGAAGCAGCAGCAGCAGCAGCAGCAGCAACAACAGACCATCAGCAGCAACAGGACACCAGCAGCTGTGGACCACCATCAGCAGGGGACCACCATCGGGAGGGGACCACCATCAGCAGGGGACCACCATTGGGAGGGGACCACCATCAGGAGGGGACCACCACCGGGAAGGGACCACCACCGGCGGGGGACCACCAGCAGCAGTGGACCACCATCGGGAGGGGACCACCATCAGGAAGGGACCACCACCGGGATGGGACCACCATCAGGAGGAGACCACCACCGGGATGGGACCACCAGAAGCAGGAGACCGAGTGCAGGCAGCACGTGCAGTGACATGACCGGCGACACTCACGTGGCAAGCGCAGCAGCAGCCAGCAGCAGGCGACGAGCAGGAGCGGTGCGCACCGGATCGCAGCCAGCTGCTGGATGGACATCACTGTACGGCGGACGGACGCACCTGTGGGGGACGAGCCAGGTCAGACGACTGTCACGGCGCCAGTCCCAGCTGCCGTGGGGGACGAGCCAAGTCAGACGACTGTCACGGCGCCAGTCCCAGCTGCCGTGGGGGACGAGCCAAGTCAGACGACTGTCACGGCGCCAGTCCCAGCTGCCGTGTGGGACGAGCCAGGTCAGACGACTGTCACGGCGCCAGTCCCAGCTGCCGTGTGGGACGAGCCAGGTCAGACGACTGTCACGGCGCCAGTCCCAGCTGCTGTGGGGGACGAGCCAAGTCAGACGACTGTCACGGCGCCAGTCCCAGCTGCCGTGGGGGACGAGCCAGGTCAGACGACTGTCACGGCGCCAGTCCCAGTTGCCGTGGGGGACGAGCCAAGTCAGACGACTGTCACGGCGCCAGTCCCAGCTGCCGTGGGGGACGAGCCAGGTCAGACGACTGTCACGGCGCCAGTCCCAGTTGCCGTGGGGGACGAGCCAAGTCAGACGACTGTCACGGCGCCAGTCCCAGCTGCCGTGTGGGACGAGCCAGGTCAGACGACTGTCACGGCGCCAGTTCCAGCTGCCGTGGGGGACGAGCCAGGTCAGACGACTGTCACGGCATCAGTCCCAGCTGCCGTGGGGGACGAGCCAGGTCAGACGACTGTCACGGCATCAGTCCCAGCTGCCGTGGCACCATTGGCTACTGCTGCTCAGGACGTGTGGTCCGCCGGCGAAGATGTTACAGCTGGTGGCAGTGGCGAATGATCACGCCACGAACTTTTGCTGCGTGGTGACAAGTAAATACGTGCTGCGGAAGAGAGGATGTACAGAATCCACCCTCAAAGCTGCTATGAGCATCTAAAGACTTTAAGTGCACACCATAAAGGGGAGGAAAATCAGATCGGGCGGAAGCGCTCCCCAAACGACCCTTAAAGTCCAGGTTGGTGGTTCCAATCCAGCCATTATTAGTAAATTTTTGGTTGTTGTTGTCTCCGTACAGATGTCACACAGCATTTTGCAGCACATTATTATCTTTAACAAGCCACATGACGCAGTTCAAATGGAGATGTACTGCGCTGTAGACGTCCGCTATAGCGGCTGCCCAAGACATTGAAGTCTTCTCAGGTCATCTTTATGTTAAAAGATTAGGCGCAGGCGTAGGTGCACGCCTATGGGTAGCTGTAACTAGGGGTCAGAGGGCCCATGACCATCTCACTTTTTGTTACCGTATAATTGACCATACGGAACGAAATGGCGCTAGTCCATCCCTTTTCCATCCGCGTTCCCAGGCACTAAGGATGCGCACGCATTGAGGCATGTTCGTCCCCACCGGTTTTGAATGGGGAAGGGCTGCAGGAAGATTTATCATACAATGCTGTAGGCACAGTGGGAAATTCCTCAAAGTTTGAGGGGACGCACCTTCCGTCCCCCGGCATGGTCATGCCCATGTAGTGAAGGCTCGGCGAAATTAATGTCTGATGCCACGTACATTCCGACCACTTTACCCTTGCATGGCCCGGTACACATCATCCCGACGACTCTAACCTGACATGGTCTGCCGCAAATCATCCCGACCATTCTAACCTGAAACGGTCTGCTGCACACCATCCCGACCACTCTACCATGACACGGTCTGCTGCACACCATCCCGACCACTCTACCATGACACGGTCTGCTGCACACCATCCCGACCACTCTACCATGACACGGTCTGCTGCACACCATCCCGACCACTCTGCCATGACACGGTCTGCTGCACATCATCCCGACCACTCTACCCACGGTCCGCTGCATGTAATCCTGGCTGGTAGTGGAAAAACACGTGTTTGTGGTCTCCGGACAGCCCATTTGGTTGCAGAACCGGCACGTTCATTTCCCGATAATCATGGCTGGGGATCCAGCACATATGCACAGCATTTCCATCCCCATGCATGGCAGTCAGGTGATTCAGAATGTGAAGGAATAATGTGTCAGCTAGGTAAAAACCACTCAGTGCCAAAGATTAGTGAAAACCAACCAGGGTGCTCAAGGAATCAGATGCAACTGCATAATCAGCATCCAGCGAAATATTAACGTAGGAAATCGCTTTAATGATTCAAACGAGTTGTGAAGTGTACACCGAAGCATACCCAGGAAAAGTGAAGCATATGTCAAAGGAACTGGACACAAACTCAGATCCTACTCCACAGTCATCCTTCGACCCATCCTTAAAAATGCGTGTGCATTCTCCAATATTTCCTGCAGATGCTGCAAAGGTTCCATCCGAAACAGCTCTGGTGGAACGTCGCCCATTCGCATCACTGCGAGTGTCAGGTGAACTGAAAGGGACAACAGATTCCACGGGGGTCTCGATAGCTGTAGCACGCATAGCACTCGACATAGTCTCGTTTTGCTCTGCTGAAGGAGCTTACGGATATGTACACAGAAAAGTAGAGCCATGCCATGTTGGTTGCTGCGGAAGAATGCCAACGTGTGGCGTGAGCTGATCGCTGGGTACGTGGGATGGGTGGGAAACTGACGTAACCTGCAGGCATACCAAATACGAAGCATTTCCAGTTTGAACGACATTGGTGGCTCGTTGGCTTCTGCCAGAAAGTAACGATTGGTGAGGTTCGAAATGCTCCGGTAATGATGCGTACTGTTGCATGGTGGACTGTCAAGGACATGGTTATTGGTCTAGGCTGTATATCCATACCGTTCCCATTTAAGACATTGTTTGGTTTTGGAAAAAACACGCGTACTTTTACCCTTATGTGTCCAAGATACGCTACAGCAGGCAAGTCAATCGAGTTCAAAGTCAGCACAATGTCGTTTGTCATTTGTGATTCGCCTCCTTGTCTCGTCTTCATCTTACGTGCATCCACCACACCATAGTCCGACAGCCATCGATGATTTCCGCCTCGGGAATGTCCCTCATGACAAAGCATGCTATGACGCCTATTAAGTTTTTTGTTATGTGTGTTTCGACTGAGCCAAGGAAGACCAGGTAATTGTCTAATACGATTTCGCTGAAAATTATTCATTTGTAGTGGAGGATGCAGCTCAAGGTTTCCACTGGAATTTGTCCCAGTGTACCGTGCACCCATTTCTAGTGTACTGGCATGAGGACGGAGTACTGTGTCATCAGAGCTACTGCCGTATCTCTCATGGCGCAAAGCCCAACACCGACGTGGTGCATGCGTTCCTGCAACGGCTTATCCCAGACATTCGGATCGCAATACTTGACCTAACAAAAATAATAGACTGCAGTATGCGAATAAGCATGGCTTCGTCAATGTGTACCGCCATCCGGCAGGTTTTTTGGATACCCAGAAAGTGGCTTTTTGTCAAATCTCACGGCAAGGGCGCTTGCGACGGCGTCGGGGGCACAGCCAAGCGTGCCGCGGCTTAAGAGAGCCTCAAGCGCGCGCTTAATTACCAGATGCTGACGGCGGAGGACATGTTTGATTATTCGTCGCGCAAGCTGTATCACATTCATATTTGTATCAAAGCAGGAGGAAATGGACGTCACGACCCGCCTCATCGAGCGCTTCTCGAAAGCCATCACGTTGAAGGAACACATGGGTGCCTGAAGTTCGCACTAGTGACGCACATCATCGCAATAGTTAATGTAATGCTCGTTGATGCATGGCGTGTGCTAATTGTTGTTTGAGAAGTGAAACTTGTTAGTGTGCGCGCTGATACACAGACTGTGCTAAGCAATATTATCGCAGTGACAGATCATCAGTCTGATTTCGGATTCTGTCATGGCATGGGATGATCTACACATATGTAGATCTGTAACATTGCATCATCATACTGCACTGTAACAAATTATTGCATTGCATTGCATTGTGTAACTCTGTTGCTTCATTTTATTACACCGATGCAGACGGCTCATGACCCAATGCTATTCATGTCAGGCTCAGCATGTATCACTGGATGCGCCCGCACCAAATTTGTTCCCAAGTAGTTCAAGATGAAAGCGATTACTCAGTCAATGAGGTTCATTTTTTGTTTCTAGAATGTGGGATTGCTAGTTGATATTACAGAAGGTTGATGTTACAGTGATAGGCGGTGATAAAACCATTTCATTGTCGTCGGTGAAAAGTGATGGTGCATTTATGTATGCTCACATTGATGCAGAAATATCCTATATCAGTTGAAAATATTTGATTTCTTACTTTTCTCCTTACAAGTGCTAATATAGGATTTCACAAATCACCATTCGTCGCTTCTGAATTTCCAAAATAGCGTTGTGGCTCTCTAAGGTAAAACTTGGTCACGTTATCTTCGGTTACAAGCTCACGATTTCAAAAAACGTGTGAATAAAAATTTCGAAAAGTGGAACAAGATGCAGTGGATCATGACGAGTTCAGCGATATGTAGCTGCGTGCAAATCGCGTTCCTCTTTATTGAGTTCCACGTCTCCCAATACTTGGGTGACCTCAAAAAAATATCCGATGCCACAACTCCTTAACCGTTGCTCCGATATTTGTCAAAAATGCACAGCTGGATTATAGAGACAAACCAGCACGGTATAAGTATTTTCATTTAGATATGGAGTGTAAATTGGCCCTTTCACTTGTTCACTTGTCGTGGAATGGGCCACCTACCACAATTCGTAGACATTTCTGCCACTTGTTTAACCCTTGACCTCACAACGAGTTAAAATACTTGTGCAATATAACACTCCAGATCAGATGATTAAACATTCTCATCCCATCACGTGCCACGAACATCAAAAGGCTTGTATTTGAGTAATATACATTTTAAAGCAAATATTAACGCAGCCCACGGTAAACAGGTGCAAATACGACCATGCATGCCACATTTTTAACTGATATGTGTATTTTAGGGGCCTTTTCCTTCGAAAGAAAACATATCGAACCTCATTTCCGCACCTTTCTAATCGCATTGTGGCTGTCCAGGTGGTTAAAGTAGGTCACGTGACCTAGGTCACGATTACACTACTGTAACACGCGCCTGGAGTGGGGGTGGGGACGAAATCCGGTTTTTCGTACATAACTCACGATTTTACCAGGCGACATACGCCATTATTTGCGGGCCTGCTTATAACTGACCGGCGCGTTGTTTAAAGTAAGAAAAACGAAAATCTGCATACAATTTTTCGAGTTAGGGGTCGTTAAAGTAAAGAAATTTCTAAGCGCCAGACCGCAAAAATCGGCGCCGATTCGCTTCCCTCACATTGGCAAAAGGGAAGTGTTCTTGGCAACTCTAGCGACTTATTTCATGTATGTTGTTATGCTTTATAGTTTCAAAGTCATGTTAGGTCACCGAGGTCAAGTCAGACCAGGTTCATGGCAGGTTAGTAGAACCAAACTTGGTCAACTGCAATGTTGTCATAAATACAAATGACTGTCATGCGACTGATGTCACCTTGCATGTTACTCCCTGCACATCGTGAAAACTACTGTTTGTCATCGTTGTCGGCGTAGTTGGGCGGGCGGACCGGTTTCGGCAAACTGAAGGAGGTAATGACCTGATAACGTGCTGCTATATAGGTGACCTGAGGTCAAATGCCGGGTCTAGCATCTGTATTGCATCATTAGTAATGTCCAAAACATCTTTGATATCTATTTTGGAGCACTTAAACACAATCACAGCGATCCATAACAATGACAAGCCAAGCCACTCAAAACAAGAAAATTGTTATATATGTACCCTCATTTGACCTTCAATATATTGACCTAAGGTCATGAAATTTTTTACCATGCGAATTTCGTTGCTCCAGCTTTGATAAGAGCCGAGATCATAAGGGGCGGAATCCGCCCCCTCCAATGCGCGTAATTTTCAGTGGCCCTTCTGGGCGCGTGTTAGTTAGTTATTAGGGCTTTAGGGCGCATCGACTAGGTCATGTAGCGCCCAAAGGGCGCGTGTTAAATGTGTTAGTGGCCAGGGCGCGTGTTAAATGACCATTAAACGAAAGTTCAGAAACAGCTAAAAGCCGCGGTGGAGTCTTGTAGTTCACCGATATATACTTATGCACAATTAATATTTGTCTTCATTGCATTAAGGACCTTAAAAAAATCTTCATTTGGTGGGATCTCAGAAATGTCATAGGCTGTAACTCCTTGCCCGTTGACCTGACCTTTGTAAACATGACAGCTGCATTCGGTGCATCAGATAACTCCACACCAATATTTTCATCAAAATATGACATATTTTGTGTGATTCTCTTGTCGATTTGTTCTGGCCGAATATTTATATTTTATTTCGGATTGTTTCAGTTGGTTATTTGTCTTCTGAAATATAGACCGTTTGCCAGCTTTTCCGCTTCTTACTGATGAAATATCCATTGTCAAACCAGCCCATGCTATTTCACCTAAAGATAATGTCGGAGGCTGTAGCTCAATACCCAATGCCCGAATCGGGGTGAAATTTACACAGCCACATTAAGAGCCAAAGACTGAAAATTGAGCACATCCTGGTCTCAATCAATATTTATGGGGTGAAGTGCAATGGTCAATCTGTCGTGGAACGCACCACCGATCAGTTGAAGGACCAGGACACAGTTGGTGTCCCAAGGACGAGGCTAAGCGATGTGTTGAACGTCTCAGTTGGAAGACCAGGACACCTATGACGTTTTGAGGATGAGTCCAAGCGCTGTGCGGAACCTCTTAGTTGAAGGACTAAGACACATTAGCGTCCCGAGAGAACGACGCCGGGAAGCGGCGGCGACCAAGATACATTGGGTGCATGCTCAGCAGTTATCACAATCACAGACATAGAATAGCTCCGTGACTGCATTGGCGTGCAAATCTTTCTACTGCGGCACAGCATTCGGTCATTTTAGTACGGCTGATCTGGACGCTGCGGTATGAATGATCTGGTCACTGCGGCACAGTATCGTGCCACATGGCACAACATTGGGAAACGGCTCCACGGTACAGGGAAACGGAAACGGATGTTATCTACGATGGACAAGTTGCGATCCAAGACGCAACACGAGTAGAGACTGCACAAGCCAGAGCAGAACGCATAGTAACCACGACACTCCTTATATAATCTCGGTAATGTGTGTGTGTGTGTGTGTGTGTGTGTGTGTGTGTGTGTGTGTGTGTGTGTGTGTGTGCGTGCGTGCGTGCGTGCGTGCGTGCGTGCGTGCGTGCGTGCGTGCGTGCGTGCGTGCGTGCGTGCGTGCGTGCGTGCGTGCGTGCGTGCGTGCGTGTGTGTGTGTGTGTGTGTGTGTGTGTGTGTGTGTGTGTGTGTGTGTGTGTGTGTGTGTGTGTGTGTGTGTGTGTGTGTGTGTGTGTGTGTGTGTGTGTGTGTGTGTGTGTGTGTGTGTGTGTGTGTGTGTGTGTGTGTCTGTGTTTGGCCAGCCTGCCACCGCGTGTGGTCGGCTGTTTCCTGTTGGGCGCTTGTGGTGTTAGTGTTGTGTTGTTTTTTGGTGGGGGTGAAAGGGTATGAGGAGTAACATGGTGGGGATGAGAGGGAGCGAAGAAGAGTAAAGCTGGCTTGTAGAGGCGAGTCGTGAGAGAGTTGAGACGTGTTGAAGTATGGAGCGTACAGGGAGTAGAAGTTGAGTCAACTTGCAGGCAGATGAGATGGTGGTCGAGACTGAGCTGGTGCGGAAGAGAAGATTTGCCAGTCCGGGCGGTGCCATGGGGTGGGGGTGTAGTCGGGGGGGTTGGGGTCGGGTCATCGCCTGTGTTTTATATACATTGCAAGAACATGAGTAGTTAGTTATTTTCACGTGGGGCTAGTTTTTCTTTTCTTTTCTCCCTTTTGTTGATTTTCTCTTTTCCTTTTTCAACATAACTTTTGAATTTGGGATTTTTTATTTTTTCCCCTTTCGTTGATTTTCTGTTTTTCTTTTTTAACATGCCTTTTGATTTTTTTGTTCTCTTTTTCGTTTTCTCTCATAGTTCATGGATTAGGCGTTTGATAGCGAGAAAGTGGAAGAGGTGTTCGTGTAATGTTGGATGGTCGTCGTTGAGAAGCGTCGTGATGTTTAGTTGGATGCTGTTCATGTTGCAGTAGTTTGTGATAGGTTGTCTTTCTGTGTTGTATTTGGTCCAATAGATGAGTATGTGTTTAATTGTGAATGTTCGTTGACATGTTATGCATTGTGGTTGTGGGCGTTGTAAGACGTAGGAGTGGGTGAGTGCAGTGTGTCCGAGATGTAATCGTGTCAGTGTGCGTTCTTGTTTCTTGTTTTTTGGTTGATGGTGTGCCAGAGTTCGTGTCTTGGGTGTATTTCGTGTAGTTGCGTAATGGTTGTGTCCCATATTTGTTCAATGTCTTTGTTGATTGCCTGGTGTATTATGGGGTAGTAGTCGGATTGTGAGAGTGGGAATGGTGTGGTTTGTTGTAGTGTTGTGGCTATTTCGGCTTCGGTGTCTGCGTGTTCGTTGCCTGGAATGTTTGTGTGGCTTGGAATCCATTGTGGAAGTGGGCGTTGTCTGACGTTGAGTTATTTGTGAATGTAGAGTATTTTGGGGATGAGTGGGTGTTTGTTTTTGGTGAAGGGTGTGATGCTTTCTAATACTTATTTTGCGTCAGTGGCTATGATGTGTTCGGTTTGTGTGTTGTAAATGGTAGAGTATGCCGAGAAGATTGCGAAGAGTTCTGCTGTGTAGGTGGATGCTGTGTCATGCAGACGGGCACGAAGGATGACCCGCGGCCGTGCTGCGTTGTGGTACAGCACCGCCGCTGTGCCCGTCTGCTGTGTGTTGGTGTACCGCACCGCCGTTGTGCCCGTCTGCTGTGTGTTGGTGTACCGCACCGCCGCTGTGCCCGTCTGCTGTGTGTTGGGGTACCGCACCGCCGCTGTGCCCGTCTGCTGTGTGTTGGGGTACCGCACCGCCGCTGTGCCCGTCTGCTCTGTGTTGGGGTACAGCACCGCCGCTGTGCCCGTCTGCTCTGTGTTGGGGTACAGCACCGCCGCTGTGCCCGTCTGCTGTGTGTTGGGGTACCGCACCGCCGCTGTGCCCGTCTGCTGTGTGTTGGTGTACCGCACCGCCGTTGTGCCCGTCTGCTGTGTGTTGGTGTACCGCACCGCCGTTGTGCCCGTCTGCTGTGTGTTGGTGTACCGCACCGCCGCTGTGCCCGTCTGCTGTGTGTTGGGGTACCGCACCGCCGCTGTGCCCGTCTGCTGTGTGTTGGGGTACAGCACCGCCGCTGTGCCCGTCTGCTGTGTGTTGGTGTACCGCACCGCCGTTGTGCCCGTCTGCTGTGTGTTGGTGTACCGCACCGCCGCTGTGCCCGTCTGCTGTGTGTTGGGGTACCGCACCGCCGCTGTGCCCGTCTGCTGTGTGTTTGGGTACCGCACCGCCGCTGTGCCCGTCTGCTCTGTGTTGGGGTACAGCACCGCCGCTGTGCCCGTCTGCTCTGTGTTGGGGTGCAGCACCGCCGCTGTGCCCGTCTGCTGTGTGTTGGGGTACCGCACCGCCGCTGTGCCCGTCTGCTGTGTGTTGGGGTACCGCACCGCCGCTGTGCCCGTCTGCTGTGTGTTGGGGTACCGCACCGCCGCTGTGCCCGTCTGCTGTGTGTTGGGGTACAGCACCGCCGCTGTGCCCGTCTGCTGTGTGTTGGGGTACCGCACCGCCGCTGTGCCCGTCTGCTGTGTGTTGGGGTACAGCACCGCCGCTGTGCCCGTCTGCTGTGTGTTGGGGTACAGCACCGCCGCTGTGCCCGTCTGCTCTGTGTTGGGGTACCGCACCGCCGCTGTGCCCGTCTGCTGTGTGTTGGGGTACCGCACCGCCGCCGTGCCCGTCTGCTGTGTGTTGGGGTACAGCACCGCCGCTGTGCCCGTCTGCTCTGTGTTGGGGTACAGCACCGCCGCTGTGCCCGTCTGCTCTGTGTTGGGGTACAGCACCGCCGCTGTGCCCGTCTGCTGTGTGTTGGGGTACCGCACCGCCGCTGTGCCCGTCTGCTGTGTGTTGGGGTACCGCACCGCCGCTGTGCCCGTCTGCTGTGTGTTGGGGTACCGCACCGCCGCTGTGCCCGTCTGCTGTGTGTTGGGGTACAGCACCGCCCCTGTGCCCGTCTGCTGTGTGTGTGATTTTGAGCCGTACGTGTAGATGATGTTGTGGTTTGGATATTGTGCTTCGAAGTGGAGGAATAGTTGTTGTATTTCTGCGACTGTGTAGGTGTGCTTTGGTTTGTCTATGAGGAGGTGTGTTTTGGGTGATTGGTGTTTCCACCATGCAGTATGTGGTGGAAGTGCTTTTGCTGTGGGGAGCGTGATGTGTAGTCCATTTGCGTGTTGGGGAATGCGTCAACCTATTGTAGTTTTGAGTCATGTTGCGTTCATGAGTTTGTGTAAGCGTTTGGTGCGGAGTTTTAATGCTGAAGTGCATGGGTGTTGTGTGATGGGTTGTGTTTTGTAGTGATATCTTAATAGTGTTTCTGTGCGTCTGTACTTCAGTTCTGGTATGTGGTTGTAAAGTGTGAAGAGCAAGACAAGGTGAAGTGATATAGGCCCCTGTGGTTATTTGTAAACATTGGCGTTGAAGAGAGTCTAGAATTTTGAGGTTTGATTTAGTTGCATTTTCGAAGAGTGTGGATCCGTATTCCAAAACTGGCCAAATGATCGATTTATAAAGAGCTATAATTGTGTTCCGGTCGGATCCCCAGCTTGTGCCTGATAGTGCTCGAAGGATGTTTATTCTTTCTGATGCGCGATTTTGGATGTCTAAGATGTGTGGCTGGAAAGTGAGCTTTGGGTCCAAAGTGATGCCTAGAAATTGTGTTGTGGTAAACGAATGGGATAGGAGTCTGGTCTACTTTTAGTGGCGGTAAGTCTGTGTATTTGTGGTAGCCGAAAAGCATGCATTTTTATTTGTGTGGTTCAATGTGTAGGCTTAGGGAGGCGAGTTTGCTATCTAGTTGTATTTATATGGTTTGTAGTATTCCTAGTGCGTTAATTGGTGTTTCGTGTGATGTCCATATGACTATGTTGTCAGCGTATATTGCAATTTTGGCCGGAAGGTTGTCTGTGATAACTGAATTTAGATCTAAAATAAAGAGTAGGGGGCTGATTACGGAACCTTCATTAGGCAGGTTTTGGTGAATTTTTTGTCTGAAATATGGGGTCCAATTTTGACTTTAAATGAACTATTAGAAGATAGAAATGAAGATAGTGTAGTTGTCTGCCCTGTATATCTATGTTGTGTAGGTGTTGTATTAGCGTTGTTATGCTGATGGTATCGTAGGCTTGTTTGAGGTCCAGGAAGACGGCAACAGTGGAGCGTTTCCCTGCCAGTGCTTCCTGGATGTGTGTGGAGTGGCAGCACCGCCGGACTGACCTTGTAGTTAAGTATGGGCCTGGTAGGTAGATGAAGCTGAAGTGAAGACGAAGGGGCACCGCACTGTGACACAGAAGATCGGTCTTGAAGATGTAGAGGCTGATGTAAGAACACGTAGATGCAGATGTAGGAGCTTGTGGAGGCTAATGTAGAGGCAATGTGGTAGAGTTGAGTTTGAAGATACTGAAGAGTCGGTCAAGAAGCTTGAAGTTGAAGATAGCTGAAGATGGTTAGCGGGGCGGAGGGTAGTATTCGTAGGTGTAGGGTGGATTGGTAATGGAATTTGTGTTCGTTGTGTATAGGTATATGTTTATGTATTGGTGTAGGTGGTAGGTGGTAGGTGGTAGGTGGCAGGTGGCAGGTGGCAGGCGGCGTCTCCTCCGACTTAGGTCCCAGAAGCCCTCGGCCGAGGTCTGCAACTTCTCCTCAAACTCTTGCCAACCAAACTCTCATGGTCGCCAAGCAGGTCAATCAGCGGCTTTGGCGTCAGATATCCGAGCAGGAGCGTGCGAAACTGTGAATCGTGCGGCGGGCCATGATTAGAAGAAGAAATCGTGAAATCGTGATCATCTCATCTGACAAAATTCAACTCGACCTGTGATGGATCACACTATATACCAGACGACGTATACACATGCTCATACTTTATCCTAAATTAATCGGCTCAGAACAGAACACATACTATGTTAGTAGTATCATACCTCGAACAGATGTGCACGAGATAGGTAGGGAACTTCGTAGCGCCAGCCATCACACAGTACCTGCCAACCATACATCATCCTTTTTTTTTAAATCGTTCTTCCCGACTTCTGGACGTCTTTGGAACAGCCTAAGCGAAAGCACACGCTGTCTCCCACATCTCCTTCAAAAAGCGATAACGCAGCTGTTCGGTGTGCTCAGTCCACCGAAATATTCTCTTGGATTAAAGAAAGAAAACTCCCTCCATACCGGTCTTAGGGTTGATATGCCTTATCTAAACGCCCATCTATTTAGAATTCAAAAACGTGCACCTCCCGAATATTACGGCTGCCAAAATGAAAATATTCGGCGCATAATTCCAGATTGCCCAAATCGCATTGGCATTCGAAATAAACTATTCAACAACATTTCACAACATCTCTGCCGGAGTTTCCCAGAGTTCCAGCCACTAACCAAGCTTCGTATCCTACTACATGGAGACGGAAGGCAACAGGACGGCAGCTTCGCTACAGTGCAGTGGTTGGTTGGTTATTGGAGTCTATAGACGCATGGACTGCATCGGTCATGCAGCGCCCATACAGTGCAGTGGCGTAGCGACGTTTATTCAACCCGAAAACTGATAGATCAGTCAATGACAGCTGCTGTCAACCGGCGGACTTCCAAGAAACCGAAAGAATAGGTGGAAAGTAGGTAGGTATATACCATACTTCGTATTAACAAAATAATCCATGCATTCTCCATCAATATCCAATATACCTCAAAATCATGCTGAAGACATAGTGCACGCGAAGTAACAAGTCATAATAACTAGGAGATCAGTCACAAGCAATGGAACGTCACACAGAACGCATTCCGACCCATGCATGTGAAGCACGTTGATTGGCTAGATCGGCCTCTAGTATTTTTGGTGATTCTCTTGCATATATATTTTTTTCTTCATAAATGATGAAGTAGAATCTTGGGACTATCATGCAGGTGTTTTAGTAGCCAATGTTTTGGGGACGCGAAGAAAATTGAGGGGGTGAATTTTTAAGCGTGCTTGACCATGAAGATAATTTACGCCGCCTTTAGTTAGTTAGCAACCTAGTTAGATCTAGTTAGCTAGCTAGTTGGTCTTAGTTAGTTATCAACGCTTCGAGTACTACCAGTGTACCAATTTTGAAGGGAATCTGAAGGGTGTGAACTCAATGGCCTTGACCTTTGACTCCAAATATCGCCGCGGTGTTTTGTAATACGGTTTCTCGATTGTGCGCATGATACTTAGGTTACCGAGCTCTACCAACATACTGGTTTTCGCGATGTCCCACCTGAAATAATCGAACACCAATCTACCTTGACGTGCATTTTGTGCTTATTTATAATCGCTGCATATTCACACCGGGAGAAGTTTCAACCTAAATAATCAAGCTGTTCATGAACACACTTCTTAGCTTTTATGCTCATGACCGTCAGTGCATCCTGGACTACGTGTATGCCAGTTTTGAAGGAATTATGAGGAGTTGGACCACAGTGACCACGACATTTGACCTTGAATATTTCAACTGTCTATGAACGCATCATTTCTTTTCAAGCAGTGACAGAACAGATGGGACCGAGTAAAACTGGATAAATTGAAACGAATCCAACCACACTTTGGGCTGTGACCTTCGTCATTCAACCAGACTAGAAGGGACGAGGTGACCATCTGTCGTCTTAGAATTGGGCAAACTTTAGCTACACATAGGTACTTACTGTGCGGGGACGAGAGGCCGAATTGTGTGAGATGCGATGCCACACTGACTGCACCATGTGTTGGTGGCGTGCCAAGCATATGCGGAAGAACGTAGGAGCCACTTCGGATATGATGCTAATACTTTCAGGTTGGTGGACTTGCTGGGAAATTATTCCCGATTCATACACAATAGAGCAGTTTTGAGTCTCCTTGCGGAGTTAGGACTTCAAGTAATATGTACACCCGCATAGCTGATAACTTACTTCCCCAGATATCTTCTATTCGGATGTGCAATTCTGACGCGTGCTAAAGCAAACTTGTTATAGGTGTAATATTATCTACATGGATTAACGCACCCTAAAGCCCCAATAATCCTCAATCATCCTGTTTTGAGGCTTTGCATTTTAGAGTGAAAGGTGTGCTAATGGTTGGTGCCAGGCATGTTTTTTAATCTCGCTGGGGATCGAAAGAGAGAAGCAGCGTGTGGGCATTTGTCCTAACGGTGTCATTAGAACACTTAATGGCCACTGAATAATGTCCGCCAGTGCTCAATTATTCACTGGACGCGAGAACCCCACGGGCCCAATGTGTACAGGGGAGGGCAGCCGCGACTGCTGGCGGATGCCAGTACGCCGGTAGCAGCGCGACAGCTGATACCCGCATGTAATCGTTTGCTACTTGTTCAGAAGGCGAAGTTCCGATTGCAATCCCAATTTAAATTCGCCTGGTCTCGAGGAGGTCGTCTTACGCCACTCCCACCTTCATAAGGTGTTTTTGTGATAGGGACAAACGGTGGTGCACAGCGCCGCAAAATTGTCAGTGCCTTTTCCCTAATCACTTTTGCGTCTCGAGAGAAAACTTCAACCTCAGGTCATGTGGTCATTGACTTTGCTTAGATCAAGAGGACCACCTCCAAAACTGTTTCAGGATCGATAGCTCGTACACATAAAGAGATGTTGAAATGAAACTAGCTCGTGCGTGCAATTGGGAAGCTTCCCCAAAGCGTATACCTCGGATTATTTCGTACTGAGGTCACGACCGGTTTTTGTCAACTTTCAACAAATTTTCTCATGACTGCAATATCCACTCTCTTGTAGCATCATTTTGGCCTTGGCATGCATCCAGAAGCATCAGGAAAAGTTCCTTGTCCAAATTGTTTGACCTCCGCCAAGTGGCCTGATGTCAGGTCACGATAAAGTGAGAAATTTATGCTAAGCCTATTTAGACAGTGCTGATTGTATGGCTTATTTCCAGTTTGTATGGCCTCATTAGTGTCAAAGTTGCATTGCACAACCAAAACTAGTCGAATACGCGGAAAATAATATTATTTAGAACTTTGCAAATGTTTTAAATAATCCTCTTTTTTCGAAACCAACATTTCTATTTTCAAAATGATTTTTTAAGCAAAGATCATTTTCGAACCCTACTCGTGGAACGCTGTTCGATGGTACCGTTCGTTTTCGTGCAACATTTAGTTTTCAAGTTAGATTGAGTCTATAAATATCACCCCACCCAGAGACAAAGTGTGCGGATCTAACCAGAGAGACGTCGCGGATTAATCCGGTATTAGCATTCACTTTTAATGGTTCTACCACACAACTTCTACAAAAACTGTTACCACAGTCGGGTTCATTGTCCTTGTGCTAAGCTGGGCAGCAGATAACATATATCGTCTTCATTCAACAAGCCAGAACACGAGGTAAAGAGATACTGGAAAACTGTGCCAAGTGAGGAGACCATAATTTAGCCAGACTTGAACACAAAGATTACACCTGGGCCAAGAGGACCACGTCAGTCTAGGCACCCAAAGGTAATAGCGGTGTTTGAGCGCACATAGAAGCCAGCAGCGTATATTCTCGGCCCAGGTGTAGCAGAAAAATATGTCATGGTGGCAGGCAGAACATGGCACAAAATATTTGCAACTACCCTAAATATCACTAGACACGGTGGATAGGTACGGTAGTAAACTCTATTGTGTGCAAATTGCATGACCTTTGGTCAAGGTGAAATGAGGGTACATATATCAAAATTTCTTGTTTTACGTGGCTTGGCTTGTCCTTATTATGGATCGATATATTTATGTTTAAATGCTCCAAAATGGATATCAATGTGTTGTAACATTACTAATGATGCAATACAGATGCTACACCCGGAACTTGACGCCAGGTCTCTTATTTAGCAGCACTTTATCGGGTCATTGCCTGTTCCAATTACCGGAACCGGGCTGCCCGCCCGACTGCTCCGTCGGGCGGCTGGGCGCAATCGGCTTCGCGAAGGAAGGAGAGAAGTACATGAATATAGTATGGAAACGCTTAGGTACGCAAACAGTAGTTTTTCAGGATGGGTAGGGAGCAAGATTCAAAGTGACATCAATCGCATGCCAGTCATTTACATTTATGACAGCATTCCAGTTGACATAATTTGGTTCCATTAACCTGCCATGAACTTGACCTGACTTGCCTTCGGTGACCACACATGACCTTGCAACTATATAGCATAACAATATAAATCAAACAAGTCGCTAGTGTTTTCAAAAACACTTTTCTTTTGCCAATATGCGGGAAGCGCACCAGCGCCTATTTTTGCGGTCTGGCGCCACGATTTTTATAAAAACTTTAACAATCCCTAACTCGAAACATTTTCGGTCGTTTTACGTTTTTCTTGTTTTTCACAACGCGCCGGTCATTTCTAAGCAGGAAGGCACAAATGGAGTACATCAACAGGTAAAATCTGGAGTTATGCACGAAAAACCGGAGGGGTGGGCGGAATTCGTCCTCCCCCTCCAGGGCGCATGTTAACCTACCATCTCAAGAAAATCCAGAACGCATTCCGTCCGTACCGACCCCCTGGGCAACTCCATTAGCTCAAGCAGAATTGCCTTCACCTGGTTGAAGGGAAGGCTACATGAAAGGATCCATTCACGGCCTTCTGCGCGTAAGTACCGACTGGCGGCCTCTTCCGGAAGTCCCAGTTGATTGCCATAGTAGACCGTTATTAATTTTGCTGCAAGATCATTTGAAACTAACGCACCAAAATCTTTCCCTCTTCAATAACATCAAATTTTCAACCTGCGATAATAAACACAAAACCTTATCTTAACGCGCGCACTGAAGGGCTTCTGAAAATTACACACATTGGTCAGGTGTGCAATTTTCAGATTACAAACCTTCTTAGATTGGTGTATGATTAGGCCACGTCCTAAGATCTCGGCTCCTATTATAGCTAGAGTAACGAAACTTTCAGGGTAGATGGATATGGTGGTGAACTCTATTGTGTGCAAATGTTCTGACCTTAAGTCAATATCTTGAACGTCAAATGAGATCGCATATGTCATATTTTGCTTGTTTTGCATGGCTCGACTTGACATGATTATAGATCGTTGCGTTTGTGTTTAAATGCTCCAAAATGAGCATCAATGCTGCTTTGGACAAAACCAATCATGCAATACAGATGATAGATCCGGCATTTGACTCAGGTCACCTATATATCAACACTTTATTAGGTCAGTTACCGGTTCCAGTGACCGGAACCGGACCGCCCGCCGGTCCGGCGGGCGGTCCGGCGCAATCGGCTTCACAAAGAAAGGGCTGAAGTACATGAATTAAGTATGGAAACGCTTGGGTTCACAATGGAACAAAAACAGAAGTTGTCAGTAGGGAGTAGCATGCAAAACGATATGGATCGCATGAATATCATATGCGTTTATGACAACCCTTCAATTGAATAAGTTTGGATCTATTAACCTGTCATGAACTTGACCTGAGTTGCATATGGCTTTTATGTAAGCACATACCTTTTATAGATTCGGAACCACATAAATAACATCACGGTGTAATTAAACGACCGATTCGGTATGTTCTGTGGTGGTTTGCTGTGATAGTACCGCTGCTGCTACAGCTGGTAAACATAGTACCGCTGCTGCTACAGCTGGTAAACATTTTACTCGTCTACGGCATCATTCCGAATGTCTAGAAGGCAGCCTGTATCGTGTCGATACGAACTCTGGTGATCCCGCCGGCCCCAAAATTCATGAGAAATGAAGATCGCATGTGCCAACTCCCAACGTATTTGCACAAATACTGCCTGATGGAACCTACTCAACATACCTTCAGGACTGACCACTCTGCGAGGGATATAATAGTCGATGCTGTCGAGTGGGTGTCTCGCAATATCGACAATGGCGAAATTACGCCGCTACCGGCGATCGACTTATTCAATACGGGATCGATCACAGCATCCTCCGAACCAAGCTGAGCTGACATGACATTTACTGCACGTGGCTCAACAACTGCTTCGATGGGCTTTGTCAGGTGGTAAGTAGTGGCACGAAAAATGATCAAGTCGATCATGGCGTCCCATAAGGATCTTTCTTCAGCCCCTTCACCCTCTTCGCAAATGACCTAAGATTTGTGATGCAAGGTCGTGTTATCTTACGCGCTGACCGCACGCAGTTATTAGACCACGTGCTTCATGTCGAACAAAATTTAAACGCGCTAGAATTCCGTGTCGAAGAGAATATGTTCCAAGTTCAGGCATGCTTTCAAATTAACTCACTGAGGATAAACTAGGTCAAATGGAATTAATCGTACATACTAGGAGCCAAGCATTCCACCAAAAGGCTCGAAATCAAAGCATCAACGATTCTGTCACCGACATTTTTCTCCCCGAGCATCAAAGTTCTTGGTACCGTCATGAACCGTTCAGTCTGCTAGGCAGCACACATAGCGAGAGTAGTTAAAGATACAACATAATTCTGAACTTACCATATACATTTAGACATTACTTTACCCATAATATTATCAACATCCTGGTCCAGGCTTACGTCTTTCCACATCTCCGCTACTGTCTGTGGGCGTGTGGTGGCGCGGCCGGGTGCTAGTTACACAAAATCCTAAGAGCCGTGAACTTCTTAGCGTGGCTCGGTGGGGGCGGGGGGGGGGGCAGGATGCAGTGCGCATGTCAGCTGGTTGCTGGCGGAGCTGAAGTGGGCACACATCAGACGCACGCACCAGAGGCAGACGCCGTGCAGGTGTACCGGGCGCCGAGCGACCCTCGCTGTCCGCCTGAGGAACGCATCAGACGCACGATCCAGAGGAAGACGCTGTACAGGTGTATCGGGCGCCGAGCGACCCTCGCTGTCCGCCTGAGGAACGCATCAGACGCACGCACCAGAGGAAGACGCTGTACAGGTGTATCGGGCGCCGAGTGACCCTCGCTGTCCGCCTGAGGAACGCATCAGACGCACGCTCCAGAGGAAGACGCTGTACAGGTGTACCGGGCGCCGAGTGACCCTCGCTGTCCGCCTGAGGAACGCATCAGACGCACGCACCAGAGGAAGACGCTGTACAGGTGTACCGGGCGCCGAGCGACCCTCGCTGTCCGCCTGAGGAACGCATCAGACGCACGCTCCAGAGGGGCGTTCCACGACAGATCGACAAATAAAATTTCGATTTTGCACCCCCACATCTCAGATTTTGATGAAAATGGGTCTATAGGGTTATCAGCAGCCCTAAACACGCCTGTGACATTTTCAGGCCTCTCCGACTTCCGATTTTCGAGCTACAGCCTGCGACATTCTTACATTCGATGCATACATGGCTTTGTTTGGCAGGATTTTTTCCCTGCTACATTGAATGATAAGTAGGTGAGTTTGTACATCAAAATGATTGCAATCCCATGCAGAATGAACGTTTATCACTATCGAAACCATAGCAATTAAATATATGTCAAATATAACACTTTAAAAAATGCCAAGTTCTCTTGAGCAATTTTCCCCTTCGATATTGTGATTTTTGATATTTTTTAATGAAAGAGTGTTGATTATTACCTATATTTCATCAATAAAAAAAGTGGTTATCGGCTTATAAATATTTTAAACCTAATTTCAAACACCAACCGCCCGGCCTCCTTTTACCCAATACGGCGTCGTTCAGCAACGACCGCGGCCAGCTGCTGCCAACGGGGGATAGGGGTGCTGGCGGCTGTCGTCCGCGGCCCCGTGGGATTGAGAGGACACTATGCAGATTATTTATAAACACCAAGCAGGACGTTTTAGCACTTCATTTATTATTCACACAAATAACGAACCGGAAAGTACATGTACATTTGCGAATGCTAACGAGATGGTACAATGAGCCTTATCAGAGGTACAAAATGCATAACTTAACATTAGCTCACTTCACATTGTAATTCGCACATAAACAAACGGAAATCAGCTGCTGATGTAGGTCACGCTAACCATTCAACCTAAATCCTGTAGCAAATCAGGCCACCATCACCTCTCTTCCTTCACTTATGGCAAGTTCTCGCACAACGACAATGTTTGCCTTCACTGGAGTTACCCTGTGTATTTTTAGAGTCCCTTTGACAGTTTTTGCCATTGACAGTCTATCGCCAAGCTCATGCCGTGTACGACTAACCTCTTCTTTCGCTACAAAGCAGCACTCGGTATGCAAATTACCCTTGTCCTGTAGCACTTTACATAGCTTTTCCGCAGTAAGAATGTGGTTCGAGTGTGTCCGCGAAAGACTGGCGCTAGCTGCAACCCTTTTCAGTGTACCCCCAACACCGTCGTACGAATTTTTCCCATGCGACGTTGCAAAAAAAATCAAATCTCACTGGACTCCGAAATCCTCATCATGAAAACTCACATTCACGAAATTAAACTTATTCTTGTACTGGGCAGCTGACCCATCCAAAAAATAATGAATCTTTTTCAAGTTCGGGACTATGCCTTTCACTCTCGGTACAATGTGCTGCAAGAATGTGTGCACAGCGACGGTGTCATGCTTCAGTTCGTTTGATAACACGCAAAAACTGTGGCATTCAATCTTTCCAGCCTCTCGCCAATAAACAACAAACAGATGAACGGTACACTGTGGTGCGTTCCAGTGATATGACTGAATTTCGTCTTGAACTACAAAAGTGTAGTTTTCTGAAAAATATAATATGATCAGTGCTTCATGCTCAGGTAGCTGCTTTTTTAGATCGTCGAAATATTTGCTTTGATGCTGACTCGTGAAATGATGCCGAGTAAGTGTCACAATGGCGTCAGACAGTTTGTCAAGAAACTCGTCCATAGGAAGAACAATTTCGATCAAAGTGCAACGATCCGTGCTTAGCCACTGACTAAATCTGACTTCGTCCACCAAATCTGAGATTTCCCCTGCCTGCGCATTTAAAGTGTCGATCAAATATGACCTGACACCGTCCTGACCTGGACAGTTTTCACACTTTTGCAGCATACAGGCTTCCCTCCCGACATCACAAACCGCGTGCTTCAACAGGTCCTTGTAGGTAATGTCTTTTAAGCCCAGAGACGCTAACATTAGCTTCACGTTCTGGTGATAGCAACATACACAAACCGTATGAGTGCCGTTGCTTCCCAACAGGACACAGTGTTTGGGGCGGAGGCTGGCGAACTTCGAAAACCCAATGCGCGGGTTGCTACCGTTCTCTTTATGAAGTTGGTAAATTTCCTGCAAATTACCTAAAATCAAACGTTTCTGCTTCTTTACTTTAACCCCATTCTCATCTCTTACCGTCAACATAGTCTTTTTTCCAGGACATTTTCTACTCACTTCGGGGCCAGGGGGGAGGTGGCAGTAACGTCTCCCATATCATCCTCCCGGGATGCGCGTCTCCTTTGTTGACATCCCACGCTCGGCTCCCCCTTCCCCTCCCCCTCCCCCCGGCAGGCGTATCGCGAGGCAGCGGCAGCGCGCGCTCCGGTCCGGTGAGCGCAGCGCCCGCATTCACCGCATTTCATTCGTCTTTCCAAGTCGATAACCACTTTTTTATTTATGTTTCTAGGGTAAAAAACTACGCTCTTTCATATGAAAGTGAGAAAAAATACGATATCGGAGGGGAAAAATGTTTTTATTTCTTTTCAATTTTTTATTTGGCTAGAGTCGGCAAAAAGTACGTAATGAAAGTTTAAATGGTGGCATAGTCATATTCTTCAATGTTTTGTCTTCATTTTGACGTATAAATTTGTTCAGTTACTGAAAAATGACTTGGAGAAAATTAGCACCAAAGATAGTCATGTCAGTGCAAAATGTAAAAATTATATAGTTCATAACTAGAAAACGGTAAACCTAAGAGACTTCAAAATGGCACATGCGTGTTCAGCGATGCTGATAACCCTATAGAACCATTTTCATCAAAATCTGAGGTGTGAGGGTGCAGGTCACATGTCGATTTGTCGTGGAATGCCCCCAGAGGAAGACGCTGTACAGGTGTACCGGGCGCCAAGTGACCCTCGCTGTCCGCCTGAGGAACGCATTGCTCCTTAGGGAGGCCAAAGTCTCCCAGCGTGAGACGCGCGCGTCACTGGCTGGCGACCCACACCGTCCCAGGTGTAGGGTGGCAACTACCCAGGTGGCTTCCTCTTACTGGGCTGCAGCCACGCAGCACAACCTGCCTCCGCTGGCGACCCACACCGTCCCAGGTGTAGGGTGGCAACTACCCAGATGGCTTCCTCTTACTGGGCTGCAGCCACGCAGCACAACCTGCCTCCGCTGGCGACCCACACCGTCCCAGGCGTAGGGTGGCAACTACCCAGATGGCTTCCTCTTACTGGGCTGCAGCCACGCAGCACAACCTGCCTCCGCCCGCAAAGTCAACCCCACCTCTGGGGAATGTCGGGCTTAGATCGCACGTTGCTTCCCATACGGAAGTGTCGGCCTTATTGCAGTCCCACAGTGCCAGACATATTGATGTATGGACACGAAGCGTGCGTGTATTGGTGTGCACTGGCAAGAGTGCCATTCCCATGAATTATGAAAAGCCGGACCGTGGAAAATTTGCGAACATTCATGACAAGTATGTGCTTCGCCATCAAAGCATGTGAATCGATCTACCCTACATTGCGTTCCATGTTTTCACATGAAGGCAAAGGGACATCGAGGTGCTCTTCCAGTAGAGATGCAAGCCAATTTCTCGAAAACACTATGTTGTCACCAGACCTGGCCAGGGGACAGATGAAAGTGGAGTATGTGTACAGATTGGTGAGCTTTGACACATACAAGTATTGCAATTCAGCTCAAACAAGGACATTGTTTGGTTACCTAATCATCGTTTTATTTTGAAAACTAAAAGCAACGTTTTCAGCAATCTTAGAAATTCAGTTCCTCCTGGAGAGCTAGTAGAACTATCACCTCTTGTCGACAAGTTTGTGGAAACTTCGTTAACTGCGTTGAAATCTCCGATAAAGTGGCCGGCGATTTCTTTGAAAATTATTGCTTCACAGTACAAGACCGAACCCGGGGCTTCCATTCTCACGCCACCCAAGCCATAGTGCATACGTGTGTCGCCTACTGGTGGGAGGGTGAGGTGGAATTCCAGATACCGCTTCATATCGGATGGTGTGCAGACATGGTGCATGCTTTCTAATATTCTTTCCCCAGGCCTGAAACTGCGCATATCAGGCTTTGGCACCATTCATTGCTTTTCGGACGGGCGCGCCGCTCAAAATAAAGAACGAATGAACTTCGCGAGCATTTGTTTTCACCACCAGGACTTTACTTGAACAGTGATTTACAGCATTCGGAACATCGCATGGGAAGAATATCTGTGGTGGCACTGGGGGAGATCCAAAAGGATATGGCTAAGGAAAGTCTGATGACACATCATACCGAAATGTTAACGACACATGCGAACTTCTTGCCCACGAGTTCATTTCAGTCATCTATTGTCAGAAGAGAGAATGCGTTGAAGCTCATCGAGGCACTCTAGGGACGCATATTTAAGTCGCTCACGAAAAGGGATCAGTATTTGGACACGCTGTCTCCAGTCGATCTGTGTACCCGGACAATGAAGTTGCGGAAAACAATATTGAAATTGTAATTTATCAACACCATTTAATTTATAATTAAATGCACCATACAAATGCTGGACTTGGAGGTGCCTGTGAAGAGAGATGCTTAGAAGAGAGGATCTGAGATTGAGACAGAGAGATGTCGAATATATCACCGGGGTTAATATCGTCAGCCTGAGGTCGACCACTACCATCACTTGCCAAGAAGTTGCCGAGGATAGAAACTTCCCATAATTTTATGGTGAATGCAATCTATGCAGTGCATTGAGCTTTTGTAAAATACGTGTTGGTATGAAGAGCATGCAGTTATAAAATAATGCGTGTACTGTTTAAGCAATGCTAACGAGGCTTCTCGGCCCTACCATATGCAATTTTCCATAGTCTAAAATGATAAAGCATTATACAACGGTTTGGCGGCCAAACAAAAGAAACAAGTACAACAAAATCATGCAGTAATAAATTGATTGCAAATGCATACTTCCGCAATTTGTCACATACAAGGCGCGCTACCGGTGCCACTTCCGAAAAAGACAGGACTTGTACTGCCATTATGCCAAATTTAGATAACGTGACCGCGATGCTGCGGGAACAAAATTGATAGAAAACATCTAAACCAATACAAACATTCTTGAATACGTTTTGAGCACAAAAATGCTTGCTGCTGTACTACCTACATTTTTACCGTAGATATATCAGCGGCTAAACATAGCCATGCTCCGTGGTCTCATAAAATGTCGAAGGCTATAAATCCATGTTCGTTGATCTGATCAAGGTGGAGGCTCCACGACTCGAACCAGAGTGCAGAAAATACCAGAGGCATATGCAGACCCAATTGTGAGATATGGAGTGTTACACCCGGCGGATATGTCGTGAAACGCGCCAGTATACTAGCGAGAGCGAATCCCAAGGGTCTACTCTCACGCATATACAACAGCCCTCCGTCCATCTCAAGCAGCCACACCCGGGCCTAGTGTCACGCTGTTGAAACCTGGACACTGCTTTGTTGCAGCGCTTCAGATCCATAACTTTCTCACTGACAATCGGAGCCCAGCTTTTAGTTTCCTTTTTTAACAGCCTCCGACACACTATGTCGACGCACTCGCGTTCCGTGTTCAACGGAAGAGTTTTGGTAGGGAATATAATCTGTTCAGTCAGCCAACACTGGCCAATTGCCGCTGACCTTACGGTCAAGTCATGTCACGTGACATAGGCGCCTGAGGCCAGTTGACCCCCCAGTTACCATGACAGTGTCTTACATGGTATCGCACTGAACGATTATGTGAGCATAAACCGAGCGTGAAAACTGCGAGACAGAAGCACTATGATACGCCGGGCAAGTTTGATGTTCTGACAATTCGACATGGTGCACACAAGTGCGAGATGTGCAAGTAATGTTCACCACAGGAACCCAAGCCCCATGGCAGTGCATCGCAATTCGTCCGGAGTGGGTTGGTTTTCAACTCGCTTATGCAAAAATCGAACGCACCACTTACACAATTGAGCTTTCCGATCAAATATAATACTAGCATCACGAATCGAAACGCACCGGGCCGGGTTGCCCATATCAGTTGTATATATTTATGAAATGTCCGAATTTCCGCAGAATTTGCACGCAGCAAGGTTGAGCTTCCAAGGGCTGTCGAGAGAGCAAGGTTGTGGAAGGCTTGCAACGTTTTAGGCTCGCTATGGTTCCCTTTCTTGTCTCTTGTGCCGGCAGCCTTTAAATCATCTTATCTTCGCTTGTCCAGGACTCCTAATGTCATCCATAAAGGCACCTTATAGCTGTGGCGCATGCTTACGATATTGAGCGATATCCACTACAGCTGGTGGCAGAGCCTTGCTTTCCACTGCAACGACTTACTAATCACACCAACGAAGCTGGATGAAGAACTTCTATCCATCCACCTGTGAATGTCTTTACCTTCATTTGTACTTAAAGTGAACAAAGAGCATTGCGCAGCGAGTCGTAGCGTCGGCACCACCATGCAATACAGTGATCGGTTGTGGGCATCAGATGAGTGCAAGCATTATCAAACAGGACGTCTAAGATTCAGCCTCGTTTCAGAAGCTCTATGATAATTAATTGGAGTTTAAGGGAGCGCCGACTTCCAGGGTAATTTTGCGCCCCAGAAGCTCTAAACAAAAATCACATGTCGTATCAAGTAGGACACGTCAGGATGTTCGAATGCAGGCTCATCTATCTTGGAAGACATGGAAGCAGACTAAATTCCAAGGCATTTATCAGAACATCCTTGAGTCGATGCTGACATTCTCGAATACGAAGAACCATTAAAAAGTGCGGAGAAATTCACCCTAACTTCTCATTCCGTTCGGTCTGTAATATCCCATCCATCTTTCTTGCCATACTAAGCATACCATTATCTTTCGTTCCAAAGCCTCACCATCATCAGAATCAAAGGAATAAGAGATAAATAGTACCAATATCTCCCAGTGTCAAGCGCCATTGAGAGCTAGCTGAGTGCGGGCAGGTTGAACTGCATTCGATTGTTTGATCATAGAAGTGACGCTAAAGAATGTGACGCATTATATCGCCGTACGTTATCAAACAAAAAAGCAGCAGACCTAAATGAGCTTCAGATGCGATAGATTCACCAGATTGCACCACTAAAAGCATCAAAAGAACATGTTCGCCCTCCTTGGGTCCAAGGCCAAGCCACTGGATTACAACCACTATCTCCAACCGACTGTGCTAACCAGGCCGGTCCCCAACCAACTGTGCTAATCAGGCCGGCCGCCAACCAAGTGCGTTAACCTGCTAACCGGTTGCGCTAACTAGCTAGGCTGCCAACCGACTACGCTAACTAGCCAGGCTGCCAGCTGATCGTGGTGTGAATTTCATGATAAGTTCTACGGCGTGGGAGATGATCCATACAACTTTGTTTTTCACAGATGTCGTGCATACTTTAAGAGATATATTTCGGAAGAAAAAGCTTTTGTATCCATTTCCGCAAGCAGGCCAACTTCGAAGTTAAATACCAGGAATTGCTATGCTGCACAAGAAAGAAGTCATTGTTTCAAAAAGGGGTTTGGGCCCAGTCTGCAGATAAACTTATTTCGCATATACGCAAGAGAAAACTCGCTAAAGCCATGGCCTCGTTAGTAACCACACAGATGCTTACTTCCACCGGACAGATACAGCATTCTTCGACAGAGCAGAAAAAATAACACGGGAGTTTAATCACAGCATAGTACAAATACTAGGATGTTCCAATGAGCCGGGTCCAGCCCAGGTTGCCAGCTTGAAAATAAAAGTTCAATAAAACAGAGCGCAAGATTATATGACGGTACAACTTCCGAAGGGGTCCTGGAAGGCTATTTCTATTCTTCTTCCTCTATTCCACTGTGCGGTAGTGTCTCAGACATGGCGAAGAAATGCACGTACATGTTATCCAGCTCAAGGGAATTCAGCGAGTCCAAACACGCTGCTACGCCTGAATGCTCCTCCTCCTATTCCTTGCCCTTAGTTCTATCGTACTTCAAATGTTTCCTATTTTACCATTGCTATTGTGCAAATGCCTGTTACTCATGCCGCCTTACAAACGTATCAGACTGCATTGATACTGAACGGATTCGTAAAAACCAAGTCAGAATCACAAGCCAAAGTCGAATACAAATCAAGGAGTTTGCACAGTTAAATTCAGATACAAAAATCGCTTCACGAAGCTGACCTCATTCCACCCTTTACTCCAATAGACACGTACACAAAGTAGTGTTACCAATGCGTCCAAAGAGCACCGAGCACATCAAGGTAGTAGCTGACACTCACCGCAGGGAAACTTCCGAGAGTCCGCAGGATCCGCAGAGATACGTGTCGACAGGAATAGCGACTTGATGTGTGTCCGCAGGTACCACGACTGGACGTGTGTCCGCAGGTACCACGACTGGACGTGTGTCCGCAGGTACCACGACTGGACGTGTGTCCGCAGGTACCACGACTGGACGTGTGTCCGCAGGTACCACGACTGGACGTGTGTCCGCAGGTACCACGACTGGGGCGGCGGCCAGCGGCGGCGGCGCGCGCCACTCTGGAGCCGCGGGTCCGGTCAGTGCAGCCTCGCACGCACCCCGACTGACGGGGGGACAGACGGAGTTGCGCCGACTGTCACATGCAGACAGGCTGGCGCCGCCACATACTGACGATGACAGAATCACGGCACAGGCCGGCGCCGCCACATACTGACGATGACAGAATCACGGCACAGGCCGGCGCCGCCACATACTGACGATAACAGAATCACGGCACAGGCCGGCGCCGGCACATAATGGCGATGACAGAATCACGGTAGCACACGATTGCGCTGTTTACAATGCAATTGTCGTTTCGATGCGGTACCGACCCGGGATAAGGCGTTGCTAGTATCAATTAGAAAGTGGTACTGTGTTCATCGAAACATGCGCCTAAGATTGATAAAATGGCATTTTGTAGGATAAAATATCTCAGACAAGTAAAAATTATAAAATATTGTACCACTAAGCTGCTGAAAGCAATTATTTCATCTTAGATTACCTACACTTATTACCGTATCCGCCTATGCTGCCAGATTTTGGGTAGCTTTCCTCCCAAAATAAGTTTTGATGGGCAAAATGTCAACCAATCACAGACAGACAGTAACCTTAACGGCCAATTCCATTGGTGGAAGATCGTCATTCCACTCGGACGTGGCTGGAAGCGAAGATGCGCACTGACAGTGCCTAAGCGTATCCATGCTCTAACTAAAAGTGTTACTCCACACAACCGCGCTAATTTATCAGCTTGAAATAATTGTATTTGGATCCAAATAGATTCATCTCATCCTCATATGTGCCGCATGCCGAGTTTGTGTTCCCTATCAACATTCTCGTACGGCAAGAGCGATTCGCCAAAAATATGCAGGTCTGGCTGGGCATGACTAAAGAAAGGAAATATTTCTACAGCGGTATGGAAGGCTCTGTATTAAAATTTTCAATTTGTGATTTGGGGAATATGGGGAAATTATGCTAGGTAGCGAAATCATACCCCTCAAGCGTGTTTTTTTACCTTGCATGTCAAGGTGTAGAATCATGTTTCAAAAGCTGGGAGTGGAAAAAAAGGAAATACACAAACTAGAAAGATAATGGGAAAATAGCGGCGCGTAGGACTTCCCAACAATATGGGCCCATTCCATGACAAATCCACAGGTGCAATGGCCAAAATAACACGCAATATTTTATATTTTGCTGAAAATATTTGTGTGCGGGTATCTCATGCACCAAATTCAGCTGTGCCATTTTCAGAAAGATCATGTAGTAAAGGAGGTATAGCCTCGGACATTTTTTAGAAGTCCAATAACAAGGGTGTCTTGTGGGGTTTATAATTGTATATATTTTTAATGTATATACATGAAATATATACATGCATATACGTATATATAAATATATATATATATATATATATATATATATATATATATATATATATATATATATATATATATATATATATATATATATATATATATATATATATATATATATATATATATATATATATATATATATATATATATATATATATATATATATATATATATATATATATATATATATATATATATATATATATATATATATATATATATATATATATATCTATATATATATCCCCCCGGACATCTTGTGATCTCTCTACAGCAAGGCCTCGTCTAAGGAATTTTCACGAGGTGGAATTTCTAGCACGTACCGAATCAGCTCAACACGGCACAGTGGCGTAGCCAGGATTTTGTCCGGGGGGGATCCTGGGAACTACATGTATATATGTGTCTCGAAGCGAAGACGAGCACTGGCGGTGCCTAAGCGTATCCATGCTCTAACTAAGTGTTACTCCACACAACTGCGCTAATTTATCGGCTCGAAATAATTGTATTTGGATCCAAATAGCTTCAACCCATCTTCATATATACATATATATATATATACATACATACATATATATATATATATATATATATATATATATATATATATATATATATATATATATATATATGCATGTATATATCAAGATGGGTTGAAGCTATTTGGATCCAAATACAATTATTTAGAGCCGATAAATTAGCGCAGTTGTGTGGAGTAACACTTTTAGTTACAGCATGGATACGCTTAGGCACCGCCAGTGCTCGTCTTCGCTTCGACACATATATACATGTAGTTCCCAGGATCCCCCCGGACAAAATCCTGGCTACGCCACTGTGCCGTGTTGGGCTGATTCGGTACGTGCTAGAAATTCCACCTCGTGAAAATTCCTTAGATCTCTCCTTGCTGTAGAGAGATCACAAGATGTAGGAAAGGTCGCGTCCCCTCGTCCCTTCTGACCGACACGGTCCGATTAGATCAACAGCGGTGCTTTCAGTGAGGTGATTGGCTCTACGCACCCTGAGTCCATGTTAGATGCAGTTGTCAGCCAGGGAACGAGTGAGCTGTGTGCTTACAATTTTCTCAGCTGATTTGGCAATTACACCCAAGATGCCAACTGGTCGGAAATTACTTGGCTCCCTAAATCCTTACCATCGCTGGGCTTGTGAATCGGTACACTTACAGCATAATTCCACAGCGAGAGCAGATTGACAGGTCCGTCAATTTATCAAAGTCATGCCAATCACCTGGAGTGAATGAGGTACCACCGAATCAGCTTCAGTGGCACTCCATCTCTGCCGCAAGCATTGGAGCGGCTCATGGTTGGAAGACTGTTTGCAATATCTGTCCCCCTTACATTGGCTAGCAACATTAAGTTCCGTTCCGAAATCTCCAGTAGGAGCACTCGAGGAACTGACGCGAATAAATTGGAGCTGCCCCGCATTAATGCGGAAACTGCGAGGCGCAGCTTTCTGTACCGGGCGACCAGGACGTGGAATTATAGGGTTGATGCTCAGAGTTGAAATAATAGGGTTTATGCTCAGGGGCGTATCTGATGGCATGTTTTGTCATTTTATTTCTTTTCATTGACGCTTTGGGTTATTTCGTGTGCTTCATAATTCGAGTTTCTCTTCTATGATTGAACCATGTATTGATGCGAGTGCTGAAAATCCTTGAATATGGGGAACTCAATATACGACTATGACTATGACGACTATGATCATGGAGGTCAGCGCAGCGCCACGCCCAGGCATGGTCGGCCGACACGGCGAACGTCGAGCCAAGTACGGTGGGTGGTGGGGGCAGGATGCTGTCCCGATTCAGTACCAGCGCAGATGTCACTCGGCGGTCGACACATCGGTCAAATAGTTACTGAATGTGTCGGCAGCAGTTGCATCGGATATATTGTCTTGTGTGGCGGTCTGTGGGGACGAAACCAAGCTTGGGTCGACTGCATCTCCTTCACGAGGAGTGGCTTGACGAAGAAGTCAGCAGTGGCTCCGGCAAGCCGTCGCTTGAATTCGTGTAAAACACAGCCCGGCTTGGGTGGATACAGGCTCGCATGAGTGAACAAAAGCCCGCAATTAGGTAGATGCCGGTGTGGAGACGGCGGCCGGTGTGGAGACGGCGGCGGGTATGGAGACGGCGGCCGGTGTGGAGACGGCGGCGGGTATGGAGACGGCGGCCGGTGTGGAGACGGCGGCCGGCGTGGGTGAGCACAGGCCCGCTGAAGTAGACACAAACCGGAGTAGGAGGGTGGAGGTCGGTGAGAGGGGACAAAGCCCCCCATGAGCGGACAGGGGCTGACGTGAGCGGACAACACCCACCATAAATGGACAGAGGCCGGCGTAGGTGGGCAAAGAACACTTGAAGAGATGTCGATGGGAAGGACAAGGACCAACGTCACGGATGAGGAGGTATACATGCGCTGTAGGCGACGTTAAAACAGTATTTAATTTATGCTATATTTAACACCGCGCGAGTTTTGACTAGGTAAGTGAACATGGTCTACAACGTGCATAATGATACAAACCATAACGTTCCAGTTTGCTGCATGCTGGAGCAGGATACAGGCCAATTGTGACACAACTACATGATGAGCAGAGGTCGGAGCACAGGAGAGATGTTTGCGCTGACAGACAGTTTGTTTATTGCGTGATTCACGACGCACTTTATGCACACTCACGGCCCACAGTTTCGCCGGTGGGCCGATGGATTGGGAAATGTTCCGAGCGGTTCGAGTGTCGAACCCGCGCGCTGGCAGACAGACACCGACATAATGGACAGAGGTGGTCGCGGGGGAACAGCGTCTCCGGATCCGACGCAGGAGGGACGGCGGGATTGGCCCACGTGAGGAAAGATAGAGAAGCGACGGAGGCAACCGGAGGCAGGGTCGTGGGACGGTAGGGGCGGAGAGAAGCGGGCAGCCATAGCTGGTGAAGGAATCGACTGCCGCGGACGCGCCTAATCGCGCGGAAAGCGGCGGTGGCGGCGCGAGACGAGCAGTGGCTGAGTCATTTACGCTAGACAGGGAAGCTCCATCAGCCGTGGGCTGGTAGCGCATCGACACCCGCTACCCCCCACCCCCAAACCTGCCAACAACAGTCATAGACGGAGATATTCGCAAATGAAGACCGACCCAACCTACGGAACAGCCTAGTCATTGCCGCCGATACCGACGCCAGCACCAGCCGATGCGACACGATATTGACGCCTCTCATCGAACCATTCTGGTGCGGAAGTCTAACCGACAGCAGCTGATGGCCTACTGAGTCATTAACTGGCGCATTCTGACACGCCACTGTTCGCTGAGCTGCCGCTACTGAGGTTTTTCAACACGGGAAATGGCCGGGATGTCCACTTGCTCGAATGGTGCCTCGGCCCTGTCCCGATTTTTATCAGGTCATAGATCACCGCAGCTGGGTTATGTTACCGAAGAATCAACAGCTTAAGACGAGATGGTGGAGAGGACAAGGGACTTCACAGAAACCATCCCTGCAGTTGATTGGTCACAATGGAATTGATGTTCTCCGCTTCTTTGTACACAAACATCTTTATTTGCAATCAATGTATCCGCACTTATACGAACCACCACCATATTATGAAAACTACACAAGCCGGCAATCGCATGAGGATGGAACACGAGCAGTGATGTCATTACGCCGGTGGATAACGTACTAACATGGCACAGAAGCGGGTAAGTACCAAGGATAAAGGGTCACCAGAACACAGGAGTGTCACACGCTATAGCATGCAGAATACACGGCAGTCGGGCACCACCTGCACCAAACATGCCACATTGCACGATCAAAGCGCCGACAATGCTCCCATCTCGCGACTCCGGACTGCAGTGCCGACCAAGTCATCAGACACAACATAGTAGAAGTTCGCTGAGGTGGCACTGAAGTCGTACAAGTGCAGAGCAAGCTTGAGATCGTACACATGCCGGGACGAGACCGTGGCTGTACAAACACGTCACGTAGTAACGCCAGAAAATGACGCATGTCACGCCAGGTAATGTGACGGATGAAAGTGACACGATGCGAACATTCGTCTGGAAGCCGGCTGGTAGGACTGCCCACGATATGCTCACCATGCCGTGGCCAGCAGGCTCGTCACGAGCACCACAGTCAGCGACAGACCGGCCGTCACCGGTCGTGCGTCCGACCGGACGGCGATTGGCCGCCAGCAGACGTCTTCACCACGGCGTGACCTAACGGCGAGCGCACCGCGTCCTGGCTCAGCGGCTCACCCACCCGGTAATGAAGCAGCCGCGACAGGAAACCGAATGTACTGCAACTAGCTCAGGAAACGGTTACCAGTACATTATCACAAATGGGCATTCCAGAGGTCGACACACACATTTACAACGCCAAGGAGACATCACTCAAATATCATTCCACATGTGCACATTGCTGGGCTCAGCCAGTAATATCAGCAGGTCATCGTCTCTCATCCCAACATTCATCATCGTAGCATCCGCCTTCGTCCCAGTGCCTGACTATTTCTTCCCTCCCCTTCTGACCGCTCTATCCCATACTTCTTTCTTCTCTGCCTCCTCTTCCCATGTCCATTTGCTATAAGTCACATTCAGCTTCGCAGATATTCTCCTGGCCCACTTCTCTTCCGATAGTGCTCACGCAAATCTCCCTCTTCTCATCTCTTTGTTTGCCAACACAGTCTGTGGATCGATAGCGAGACACCATTTTGTCTTCGTCCCGTCCCTCGCCCTTCCCTCGCCCGCACTGATATCTCCTTTTGGCGGCAAAACCATAATGACGTCTCCGGCCATTTCCGTGACGTGACGGCGACGTGTGGTGATTTGTTGCTTTAGGGCGAGCCGACTACTAGATCACTTTGTGCCAATCGACGATGGCAAACGACGGCCGGTCGTTTGGTCGCCACTTAGCGGAACTCCAGCCGAGCTGGCCACTAATCGTCGTACTGACGCCATGCAAATGTGTTCCCGGGTCAGCACTAGCGAGTGGCCGACTTAGGAGTACCACACCGCTGTTCTCTATCACCAAAACGTACAAACGAGAGAACGGCACGGCTACAGACAACATTGATACCTTCCACCAAAACTGACAAACGAGAAGAGTCTGAAAAAAAATCCGACAGGCAGACACAGACAGGCAGACATAGACAGGCAGACACAGACAGGCAGACATAGACAGACAGGCAGACATAGACAGACAGGCCGACACAGACGGACATATGGACAGACGGACATACGGACAGACGGACATACGGACAGGCCGACACAGACGGACAGACGGACAGGCCGACACAGACGGACATACGGACAGACGGACAGGCCGACACAGACGGACAGACGGACAGACGGACATACGGACAGGCCGACACAGACGGACATACGGACAGGCCGACACAGACGGACATACGGACATACGGACACAGACGGACAGGCCGACACAGACGGACATACGGACAGACGAACATACGGACAGACGGACATACGGACAGGCCGACACCAGACGGACATACGGACAGGCGGACACAGACGGACATACGGACATACGGACACAGACGGACAGGCGGACACAGACGGACATACGGACATACGGACACAGACGGACAGGCCGACACAGACGGACATACGGACAGGCCGACACAGACGGACATACGGACAGGCCGACACAGACGGACATACGGACAGGCGGACACAGACGGACATACGGACATACGGACACAGACGGACAGGCCGACACAGACGGACATACGGACAGACGGACATACGGACAGACGGACATACGGACAGACGGACATACGGACAGGCCGACACAGACGGACATACGGACAGGCCGACACAGACGGACATACGGACAGACGGACAGACGGACAGACGGACAGACGGACAGGCCGACACAGACGGACATACGGACAGGCCGACACAGACGGACATACGGACAGACGGACAGACGGACACAGACGGACATACGGACATACGGACAGGCCGACACAGACGGACATACGGACAGGCCGACACAGACGGACAGGCCGACACAGACGGACATACGGACAGGCCGACACAGACGGACACACGGACAGACGGACATATGGACAGACGGACATACGGACAGACGGACATACGGACAGGCCGACACAGACGGACAGACGGACAGGCGGACATACGGACATACGGACAGACGGACAGGCGGACAGACGGACAGGCCGACACAGACGGACAGGCGGACATACGGACATACGGACATACGGACAGACGGACAGACGGACAGGCCGACACAGACGGACATACGGACATACGGACATACGGACAGGCCGACACAGACGGACAGACGGACAGGCCGACACAGACGGACATACGGACATACGGACACAGACGGACAGACGGACAGGCCGACACAGACGGACATACGGACATACGGACAGGCGGACAGGCCAGACGGACAGACGGACAGGCCAGACGGACAGGCCAGACGGACAGGCCAGACAATCAGACAGGCCAGACGGACAGCCAGACAGCCAGACAGCCAGACAGCCAGACAGACAGACAGACAGACAGACAGACAGACATACAGACAGACAGACAGACAGACAGACAGACAGACAGACAGACAGACAGACAGACAGACAGACAGACAGACAGACAGACAGACAGACAGACAGACAGACAGACAGACAGACAGACAGACAGACAGACAGACAGACAGACAGACAGACAGACAGACAGACAGACAGACAGACAGACAGACAGACAGACAGACAGACAGACAGACAGACAGACAGACAGACAGACAGACAGACAGACAGACAGACAGACAGACAGACAGACAGACAGACAGACAGACAGACAGACAGACAGACAGACAGACAGACTGACAGACAGACAGACAGACAGACAGACAGACAGACAAAGGCGTGCGGATCTCAGCAAATGCCGGCGCTCCACTCAGACGTCGCCGCCGGATCGCGTCACAAAGGATACACGCCGTGTCGCGCCTCGGTGTCGTGGATGTGCTGCAGTAGCACCTGCTGCAGACGCTGGACGGCCGCCGCGGTCTCCGGCGGCCACTGCAGCCGCCCGTGCACATTCCATGCAGCCGTCGCAAATGTGTCATAACGCGCCTGCAAAACAATACCTGCTCTCACTGCAAGACCCAGTCATTTCATGCCCCAAACAGACATGACAAATTAACGGAACACGCATTCCATGCGACTAATAAGACATTACACCTAGCGCCTGAAACAGTACATACAAACAAAAATGAATGAAAATGAGGGACACCATACAGGAATCATCAATATGTCAATATTAAAATCAAAATATATTACAGATTTCCATACGTCAATGCGGAAATGTACAGTCGATGACAATTTTGGAAACTTTTTTCCATGCAAGATCCATGGATTAGTCAGCCATTCCGATGCTTTAGCTGCCCTCCCATAAGCGAAGCCACGAACTTGAATTGTTCCGGGAACAATTCAAAACTCGTACGTTCCCGAAGCTTGTTCCATTCCCTGTCAGCGACAGGGTTCCCGACTACGCACATACAAAGGCAATAGTTTCCATGTGACAGTCAACTATCAGAAAAAGTAATGGGCGCGAATGATCGGAGTGGCCGAAGCGCCCCAAAGCCCAACTTGAATAATTAAGTCCTAATTTGAATAATAAAAGAGCCCAAACTGAATAATTATTGAAGAGCCTCCAGCACCCCTTTCCACTGCCAACGTTCGGACGGGAAACCAAAGTAGTTGCAAATGTTAACTCTATGGACGAGACCTTCCAGCGTGCCTCGAATTCAGCATGGCTAGCATTGAGTTGTTCCAATGATTTTCCTGAAACTGCATCCCCGACCCTCGGCTCCAATGCAGCCGCTTACACCAGCTGCGCAGGTCTGTAGCCTGAAAATCCATACGATCAACCCCGGTGTGGAACCCAAACTCTCCTTAGAGTTTGGGTTCCACAATGTCCGATATCACTATCGCTATCAATACAGAACCCAAAGCGGATTCGAGGGCAGCCGTACACAAACGGTACAAGCGTACCGTGATCAGCCAAATTTTCCTGTGACAAGCGTGAGTGGAACAGCATGCTACTAGAAGTAATACTAAGTGCAGCAGTAGTACCAAGCACATTCAGACGTGAACGCAATTTCCACCTATCACTAAACTGCATATTCTGGTTTCGTGATCAAAAGAAGGCTTTCCTTCAATTCAATTATACATAAAACGTTCACTTGTTTCAAAAAGGTCCTGCTAAGCCAGTTCTAAAGCATGCTTAGAAAAGCTTTGCAATAAGCGGGTAATGATGTCCAAAAAGGTCATGGCAAAAGTTACAACATGTGCTGTCTGCTCTTATCAGGGCCCAAAACGGCTCCAATCACGTGGGCGACGGGTGGACGGCGCCGTACGACAGCGGCCGATGACGACAGGTGGACGGCGCAGTACGATAGCGGGCAGTGGTGACGGGTGGAAGGCGCCGTACGACAGCGGCCGATGACGACAGGTGGACGGCGCAGTACGACAGCGGCCAGTCATAGTCGTATATTCAGTTTTCCATATGCATGACTTTTCAGCACTCGCGTCAATACAGGGTTCAATCATAAAAGAGACACTCGAATTATGAAAAACACCAAAAACGAAAAACGTCAATGAAAACATATAAAATGATAAAACATGCCATCAAATACCCCCCTGAGCATCAACCCTATTATTCCACGTTCTGGCCGCCCGATGCAGAAAGCTGCGCCTTGCAGCTACCGCATTAATGCGGGGCAGCTCTAATTTGTTCGCGTCAGTTCCTCGAGTGCTCCTACTGGAGATTTCGGAGCGGAACTTAATACTGCTAGCCAATGTAAGGGGGACAGATGTTGTAAGCAGTCTTCCAACTATGGCCAAATCGCGCTGCTGAAGCATGTTGTTAAAAAAGGTTAAAAAAGCAAGCATGAACTTCAGCCAATCCAGGGCCTCTAGCGTCGCTGCAATGTGCTCTCGTCGACTTAAGCCAGAGACGATACGTGCGTCCAATTGATGACCTTTTGAATTTGGTGTTTCTGAGTTTTGTTACAGCTCCCCAGATAGTTATATTGTAATAGATATGGGAAAACCAATGCCTGCACCAGTAACTTTTTCGTTTCGGGGGGGAATTTGTGCCTTAATTTTGACAGTCCGACGAGAACACAGTAGCAGCGGCGGGTTACTTGGGATATCTGTTTCTCCCATGATAAAGCTGAATCCACATAGATGCCGAAAATTTTAGCGTGCGCGAGGGCTTGATTTCGTTGTCCCAAAATCTGATAGAGAAGTTGTCGCCCAGTCTCAGACGACGAGATTTTACAACGTTCCGTTTTGCTAGGGTTGATTTTGAGCCGATTTTGGGTAAACCAAGTTAGAGCCATACTCAAGGTGTGCTCTACTCGTTGTTTTAATACTTCCAAATTTTCCGGGGTGTCTGAGTCCACAAATTGCACGTCATCAGCGTAGGCGACCTGTTTTCCGTCTGGGAGATGAGATCCAAGGTCGTTGGTGAAAATCAAATATAATTTTGGGCCACATAGAGAACCTTGAATCACACCGTGGGCCACTGGTAGTGCCCCAACAAAGCTGCCCTGAATTGTCTGAGCTCGACCATGCAGCCAATCCCTAAACCAATGATCGTCAATGCCGTACCAGCCCATCTTGTCTAACCGCCGACCGTGTTCCTCAGTGTCAAACGCACGAAACGTATCCGCTGCTAAGAGGGTCACCACACGACCAGTCCATACTTGTGGACATAAAATTTACGGTCTCCAACATTACTGTCTCCGTAGAATGCCTACTTCGAAAATCGTGCTGATTTTGGCACAAAATAGAGTTTCCAATAATACGTGGAGTACGTGTATACGTGATAATACGTGGAAAATACGTTGAAATACGTGTATAAATACGTGTAGAAATACTGCCTGTGCGCTTCCAAATACGTGGAAAGCTGGAGACAAACCAATTTTTCGCAAAGCTTGCCAACAACGCTCAATATTGATATGAGTCTAAAATGCAGATGACGACAGGTGGACGGCGCCGTAGGACAGCGGCCGGTGGTGACGGGTAGACAGGTCAGCAGTATCGCAGCCACGTCTGCCTGTCGGACCGCCCCAGGACACCCTGCTTCATGTGATGAGCGCCGACGATCGACACAACCATCGCCTGACAGATAATCCAATCTGGGCACACAAATCTGCAATCAGGATGCCTCTCCCCAGCCAGAGACCGGACCACGGAGGGATACCGGCTGGGCACGAAGGTCAGCCAAGTGAGACACAAGCAGGCACGGAGACCGGGGCGGCAGAATCCAAGTCAAGCAGAAGCCGACCGGAGACATACAAAGCACGGGAGTACGAAATAGGAGAGAGCAGGGGACGATACACAGCGTGTATAGAACGACCCAAGGATGTGTATATGGCTGAATAGGGAGACCGATACAGATCAGGAGCGACGCAAACGCATCACATGAAATACGCACGATCGCGATGTAGGATTTAGAATGAAACCAACCAGAGCTGGAATGTCACATTCGACATCACTGGTGTTGAAATCCGTCGGGTCCTACAGAACTCGTCTCACGGTCGTGTACTATACCAACTAGAATTTGAAGTTGAGTTTGAATTGAATTGAACTGAATTTAATTTTACTTTATATTGACCAATTATATTTACCTACGGCAAACCGAATAGTATCCACGTGTGGGCTTTAAGTGAATAGTTGATCCCGTTAGCGGCTGTGTTCGTAACGGGCGTGCTCGCCAGCACAAGTGGCCGAGGGCTGGCGCTGCCACGACCGCCCGACACCGGGCGCGCAAAAGGCAACAAATCGCTCCCAAATTACACCTTTTACTGGACGAATGAACAAATCGTTACCACAACCACGGCACGCTTTTTTCAAACTCGACAACAGCGCCGGACAGCGACTAATGGAACGGTCCGTTAGCGCATCGATCAAGTCATGGCCGATGGAAACGTGAGCTGACGTCTGACCTTGGGCCGTGGACAGCCCACTCTTCCACGGCTTCGAAACAGGTACCATGGTGGCTTCGAGCCAGGCATCGGGAAATTCGCCGTTCTCCCACAGAGTTAAAAGTAGTTAGTAGACCATATCGTGCACACGGCGGAGGATGTTAGAACATTTGGTGATGTACTAAATATCGATCCTCGGAGACATTTCTCAGGGAGCGAATTGCTGACAACTGGGCCCTGATAAATCGCCCATAACAGTTCAGCTGTTCCGAGATGGAGAAGTCCACCCTTGCTGTTTCGTTGCGGAATCGATGTCGCAGGAAATTCATGTCGGTGTTGGGATGGATACTGTGAAGGGAATAGTGGGACGTGCGATGGAGACTACGTGAGCACCCGGGAACACCTCCGTGTTTATAAGCCCCTTATCGGGGCGGCTGTGGTAGCCCGAGGGAGCGCCATTTTCTTAGCCAGCCGAGTAACGAGCCGAGTAACGGGACACGGAAGTACACCCGACGTCTGGGTCCGGTCGGAACATGATAGCACACCCTACGTCTGGGTCCGGTCGGAACATGATAGCACATCCAACAACGTCTGAGTCCGACCAGAGCAAGTCGCTGGGCGCGTCTCTAGCCCAAGATGCAATAGCGAAGGCAGTGCGGGGAGGGCGGACCGGCCGCCGGAAATAACGGATGAACGTCGCGCTGTGGGGTAATACAATCGCTGGCTGGAATGGACCACCGGCTGAGCACGCATTAGCTCGAGCCGCTCGACCAAATTGAATGGTCGGTGGGCCTAAGACCCTGTCATGTGTCAGTGCTTCCGTAGGAGGTAGGACAAGGGTGTGGCCTCGTAGGAGTCGGGAGGAGTTCGGATTGGGGAGCAGAACGGATAAATTCAGGCTGGGAAAAATGAAGAATTAGTTCGATGTTTGTACATGCTACCACTTGTTATGATGTCACAGGATATCGTTGGTAAAATATTCCAATTATTGTGTTAAGGTGCTATATTGACTGTGCTTGTGGACCAGCTAAAAACATTATGCATTTATATGTGCATAAACAAATTGAAATGGCAAGATCAAAATATGCCAGTTCAAGGCTTCAATGACTTGATCTTCGAATGTGAGGGGCAGACCCCAACGATGGGAGGGACTTTTTTACATTTGGATAAGCAGCCGCCATCTTGACCAGATATGATTCTTGAACCACTTGAAGCTCATAAAGTGCAACATACAACGCCACAATGCATGTTGTCGAGCGAAGTGAGAAAAAATAAATAAACACCAAATCAAGTGAGAGCCAGTCTTGTTTTTCGTTCTTCGACCGAAAAGTACGGTGGTGGTAGCTACGCAGACTAATAACAAAACAAGACTTGGCTCCGTTCGTCAGTCACATTCACAGGACCGAATAGGGCCCGTGACCGAAATGTCTCCGGCTCATATTTTAGCTTCCAGTTCCTCACAAGGCTTTTAGCAATGTCCTCAGGCACGAAGCTTTGCGACATACTGGCCAACATTCCAGTCCACCTACGCGTGCGACGTATCGCACCATCCAGAGGGCTCTTCGAGAACTCAGTGTACACTCATTGTGTTTCCCAACCATTTCAGGGCAACGAAGGGTACACTGCGTTACAGCTTGCGTGTTGAAGACACATAACAATAGGCTGAAATCCGTTGGCTAGTATTTTATTCATTGCAATAAAGCAAGCCAGAATTGAAGATGTGTGGGGTTCAAGGAGTTGGTTATTTGGGTTTAAAGCGCGCATGGAGCGCAATGGTTATATGGCGTCCTTAACACGCTTATTCGTGAAAATTCAGTTGTAAAGTCGTGGTAAAGCAGTGTCATGCTGAGGTGTAATTCCCCGCATGCAGTATAAGTTTAAAAAAATCGCAGTTTGCCGTTTGGAGATATGGTGTGTTGCGATTGACGGGTGTTCCGGTCAGGACTGTCGTCTATCCCACACGTCTCGGCTTACAGGTGGGTGCCTCATCACGGGCGACTCAGTGCGGGGACGGGACCTTTATTTTCCCACTACGTCTTTCCTACCGATGTTTGGTGCCATAGGTCAGGTCGGGAGCTCCACTTCACGCCGAGATTCTCAGTGACGGGAATGAGCTGGTGGTTCGGAGAGATGGCATAGCCGATAGGGGTGGTATCTTAAACTTCTGCGGGAGCTGTTTGAGTGGATGCCACCTTGGTCGATTCTTTCACCTGCACTGCGGGGGTAGCAGTCTGGCAGGCGACCGTCCACTGCTCAGGACTACGCTGCCTTGGGGGAAGTGCACGAAGATTGCGTCTGCACGGCAGCGGAGCGAGTTAGTTAGTTATTAGGGCTTTAGGGCGCGCCGACTGCTATGTTCATATTGCGCCCATGTAGCGGAGCGAGCTGGTAAGAGGTAATCGCCTACACCTCCAGCTGCTGCCGCCGACATTTCCTCCCCTGGGTTTCTCTGGATGGTAGCCAAGCCACATTCCCTTAATAAGTCAATTTAGTAAGTCAATCAAGTGATGGGCTGTCAGGAGCTTGATGGTATCCAAGGAATTGGAGCTTGATTATACCAATCCAATGGATTTGAGCTTGATGACATAAATCCAAGGAATTGGTGTCAGGAGGATCAGAGCTGATGCTTGTGAAGCAGATGGCATGTCTGTTCGTCCCTGGGATAGCTGGGGTTGAAGGGGATGGGCGCAGCTGGCCACCACGGTTGCGTAAGAGCGAGGAATAGTGGCTGCCTTGGTCATTTCCCGAGCTTCTCGGAATGTCACGCCCCTGCCAAACTTCAATTTTATGATGCTCTGCTCCAATGTGAAAGCTGGGGATGCTCGACCACCCTTGCAGTTTGGACAGCACAAGGTTTCCGATGTGCAATGGTCCACAGAATGCTCCGAGAAGGCACATCGCAGACGTCTCTCTCGGCTTGGGTGGACAATGGCGGCTGGTGTGTCGGTACATATAGTAGGCGAAGCATTTCATCGGGATTGGTCGGGAAACGCGGACCATGACCCTAACGTGGCGAATTCTCACATGAGTAGGCCATGTTTGGGAGTTAGAAGTAAATACCATGTTGTCTGTGTCGTGTGAAACATCGTCCATATTTATTTTCAACTTCCTAGCTTCCAGGATACTGAACCATGCAAGTCTGCGGACAATTTCTTCACATGGCACAACTTGTAGGTCATGAAAAGTGATGATACCTTTGGACAGTTTTTAGCGCGATGATTTCTCACATTCTGGGGCACAGTCTTTCTAAACGTATCCCTTATATGGTGTACTCAAATGTAAATACCGTGGCTTTTAACTTCCGCCTATCTTCCTCTGGACCAGAAAACTGCACTTCGATGCCACCATCAACCAATATATCGCACCGTACCACTGCACAGTGTGATAACTCAAGGAAAAACTGGCCGGAAATCATTTTCCGACTATATTTTTATGCAATATTTGTGGCGCCATCGCATCAGCAAATGCTTGAAGAACACTAGGCCAAAGTTTTATGAAAATGTTAACAAGATTCGACATAGTAACAAACCCAAGAGCATGGACAATGTGTAGAAAAAAGAGAAACATGGGCACAAATGTTGTCGGAGTTTGACGACTGATGCATTCTAAAAACCTGGGCAGATGAGATATGCAGTGATGGCCGAGGACATCCTCAATGCGCTAAGCAATTCAATAAGGCATAGCATGATTCACAATAAGGCATGTATTATCAAACAATAAGTCACCATAAGAGTCGTTCAACATTTTAGTGCCTCCAAGTTTGACTAATTTTTTTACAATTATGTGGCGTTCAGCGGTCTTCCCGGCCCCACAGTCGTGCCAATGTATGACCGGCATGTGTCCACGGCTCCAGGGTTCGTGTCCACGGCTCAAGCGTTCGTGTCCACGGCTCCAGGTTCGGGTCCACGGGTCCGGGGTTCGTGTCCACGGGTCCGGGGTTCGTGTCCACGGTCCGGGATTCATGTCCACGGCTCCGGGGTTCGTGTCCACGGGTCCGGGGTTCGTGTCCACGGGTCCGGGGTTCGTGTCCACGGCTCCAGGGTCCGTATCCACGACTCCGGGGTTCGTGTCCACGGGTCCGGGGTTCGTGTCCACGGCTCCGGGGTTCGTGTCCACGGCTCCAGGTTCGTGTCCACGGATCCGGGGTTCATGTCCACAGCTCCAGTTGATTGATTGATTATTTGGGCTTAAGGGCGCGCCGACTGCGCATTTAGCGCCCATAACTATGAATTGCTCGAACCATCGCTATAGGACGTCCCTTGTACTACGTGTATTCATTTTCCTTGTGCATCTTGAGGTCAACGACCCGGGTAAATAGCATAAAACTTCACATCAGATAGGGAGCTGAAGATCCTTCCGGATTCCACGATCTGTGACTTGTCACCTAAAACTGCTAGGAGAGAGTGAGCCTGGTCATTCCCAAAATGACGTCGACGCTCTAATACAAGCCCAGGGCATGAAATCAGGACGTGGCGAACTGTCATTACTGCACCACATCTCGAGCACCATGGTTTATTCTCATCACTGGGTAAGTGAACATGGGTGGCGTAAGTATGTCTTATGCGTAAGCGACACAGCGTCACTTCGTCTTGCCTTGTTCTGCCTGAGCAAGAGGGCAGTGACCAAGGGATGGTTTAATTATCCGTAACTTGATGGAACCCAGCTCGTCTCAGCTCGCCTGCCATTTGCTTGCCAGAAAGGCAGAGATCACTGGGTAGTAATCTCTGGCAGGGATTGGGAATGATATGCGCGAGGGAGCCTGTGTTGCTCGCCTTGCTGTGCTGTCCGCTTTCTCGTTTCTTAAGATACCTATGTGACTTGGAATCCAGCAAAAATTGACAACTTTCCCGACCTCATCTAATAGCGACGGTCGATATCATGTACTAAAGAGTCTGTTGGGTTAAAGCTCTTCAGCGCCGAAATGCTGCTCAACGAGTCGGATAAAATTACATGACGTTCTTCGTCCCCGACCTCTATAAAAGCCAGTGCTTTATCGATTACTACCAACCCAGATGTGTACACGGACGCATGTTTCGGGAGCGTAAAATATCTGACGGCTGTATCACACACAAAGGCGCTTCCCACCCCGGTGACAGTCTTTGACCCATCGGTAAAAATTGTTGCGTAGCTGTCATAAAATGTCGATATGTGCTCCAGAGCACGTGCGCGAAATTCGTCCGGGAGAACGTCCCCTTTGCGTATGTCGGCCAGTACGAAGTCTATCCTAGGGGTTAGCGATAGAAGTCGCCATGGGGGCATATAGGCCTGTGGGGCGCGCCTCACCCTGCGCAACTCCAGTTGGCTTTCGGCAAAAATGTCTCGGATTCTTGTGCACATAAGTCTATATATACGGGCGCCACCATCTAAAAAGATCGATAGTATGAGACGGGAGAACACCGCTTGATAAGCTGGATGCTGCGGGAAACTGCGCAGTGTACACGCGTAGCGCATCCCAAGCATCTGTCGCCTGAGGGAAAGTGGTGGCCCGTTGGTGTCAGCCAACAAGCCCGCGACTGGCGAGGTCCGAAACGCCCCAGACACAATTATCAGAGCTGCATGATGAACAGTATCAAGAGCACGTTTCCCGGATGCACAGGCACCATCATAGACAAAGCACGCATAATCTAGTTTTGAGCGGATGAGCGCTCGATAAAGGAGTAGCAGTCTATCACTTCCGTAAGATGTTCGTGCGACACATTTCAAAATATTCAGAGATGTAGTACATTTGTCCCGGAGGATTCTAAGATGTTCTCGGTAAAGCAGACGGCCGTCAAAACATATTCCTTAAAACTTAAATACAGGGTGTAATTGAATAGGTTCACCATACAACATTAGTGTAAGATCACGACAGCAACGACGGCGACAGAAATGCATTGCTGCTGTCTTTGTGGTGGATAGCATAAAACCATTCATGGTGCTCCATTTCTGGAGATGGTTTGTGGCTAGCTGAAGTTCCCTGGATGAAGTAGAGGCTCTTGAAGAAGAGGACCAAATAGCTATGTCGTCAACAAACAGAGATCGACCTATGCTTAAAGGAAGCCCAACAAAAACGTCAATGATCATGATGGCGAAGAGAGCAACACTCAACACGCTGCCCTCAGGAATTCAATTTACGAGTGGAAAGCGTGCACGTGGAAGCGTGGAAAGTTCACCAATGCGAACAAGAAAAAATGGTATGCTAGAAAGCTTTGCAAGAATGTGCCCATGCGGCCACGGATTCCACTTCTCCGAAGTATTAAAAGAATACCATGACGCCAGGTCGTGTCATATGCTGCTTGAATGTCAAAGAACACAGCACTAAGATGCTGTTTCTGCTTAAAAGCTGCACGAATCGAGGTATTCAAAAGTAAAATATGGTCAACGGTGCTTCTGTTTCTTCTAAAACCACATTGTTCGCCTGTGAAACAATTGTTACTTTCTAAGTACCAAGTCAATCTGACATTTACCATTTTTCCATTAGCTTGTCCAGCGAAGACGTAAGCGATATGGGGCGGTAATGCGATGGATGTAAGCCGTTTTCGTGGGTTTCTTAATTGGCACAATAATTGCTTCGCACCAAGCTCCCGGGAAAGCGCCTGCTTCCCATACCCGGTTAAAGATGGCCAGCAAAGGTTCCAACGCTTGGTGAGGAAGTCGTTTCAGTATGGCATTGTGGATCTGATCCGACCCCTCAGCAACAATTTGCAGGGCGCTAATGGCAGATGTGAGCTCAGTCAGTGTAGAGGTCATTATAATCAAGTGATTGTGAAGTGATAAAATCAATATGATTCCTCTCACAATGCGACTTAAAACGCAAAAACTCTCGATTGGTGCTTCCACCACTACTGCCGTCAGAAATAAAACGACCAATCTCATTCGCGACATCAGACGGGTGAGTAACCTCAGCGTCCCCTACGTTTAACACGGGTAAAGGAGCTGACTGGAACTGTCCGTAAATGCGCTTGATCTGGGACCAGCTCTGCGCTGTTGGTGTACATCGATTAAGGTTTCCAATGTAAGTTCTCCAGGACACACTCTTTGCCTCAAGGACCGTGCGCCGAGCTATCGCCCTGGCCTTCCGGAATGCGATAAGATTTGCCGTCGTACTGTTACGGTCGAAAACCTTGAAGGCACGTCTGCGAGTACGGATAGCATTTCGGCACTCCTCAGTCCACCACGGCACAGGGGCACGGCGGTGTTCTGGATGTCCTAGGGATGCATTTGGAGGCGGAGTCAATGATCAATGCTGTAAAATTGTCTACAGAAAGTGGTGGACTAAAATGATTCGGAGTATCGTTAGGTATTTTATCTAATACTATTTCATCAAACTGACGACAGTTGGCCTTGCTGATGTTCCACAGCGGTGGCCTCGTTCCCAGAACAGCAGAGCAGATAAATTCCAACCAGGTTCGAAAATGGTCGCTTCCGAGCGGGTCATCATCTACCACCAAAACACAGCAATGACTTAAATGGGGACTACACAAGGTGAGATCTAAAACCGATTTGTTCCCCGAGGGCAGCGTTATATGTGTGGGAGAACCCTTGTTCAGTAAACACAGCGCTTCGTCCATTAAAAAGGCCTCCATGTGTCTACCACGCGAGTTAGAAGTGGCAGAAACCCAGAGTGCGATGAGAGTTAAAATTGCCCAAAAGTAAAACAGGAGGAAGAAGTTATAGCATAAGACTTCTGAGCTCCGCAGAGGGGAAAGCCTCTCCTGGTGGCAGATAGATTGAGCACAATGTTATAACCAGGTGGTGAATATTAATGCGTACGGCTACTGCCTGTAGTGTTGACTGCAACGATATTTCAGTAGTAGGTGTTCCATGGTGGACAGCCAACGTTACCCCACCGTGTGCAATGGTGTCAATGTTTGAGTCGTCTTTTCGAAATACAGAATACCATTTAATGGAACACTGGGTACCAGCAGAAAGTTTCGTTTCCTGAAGGCCTACAGCAATAGGACGTCTGTGATATAAAACCCTCTGCAGGTCAGCACAATTTGGTCTAAAACCACGCATGTTCCACTGTAAAACTAAGGGCGACATGATGGCGAGTCAAGGTAAAACTAGAAGTGTCTAAAAGGGCTCCCCAGGGGTTCGAGGTTACTTCTAGAGTGGCCAAGTGACATCGTTCTCGGTCGCGACCGCAGCGAGCTGTCCCCGGAAGGGCTACCTGACCACGGTAACCCTCTCTTCTGAGGGGCGCTCAGCTGCGGTGGGGCCGGGGGAGGACCCATGCCGTGCGGGATAACTGGTTCTTCCAGAGGTGCCTCCACTCGCCTTCGAGGCGTTGGCGTGGTCGACCCTGCGGGAGGGGCACCTTCCACACCTTTCCCCGTCGCCCTCACTCTCTCCGCCTGAGCCAGTCGGGCCCTCTTCGCCTCGCGGGCGCGTCTCTCAGCTTCCTGATATTTCAAGCTGATTTCGGAGACTGAAATTTGTCGAGAGTTACGGGACGGCGATGCAGGATCGGACGTGGTAGCTGGGGATGAGGGAGGCGGGAGGGGTGCGGAAGTAGTGGCTGAACGTGAGGATGAGGTCTGGCTCGTGGGAAGGGGGCAGGGAGCAGGAAGGGAGGAAGTGAAGAGGAAATTGGAGGTGGTTGTGTTGTGTGTAGGTGAGGGGGGATTGGAGGAAGGATGGGAAGTGGGAGATGGGGATTTCAAGGTAGGGATGGTTGTAGACGGAGATGGGCTAGGATTGGGTGGAGAAAGCCGAGTAGGCTTCTTAGAGCGTTGGATCTGGGTCCACTCTCCCCCATTCGACGTTGGTCGGGGAGACGCATCTGGTGAGAGACCACCGCGTCCACTTGTGGCAGGTGGGGCTTCCGCCGCTACGGTGACGTGTTGAGCAGGCTGTCCTTGTCCTTTTGGTGACACAAGGAGCACACCGAAAGATCGGAGAAGTGTCGTAAGTTGGGAAATTAGCTCCTAGATGTTGGGCTGTGTGTGTTGGGAGCCTATCAGGGGTTCCCTTTGAGTATGTTTTACCGTTGTAGGGTTCAGTTTTTCCGCTGCTGCGTTAGATATTTTTAGGTGAGCTCTTTCATAGAGCGCACGGGCCTCCCGAAATGTGATTTTGTTTGTACATTTTAGAGTGACTATTTCTTTCTCTCTCAAGAAGATGGGACATGAGCGATCGTAGGCCGCGTGAGGCTTCTGATCAGGGCCGCAGTTTGAACATTTTGGGCATTCAGACGCACATTTTCCTCCCGCATGGTCCACCGACCCACATCTACCACAAGTATCGCGGTTTCGGCAGTGTTGTGTGGTATGCCCAAATCTGGAACATCTAAAACATCGCATGTGATTTGGGACATACACACGTGCCTTCAAGCGAACATATCCAACGAATATGAATTCGGAAAGATCAGTGGAGTTAAATGTTAATATGAAGTTATTCGTAGGTTGCGTTTCTTGGCCATTTCTAATAATAATCCTTCTCGTACCTACCACTCCCCATTCTGCTAAGCAATCCACAATCTCATCATCGGACACGTCCTTCAAATCATAACAATTAATGACCCCTTCGAGTAGTTTTTGGTATTGTGAGGTCGAACGTCTATGGGTATTGTGATTATTCCTCTGCCGGCTTCATCTCGTACACTGTAAGTTAGTTCGGTTGCGCCCATCCCCCTGCTTGCAGCGTCAGTACTTTTAAACTCTACTTCTATTCCACCATCCCTAAGTTTCTCGCACCTGAGCACCGCTCCCAACCTGTCGCAGGCTTCCTTCCTCTGAAACGGTGTAAGCCGCGAAAGACTCGTTTCCTCTTTCAATGACCTCATGACGAGGATACGAGGAGCGGGAGAACAAGCCAAGAGGTCGGTCCCTATACGCGCCACGCTTGGATGTCCGATGTGTCTGCTTGTCTGTCCTCCACTAGAGGGGGCAGGTGAATTGTTTATGTTTGAGGATGCCATGTAGTGTGATGTGTTCTGCTTCTCGAACGCCCCACCGCAAAGGGGCCCTACCGGGGGAACGCTTGGGTCCCGCGGACGGGAGGTCGCCAGGCGCCCAAGGAACTATAAGGGGCAGGTGGCGCCATCACCCGGCCGGGAGAGAGATACTCACCACCCCGACCGGGATCCAGCGCCGCCCACCCCTTGACCCCAGCCGGCCGGTCCGGCAGGCACCAGGCCGAGACCCAGGCCCCCAGACCGAGGCGACCAGTCGCTTGACCCGTGTGAGGCCCCACGGGCCCGCCCGCCCCTCCGGGGCATCAGGACCAAAGAGGCGTGTTGGTCCCCCGTCACAACTAGCACCGTGCGACGGGGGACCTGAGCCTCCAGGACTCGCGTTATCCCTGGGGGACGGGCCGAGGGGGCGCGACTACCCCGATACAACTGAGCTGGTGCGCAGGACCGGGGAAGTTGTCCAGCCTGCTCATGGTAAGGATAGTTGGTGTTGCAGGGCCAAATGAAGGACATGGATGTTGGAATGAGATGGGAGTGGGAGCGGATGGAAGGAAGGACGAGTGAGGCACTCCTAGTCTGACCCCTCGCCGGATCACCGATGGACTGGGTCCGGGTGTTTAGGGCACTCAATCCCCCCACCGCGTAAAGGTAGTGCCTCGTCGAGGGGGTCCACGGGTCCGAGGTTCGTGTCCACGGCTCCGAGGTTCGTGTCCACGGCTCCGAGGTTCGTATCCACGGCTCCGGGTTCGTGTCCACGGCTCCGTGTTCGTGTCCACGGCTCCGAGGTTCGTGTCCACGGCTCCAGGTTCGTGTCCACGGCTCCTGGGCTCGTGTCCACGGCTCCGTGTTCGTGTCCACGGCTCCTGGGCTCGTGTCCACGGCTCCGGGGTTCGTGTCCACGTTCAGCTCACCTGTCGCAGTATGAGTCCCAACCCCGGAGCGGTGACCGTGCTGAGTCGGCGGTGGCCGAGCGCCGCGGGCACCACTGTCGCCGAGGCGACACCGCGACACACAGCTACCACCAGCCCCACCATCCGCCGGATCTGGCTCAGAACGAAACTGGCGCCTGCGGACGTCGCGCCAAAACACGCCGTCAGTCATCACAGCACAATAGCCAAGTCAGTGCAGCTCCCATACAGGGGAAGCACACTAAAGGCGGAACCAAACGCAACATCTGATTCCGCCGCACATGACGGCTCCGCTGTCCGTGTAGGCTCCGAGGGTAGGCTCCGTAGTGTAGGCTCCGTAGTGTAGACCACGTTTTACTTCTAGCTTGGGAACCTGAGTCTCCCGGCTTTAGTTCCTGTATTTTAGGCACAATCTCCATCGGCATGCGGCCCGGTCACTGATGGACATCGCATTACACCCACAACCTCACGCCATCGCGTCCCGGGCGTGACCCCGGCTCCTCCGCAAAGGCGACCCTGGATCTCCAATGGATTGGCCAGGGCGCGCAGCCGCAGAGGCACACTCAGCCGCAGCACGCGCGCTCAACACGAGGCGCTCGCCGCACCGCCGGTCCCGCTCACGCCGCTGCTGCTCCCCGTGGGTGATCCAGGTCAACTCGCCGAGCACCACCTGGCACGGGCAGAGGCAGGGGCGCCACCGCCTCCTTACAGTTACATTGCATACCATACGATTCGGCAGTTGGGAAGGATACAATATTTGACTTCACTTTATAGCTTCAAGCATGCATCATACCAAAAAAATATGAGTGCAGTCGTCCGTGCAACAGCCGCCGAGCTTATATTCCCCCACGAGAAAGAGGGCGCTACTTTTAAGCGATTATCTCTCGACATTAAAATGAAACAAAAATACCAACCAATGCGACCAGAAAATTAGCAAGCTTCCTTTTCCCATGGTTACGACGCTTTTACCCTTCTGTTTGAGAAAGAATAGAATGATATTTAAAATTGAAGGTATCTACAACTATTAACTAAAAGCCAATAATCAGAAGAATCAAACTAAGAATCAAACCATCGATGAGCTATCCCTTCACATTGGAGCCCAGTGCAAGTTGACGAGTGAACACATTTACGTCCGCCAATGAACCCCTAAAACAGCGTGCGCAATCCTTCAATTAATAAATAATTGCATAATCAGTTCCCAGTCACTGTATTCATGCTGCCAGTCCCATGTATCCACATTCATACCCAAGCCTTCACTCCGAAAAGCTTTCAGTCGCAAATGGATGAACCCATTCGGAGTTTAAGCGCGCATCGACTGCATCGGTCATGCAGCTTTGCCCATTCGCAACGACAGCTAGCACTCCACATTTATTCGAACCACTTCTAGTTGTATATGTAATATGGGGCTTGGTATGATTTAGATGAAAACACCATGAACCGTCTAAACTATGACAACTCAAAGCCAGATTTGTCGTCTTGGATTGTTTTACGAATCGTTTTCCATCATGCAAAAAACAACCATGATTTTTATCGTTGAAGTATTGTCATAATTTGGCTTCAAGTCACACTGAAGAAGAAAAAAATTGAGGATTTAGTGGCCAAGTTGTTTCATTTGTAAGTGTGGGTGTCTACAACAGATAGTCATAGCCATGGCTGCAAATTAACGGCATTGTATCTGACACGGGGTCCGTAGCTAATGGCATGACTGCACTGCTGCTGCTGTGTGCATACTGACCTCTGATCCAGACGGTGACGAACTCCATGCTATCCACCAGGTACGGCTCACCCACATCGATACTCAGAACCGTCCGGGTCATCTGCTGTGACTCGGGGTCCCTGGTGATGATAACACTCGGTCACGCACTAATTCACTAGTCACCTGGTCATCTGTTGTGGCTCTAAGCCTGAATGAAGCCAACATTCAGTCGCACAAGTTTCACCGAGTCATCTGTTTATGTTAGTTAGTTATTAAAGCTTTAGAACACATCAACTTCATTGGTAATATAGCACTCAGAGTCATCCGTTGAAACCTGGAGGCCCTGGCGAACTCACAATTAAGTTGTCCACCAACTCATCAGCAACCGCGCAACGAGGCACTCCGTGATCCGCCACTCCGTTGCTCACTCGTCAGCACGATCGTGACACCAGAACTGAGACTCAGGGTCTCCAGTGCACCGACCACTCGGGGGCATGATCCTGACACACCAGAGCCGCAGCCCAGGGTCTTCAGTACACCAATCAGCGGCCAGCACGGTCCTGACACACCAGAGCCGCAGTCCAGGGTCTTCAGTACACCAATCAGCGGCCACCACGGTCCTGACACACCAGAGCCGCAGCCCAGGGTCTCCAGTACACCAATCAGCGGCCAGCATGATCCTAACACACCAAAGCCGCGACCAAGGGCCTACACTAATCATGGGCGCAAAACGACCATGGCAGTCGGCGCGCCCATTGACCCCAATTCATCATCATCAGTACACCAATCAGCGGCCAGTATGGTCCTGACACACCAGAGCCGCAGCACAGGGTCTCCAGTACACCAATCAGCGGCCAGCATGATCCTAACACACCAGAGCCGCGACCAAGGGCCTACACTAATCATGGGCGCAAAACGACCATGGCAGTCGGCGCGCCCAGTAACCCCAATTCATCATCATCAGTACACCAATCAGCGGCCAGTATGGTCCTGACACACCGAAGTCGTGACTGACACAAGGCCTTCAGTCAACCATCAGCACGGAAACGCCGCTCCTGATCTCCGGCATGGCGATGACGGTCCGGCGCGAATTAAATTTTGTAATCGCGAGTTCCATAGTTATTTGGACCTTAGAGCGCCTCGACCGCTACGGTCAAGTTACGCTCAGCAAATTCAAATGTGCATGTACCCCGCACACCAGGCACAGGTGAGCCATTGGCACTTGTTCCATAAAGCTGACACACATCCTATGTATGTGCCTGTTTAAACATCCGGCACTCGCTTTACCCATCTTCTCCTGCACATCACCGGTAATCAAACTTTAACCGTATCTTAACATGCACAGCCGTCAAAACATTTTCCAACACGCATAACTCTGCACGCATCGACTTACTTGACGCTGCATACATCTACACACCTGACGCTGCAGACCTCCACACACCTGACGCTGCATACATCCACACACCTGACGCTGCAGACCTCCACACACCTGACGCTGTATACATCTACACACCTGACGCTGCATACATCCACACACCTGACGCTGCATACATCCACACACCTGACGCTACATACATCCACACACCTGACGCTGCATACATCCACACACCTGACGCTGCAGACCTCACACACCTGACGCTGCATACATTTAAATGCCAGACACCACTCATCACTCACTTCACTCATATACAAATACCAGACACCAGGATCTATCCACCCAATTGCACTCACCTTCCTTTGCCAGGCCACAGAAGGGAAAATAATTGACACCCTAGCCTACATAAATTGCATCCACTCGCCTGCACCCATCCTTGATTCCATCTGCATGCCTGGCCTCACAAGCCAACCTTTTGGTCGCCGTCGTACTTTACTACAAATTGGCACTAGACAACAAATTGGCTGCGATGACATAACTGAGTAATCGACAGCACTTTTACAAACACCTTACTCCCTCGCGGCAATGACCTGGGAGCGCTAGTTGCCGACGCGCTTACCATACATTGTAGACAATCTGTTAATTATCAGCGTGCCGTGAATCCCCCACCCGAAGAGAAACTGGGGAAGCTGTGCACACCGACGTGCCGCTGAAACAGGCGAGCCACCTCCAACCGCGTTGACTTACCCACCCGGAGAGAAACTGTGGAAGCTGTGCACACCGACGTACCGCTGAAACAGGCGAGCCACCTCCAACCGCCTTGACTCCGACATACGGTAATCCATTGTGACCGTCTGTGGAACACACCATGTGACAGTCCAGTGGGACGTTCTGTGGGTCACACCATGTAGTAGTCCAGTGGGACGTATGTGGGACACACCATGTGACAGTCCAGTGGGACGTTCTGTGGGACACACCATGTAGTAGTCCAGTGGGACGTATATGGGACACACCATGTAGTAACCCAGTGGGACGTATGTGGGACACACCATGTAGTAGTCCAGTGGGACGTATGTGGGACACACCATGTAGTAGCCCAGTGGGACGTCTGTGGGACACACCATGTAGTAGCCCAGTGGGACTGTCTGTGGGATACACCATTCAGTAGCCCAGTGGGACGTCTGTGGGACACACCATGTAGTAGCCCAGTGGGACTGTCTGTGGGATACACCATGTAGTAGCCCAGTGGGACTGTCTGTGGGATACACCATGTAGTAGCCCAGTGGGACTGTCTGTGGGATACACTGTGTGGTAGCCCAGTGGGACTGTCTGTGGGATACACTGTGTGGTAGCCCAGTGGGACTGTCTGTGGGATACACTGTGTGGTAGCCCAGTGGAACTGTCTGTGGGATACACTGTGTGGTAACCCAGTGGGACTGTCTGTGAGATACACTGTGTGGTAGCCCAGTGGGACTGTCTGTGGGATACACTGTGTGGTAGCCCAGTGGAACTGTCTGTGGGATACACTGTGTGGTAGCCCAGCGGGACTGTCTGTGGGATACACTGTGTGGTAGGCCAGTGGGACTGTCTGTAGGATACACTGTGTGGTAGCCCAGCGGGACTGTCTGTGGGACACACCGTGTGGTAGGCCAGCGGGACTGTCTGTGGGATACACTGTGTGGTAGCCCAGCGGGACTGTCTGTGGGACACACTGTGTGGTAGCCTAGCGGGACTGTCTGTGGGACACACCGTGTGGTAGCCCAGCGGGACTGTCTGTGGGATACACTGTGTGGTAGCCCAGTGGGACTGTCTGTGGGACACACCGTGTGGTAGGCGAGTGGGACGTCTATCAGACACACCATGTGGGGTCCAGTCTAGTGTGGCCATCTGAGAGAAACATGGATGTGAGTGGTGATCCAGGGAACCTCCATGTAATGGTCATGGAACGGAAGGGATACCCTGTTTGTTAGAACCATCAACTAAAGGCTTATCAAGTATTCCCACCGGGATATGTCTAGGAACCTGGGGAGACTAGTAGTGCATGCTAATTCCCAAGTTTTGCGAGATGAACTATTAGCCCTGTGGGATAGAATGGCGTTGGCCCTGTGCTTGTTACTAGTGTCACTATGGCTCTACTGACTAGTCAGGGTTTACTCCAGCATGCAGCAAAACATTGTGATGGTTTCTAATAGGCGTTTTTTTTCTTCCATTCATTCAAACATGCATTCGCAAATTGCTCCAAGATGAGAAACAAGCATGACGCATTACACATATACAGTAAGATGTTAACCTACTGATGCTTAGGTTTTGGAATAACTACTGGTTCCATTTCGACTGTGGGTAAATGCTGATTTGCAACAAAATAGCATCTAATATACACATTTCTTCAAAGGACGCGTGTATATCGACGCGCGCGTCGATATACACTCAGCTGTTGATCAGCGTAATCTACACAGACGTCAATGTACACGGAGTGACTACAGTGTACATCGACGCAGATCTCTCGTGATTTACATAGAGCCGCTTGCCTGCGTAAATCTACGCGGACGTTGATATATACAGGCAGCGGATATATACTACGCGTACATGAACTAGGCGTGCATCGATTTACGCAGAAGGTGCACACAGTAGGCCTTGGATAATACACAGAAGGCCTGTGTAAATCTACGTACGCATGAAATACGTGAGCGTTGATATACACAGGAGGCTATTTCTGTGTACATTGACGTAGGCAGGCGTTGATATACTTAGTAGGCAGTGTTTGTGTATATCCACGCGGACGTGAACTAGGCGTGCGTCGAATTTACGCTGAAACCGATGCATGTGTAAATCCACGCATACGTGCGTCAATATACACAGAAAGCGATCCCGTACACAACTGGCAACTCCAAATTAACCCGAACGGCACACAGGGGATTGTCCTGGTACATATATACATCTGCGTCTGGGACACTGATTTCTGAAAGTGATTGAAGGTGGCATAACATTGAGGTAATGGGTGGGCAAAAGTGGTTTGGGGCAGACTTTCATATGGGCCAATATTAAAGGTTGAAATTATTGGAGGGGAGGGGCAAAACCGATAGTGAGAGGGCACATGCATCTTGACAAGTATGCAATACATCAACCATCGTATGCGCGCGCATCATTAGTGCGTCGATATGTACACAAATAGAATAAAGGAGTCTGTACAAAGCCGTGAAAACGCAACAAAAAGCGCGTGACTCGACATACGCAGTGGATTGTTCCTCTTCAACCCAGCAGGCCAGGACTTCGTCAAGCGAAGACGCCCCTCCCTCAATGATGCTGATGACTGGAGGTTCCAGGTGAATCGGGGGGGGGGATGGGGAGAACACTGGTTTTATACCCTGCTATCGCTAGTTGATCTGAAAATACCTATGTCCTGAATATAAGGACCTGGACCCATGTACTGTTGAGAGCTTAAGTATTTGCTTAAGTATGTGGAAAATGAAACATGACTGTGACGGGCATTGTTACATGGGCGAAGCGAACAGAGACAGCAAGGGTCACGATAATTCAAGAATTATCAGGGGTGGGGGTGTAAATTCCTCAAAGAGACGTCGTTGAGCGGGAGCGGATCGAGCATGCTTCATGCTTCATGCTGAGAATGACACTTTTGCTGTGAAAGGATGTTTCTGACTTTAAAAAAAATATTATGCGTGGGAAGAGGTGCACCTCCTGAAGGAGCGCAGTTTGGCGAAATGGCGCCACCGATATCCGTGTAAGGGGCACATACCCCCAGTGCACCATGTATTCGCCCCTGTGGGAGAGGTCCGAACATGCCACGCGTATGTTACTGAAATTGAGTGCATGGGATGCAATGGGCATTAACTGGAGACATCAGGATCAAAAACATTTTTCGGTCTGCATCATTATAGGCGTGGCGACGAAGGGGGGCGCGACCACCTCCTCCAATATTTTGTTCGATGACGTCAGAAATAAGACCCTCCCAGACCAGGGACGACACCGTAGTACATACCTCGACGATCAGGTGGCCAGGAGATGGTACTGAAATAGCGAGCCGTGTCTCGGGGGCTGAGGGGTACGCGTCGCGACTTTTGCGAGGATCGTGTCACCAGCAACCGGCAGGTAGACATGAATATTACGGTGTGTACTCTACCGACACAAGGGATAAATCGTACAGGATGTTTGCATATTTGCATAATAATTAATTCGATATATGTAGTAAGTCTACACGCTAGGCAGCCGACCCCCTATGAACCGAACGTTCCCTAGTAATGGCAGCAAGTCTAAATTGTCTAGAATATTTATGTTGTAACATATAACCTCCGTTTGTAAAATTTCAAACTGCGACAGGGAGTGATGAAAGGACCACTTCAGAGGCATCAGCTTACATAAAATTGTTCTTTAACTGCAAAATCCCGTTGGCCTCTGTGATCCGGGTGTACAGATGGGGTTCAAGGGTATGCACGTGATGCAATTAAGGGAAGACACAGCATTGCGTTCGTCGAGCCTGGCGCCGGACATCAGGATAGAGGCAAACAGTGCCCGGTAATTAGTCCTCCTCTGTTCACTGTACTCGGGGCGCGGAGCTGTGCAGTGGCTCGGAGGATACAAGGACAGGGTTAGCATACCGCAGGCCCCGGAGCTGAAAGGGCAGGGCCGGTTATGGTACATAGACGACCAGGAGACGTACCCAACGTGGTAGGGATCCGTGCCCGCCAGTTGGATATGTAGGGCTGGTCGCACGTTCTCAGCGAATAAGTGTGCTAATAATAGCTGAGCACAAACTCATCCGCTATGCCTGCAGGCGCCACACCAGATGCTACATCCATGCTACTGGAGTAATCACCTCGCGCATTGGTGCAAATGCAAACGACGGCATCGTGTAGGTGTAGAGTCGGTCGTCGCACATTGCCTGGGCGTTGAACTGCGGCGGTACCCGACGCACACCACAAACTCGTATGTCGTCCGAAAGATGGCAGTTGATGTCATCTACCACGCCGTCCCACAAACCTGGTGGGAGCGCATCCATGCAGTCGGTACATACTAAAATTATCACCAAGGGAAGGATGAGATACTTGACAGTAAGTTAAATGAAAAACGGTGTTCCAGATAGAGATTCTGGAGTTATTTTTTAAATAATGTATTTCATCCACGAGATGCAGAAAACACGACATTGCACGATGCTGCATGAAAAATTACTATAGAACGGTTAGACTGTGCGAACGTTCAAACCACAATAGGACTCTGGGATTTGTGGCTCTGTGGCTTTCGTGTCCAAGTCCAACACAGCAAAGGAATACTCACGCATTCGGAGAGATACCACCTGTCCGAGCGCCGAGACGCCTCGGTCAGTGCGTGAGGCACGAGAATAGCACGGTGGGTATCTGGTTCTGTCGCCATCGACGGCACCGCTCAGCGTCATCGCACGGAACAGCGTCGCCTCAACCGACGGCAGACCACTGCGTCCGCGGCATAACACAACTGTCGTCAGCCGCGCTTCACACTCAAACTTGAAGATCATGCAGGGGCGGATATTTTCATTTGTTCATGAATTTCCATTGGGAGTGGGAAGGTGTACATGTCTAGAGGGGGCACCACATTCATATGAAAGCATATGCCCCAGTGAGCCCAGTAAGCCCATACGCTTCGCTTTCCTGTATCCGCCCCTGAAAGCATGGACGTTGGAGGGAATCGAGTGTGTGGAGTGACCTTTTTCCCATTCTTTCTACGTAATGCTATAGGATTACTGGTCAGTATTTAAGAGCAGAAATGACAGGTCATGCCAATGCCCACTTTGTTTCCGTTCTAAGCTTATGTTTCCGATGTTCCAAATGCTGCAACATAGGTCAACAGCCACGATCCAAGGAACCACCAGATACCATACTAAAACAATTGTAAGCGCTTCTATGAACGCTCTGCTAGCGAATTCGATATTCAGACTGTGACTGCATTAGCTATGCTGTGATGATCTCTGTTTAACAACCCACTCTACAGTCCATGGCGCAGCAAAGGGAAAACTAGTAGCAGCTCTGTGCAATTGAAGGCGATTGCAGTCACCTTACAAAGACACATATTATTTTTTCACCCACCTGAGTAGAGACATGCCGTAGTAGTTGGCGCCCTGGTACGCCAGTAACATGGCGACTTGCCGCACTCTGCGATCGCTATGTACTGGAGCACATGAGTTCATATTGTGGCACAGTCCCAGAGAGTCTTCACTGCGGCGCTGACCTGTAGAGCTGCTATCCTGACACCGGACGGGCCCATAACTCGCCACTAATTTGTCAGCTGCCGAGCAGAAGCCGTACACACATGTCCGGCGTCTCGCGCGAGCATACGCGCCCAGGATGTCCCACATTTAGCCAATGACTAACTATGATATGATGCTTTCTGTGCTGGTGCTTGTTGCAGCTGGCACAGTCCAGTAAGCAGCTACTATATGAGTGTCGTGAGTGTTGATATGCTTATGCCTGAAAAAAAGAAGTTATTAACACCCCTCTTAGCTAAGGTGCTCATGATTCGTCAGTCCCCCCGAAATGATTTTGTGCAAGATATAAGCGTCCGATCTCGCCGAACTTCAAAGACCGATAACCCCTGTTCACAAACCTTTTCATAGATATTGTGCTAATGATCATAAGCAGGCAAGGAACAACATGTGGAACAATTTTCCGAGAAATCCCAGTAATTGGACCCCAACTTGCTAGGAACAACACAACAGGTTTTCCAAAAGGGAGTAGATTTCGTGTTCAAACTACCCCAGCAAATTTAAAATTCTTCTAACTTTTACCAATTTATTTTTAAAAGGACAGTATTTGGTCTTAGAAAGAACAAAATTTGTATAAATGCTCATTGGGGCCCACATCCTCTAATCTCCTTCCTCCACAAATTGTGTAGGTGCTAAATGATCATGAAGTCAATGTGGCCTGAAACCCAAATAATTAATCAATCAACTTCCTCAAATTATAAGTAAACATGACATTGTTTTGAACAATAAATTCACACCACATAAACATGCAGCAATACGCAAAATGTCCATGCTAATCTTAAAAGAACGTGGATTCGATTTCCGGTAATAGTTTAATGTTTCCATACTCGGCGGGAAAAAAACAGCACCGAATTATGAATTCATTGACCTTTCCCCGAACCCGTAAACGTTTCCGTGAGGGTCTGTATACGTCCGTAAGAGAATCATGCACATGAATACCAGTCATATATTCTGCTAGCACTAGCGCGTTTTGCATGGATCTATGCTAGCTGACATCAGGGTGCAAGGACATAAACTATGGTGGGAGCACTGGAGGCATGTGTCTCCCAGGAGAAGGTGGTATCCTTCCGGTCAGGAAAAGATGCAGGCATCAATATTTTGGCTATCGGTGGGGGTACTGATACTGGTTGGAATGTCCTTATCACTGTTACCCAAAATCGCTGACTGGCAGAAGTGTGCAAATACTGAACATGCAGAAAGTTTTCAAGATTGTTTCTATTTTTTATTCATATGCATCTAAAACAGGGGTGATCTTTGATATAATTTTGAGGGGCAAATGCCCACTCAGTGTTGGCTCTGTCTCACAGTAATGTTCAGAAAAGAATACCCATGATCCAGATACATACATACACACACACACATAGATACATACATATATGTGCATATATATATATATATATATATATATATGCACATGCATACATGCACATGCACACATATGTATGTATGCATGCACATATGAATGTATGGATACATGTATATATGTGAATATGCATGTGTATATGTATATGCACATGCACATGCACATTCACATGCACATGTCCATGAACCTTGAGCCTTAATCACTGAAAGGGGTATAGACCTCCAATGTAAAATTTAGGCCATGAAATATAGGTGTTTCCATTGCTGAGGAAGGGAAGGCAGTGTTAGCAGTAGGAGCAGTTCTTCCCACAACCTCAGAACACTGCAGCTTAAAGCTGTAGACTTCATGTTTTGTTTTGTTTTTTATTTGGAGATATCTGGATAAAAAGCTTGACTTTTCAATTGCACCAGCATGTGCCTGAAAGCCTGTCAGTAGCATTGACCATGGGTGTATCCCAGGGTGAAATTGACCTGAAATTGAATGCCCAGTGTATTGAAGTTTACAATATTGGTATTAATACACAGAGAAATGCTATGCCCTTTTTCCATACCATTTTTGGTATAAGAGATCTCACATATAATTAATGCTGTTCTCCAACAATATCCTCAGTATTCCTATCAAAAGCTGAAATTATTTGCTATCTCGTGAAAAAATGCTATCTCGTACCTTTTATACACATTATACCTGCAAGAACGCACAAAGCGAAGTAGGACAGGTCAAACATGGCAGAGAATTAGCATCTTAACGCGGCGAGATGCAGTAAGGACGTATCTGAAGTGTGGTCGTCGCCATGATGGAATCGGGTGGGGGGTTGAGTCCCCCAAGTTACATCAGATTTAGCATTTGGCTTATGGTGCTGCATGCCAAAATTAATTGGCCGAAAGGCCTTTTAACCCCTCTATATATGCATGGGCGATGTATGTCCGAAGCAGTCGATGCGCCTCTAAGCCCAAATAACTAACCAACCTAACCCCTCTATATGCGGCAGTGCCCCCGATATAGGAGCCAAGGAAGGGGACAATCGTATCTTTTGTTCAGATCGACAGGACCATAGGGAGCACGTGAGAGGCAGACATTCCTTGTATGGAGGCATCTGTGAACCTCCGTACCAGCTCAGCAACATGGGTGGAACTTCCAGAAAACGATTTGGGGGACGCAATGCCTGGAGGTAACAGGAAGGCCTTTAGTCGAGAGGCCCCATTAGCGCCGCACGTTAAAACATAGATTGGGGGAGGTGGGCTCACGCCAGTCGTAAGCGGTGTTGACCCATTCCAAAAGTATGTAAAATTTCACAATTTTAGTTCGGAGGAGGTTACATTCGGCGGATGGACTGGAAAGCGATCATACATGGGATGCTAAAAGCGGCCAGGCATGTACTGGCGTCATTCCCTAACAATGCGTTCAGAACTAGATCTGGATTAATCAAAACGCTCCAATACGTCCGCGTAGTCGACCTAGTCGGCTTATGTGCTGCTTCCGATTCAGTGCGTGAATGAAGGATCACAATCGAAGTTCGTGGGGAAAAGAGACTTTGCATATCGTTCTTTCAAATCAATTATCATAGGCCTCATGAGCAACAATGAAATGGCACCCGCCACATCTGTTCCATAGCAGTACCAGAGCCGGTAGCAGTGTCAAGTGCCGCGAGGACGGGCCATCGTAAAAAGCGCAGCTTATCTGCCCCTGGTCACAGCGGCAGCAGCAAAACACGCCAACAGGACAGTGGGACCAGGCGATACGACGGCAGAGTCAAGTGCCGCCAGGACGGGCCGATACATGGAGCGCCGCCAACCCGTCAGTGGTCACAGTGGAAGCAGCAAAACACGCCAACAAAACGGCAGGATCGGGCGGCATGAGATCAATGCAAGTGCCGCCATAACGGGCAACACAGGAGGCGCCGCCAGTCCGCACCTGGTCACGGTGGCAACAACAAACACGGTTACAAAGGGCAGAACCGAGCGACACGACACGACACACATCATAAACGGTGGCACATGGCCGGCAGTGTGAGGGTGGACATCCTATCGCTGCCTGGTGACATGATGACGGACCTGCCTAGATGCCGCCTTGCGCTCTGCTGAGCAGAGTTCTTGCGCAACCAGCCGATGCGCACATGCAGCATAACTCGAGTCAGCCTCCGTCTCACACAACTAGCCACACTCCTAGCTTCGGATGCCGGCTATTAATGACGCCCACCCAGCGTCTCAAGACGCTGGCGTCGCCTGTGCAGGTTGAGTCCATGATGAAGCAGACATCAGAATTGAACTGGTTTGGCATCGCCTTCTACCACGTATGTAGCAGGCAGCGCCCGCCGCGACCGATGGTGATTAACCAAGAGCTAAACACAACGGCCAGGAGCGCCTCCGGTGCTTCTGACGTCGGACAGTGAAGCGCTGCATTGAAGCCTCATTTTGTAGGCGACGAAGCCGGCAACGACGCCAAGGCCGTCCTGCTCCAGTTCCAGTTTGCTGATGATGGTCGTGTTAAAATTCATATGAATCGAAGTGGCATCAATCTAATTGAACTGGTTTGTTTATTTAGCTATACAAAGATAAGATATGAAGATAAGGTAAGCACCATATTAAGGCTCCATATTCGATGGTGGTGGCCAAGTTCTATTGGAGACTCAGCAGGAGAAGGACTTTGGTGTTATTCTGAACACAAAATTGTGGGTATCAGAAAGACGAAAGAATCCAGGAAGAAGGCACTGAGAATGCTTGGGGCAATATATAGGAATGTATCATACATAAGTGAGGAAGTCATCAGGAAGCTTTACAGAGCATGTCAGGCCACATTTGGAATACTGTGTCCAAGCTTTGTCTCCTAGTTATGAAAAAGATTGTTGGCTTTTAGAGAGTGCAAAATATGGCTACAAAAATGGTTAATGGCATAAGCAACCTTGCATATGAGGAAAGATTGAAGAAATTGAGCATGTTTTCACTTCGATATAGAAAGATGAGAAGAGCACTCATTGAGGTCTTTAAATTTGTTCATGGTCAGGAGAATGGATATATTAGGTAAATATTTGAATCTAATGGAAATGATGCAATTAAAGGTCATCAATTGAAAATTAAAGTTAACTACAGCAGGACAAGGTTACCACAGTCTTTCTTCACCAACAGTGTAATAGAACACTGGAACCAGTTGCCAAAAACCATTGTCAGAAACACCGCATTGAACATCTTTAAAAACACCATAGGCAATTATTACAAGAATAGAGGGCTTGCTTTTCAGTATTCCAGGGAGAGCTGATCAATGGATTTGGTGGGCAACTGGTTGAGTGTTCAGAGTGCATCCAAGAAGGGCCCTTGTGGCCCATAGTCACACTGATCTTTTGTGTCTTGATGGCTGAGATGCTCCAAAATGCAACAAGCATACCAGACAAGCATGATGCAACACTCCATACCATACAGATCTGATAGGCAGGCTAATTTATGGAATGACACCAGAAAAGGCAGGTGTTGACACTGACATTATTTTCAGCTGCATCCGTCTCCATAATCATCAAAGGTAAAGTGGTTGGAACAAATGGATAGGCTTGTTGGATGAACTCCATCAGCTCCTTTTGACTGTCAATCAGGCAGGGTTAAAATATCGGTTTTTTGTTAGGTGTCAGATGTCGAAACGAGCATAGCAGGATGTCAAAATTTGGCATGTAAGTAGTGTAATTAAAAAATTATTGATGTCTTTCAAATTAAAATTAGAGTTGATGGCATAGGTAACTATGACTGGACCTTTATCATTTGTTTTGATGTTTATAATTTAGGAAGAGCTGTATTTCACAAACAAGATACTGTTCAAAAGGAGACATGAATAGTTCATATTCAAGAGCAAGATGCAGATACTTCTTGGAGAAGGATGTTGATTGAGTGTTCAGAAAGTGGTAGATTCCACCCTATTTCATGAATAATTCTCAATACATAATCTCAATCATGATACATAAGGTAAGCAGCATTACTGCAGGTTAAGGTAACCAACGGAACAAGTTTTACATGCATTTTACCTCCATGGAACATACAAGGGGATTATGTTTAGTTAGGTTAAGCAAGGCTAGGGATTTGTTGTAGGCTATGAAAAACATATGGGTGGGGAGGTTATTTTTCTTCTAATTTAGTTTTTCTTAAAAATAGTTTTGGTAAGGTTAGGCTTTTCTGAATTTGAACATTTTTAAGAATAAAAACTTGAAATTTTCCACTTTTACAAAAATATTTTGCTTTCTTGCATGGATGGCTGGGCTAGGGTAGGCTATGTTACATGATTTTTTCTTGATTTGAAACATTACCTTTTATGCTATATTACCAGTCAGACAATTTTTGGGTGATATGCTGTCTCCCAACTGAACAGCATGCCTTTGCAGAGGAATCAAGTGGTCTCATAATTCCCATCACTAATTAACGACAGCAAAAGTAATTTTGAACATTGCAACTACACACAAGACACACCACAACAGAACATTATACAATAAAACTACAACTAAAACACACGTACATAGAGCACAAAGTCCGACAGACATAAAACCAAGCACAAAACAACCTACCAGGGAGCTATGTAAACAACTGTGCTATTTATGACTCAACTGCGCCATCTAAGAATATGAGAAAATGAATGCCCCTAAAACGCTGCATTTATGATGGTCGTCGCCTAATTCGCAGCCTAACTGAGAATGATAAAATAACAGCTCAACACGATTCCAAAAACACAGACGTGATATTATAGGATTTAGAAAGTGAGTTGAATTGAACATATTTTCATTTAAAAAATGCATGAAACCATTAAAACGGCCCAAAAGTGGTACCCCAGATGACGTCATTTGTACCATTCGAGCCGACACGCAGGAAGGCCTGGGAATGACAGGGGCCTGGATCAGCCCTCCCTGCAATACTGAAAAGCAAGCCCTTTATTCTGATAATGATTGTCTATGCTGTTTTTAAAGACGTTAAATGTGCTGCTACTTACAATGGTTTCTGCCAGCTGGTTGCAGTGTTCTACTACCCTGTTGGTGAAGAAAGACTGTCTTAGCCTTTTATGGTTAACTTTAATTTTGAATTGATGACCTCTAACGGCATCATTTCTATTAAATTCAAACATTTCTCCAAGATATCCCCTCTCCAGGCCATGGATAAATTTAAAGACCTCAATGAGATCTCTCAGCCTTCTATATCTAAGTGAAGGCATATTCGACTTCTTCAATTTTTCCTAAAGTGCCAGGTTGCTTATACCATTAACCATTTTTGTAGCCCTCTTTTGTACTCTCTTTAAAAGCCAGCAATCTTTTTCATAGCTAGGAGACCAAGTTTGGATGCCGTATTCCAAATGTGGCCTGACATATGCGCAGTAAAGCTTCCTAATGACTTCCTCACTTCTGTATGATACATTCCTATTTATTGCCCCAAGCATTCTCAGTGCATTTGTAGCGCCTGTGGGTGCGTGTGGATGTGTGGATACGCGTAAAGGATCTGGGAAAGCCACAGGGAGACGCCTTTGCCAAGCAACACCTAGAACGTACACAGCTGCGCTGTGCCGCTCTCTTAGTGTGGTCCAGACGCCTCGAAGGGATAGAATGAGAAAGAAGCAGGATTCCGCGGCGGCGGTGACGCCGCTGCCCCGGCTTGCCACTCAAACGACTCGCGACAGCGGGACAGCAGAACTCTGTATTGACATGACGACATAGCGGCAATTCATGCTGACTAGAACATACAGTATGTACTAGTTAAGACACTAAAGTGCGCAGCTATGGAGAGGTAAATGCAAGCGAATTAAGTATACAGGTAAGTCGGCTCAGTGAAGTGGAAGGCTATTATGTCAGATGTCTACTGGACATAGAGCATTGCAGATGAGTGGAGAAATGAGATGAAACGGACCTGGATGAGTACAGTCACGACACCGACATCTAGCGTCAAGAGAGCGAACGACAGGACGAGACGCTAGATGGCGGGCGCGCGCTCACCAGTGGCTCCGAGCAATCAGTTGGCCGCCAGATGGCCGACGGATGCGCATCCGCTACACCTTCTTCCTGGCTTCCTTGCTCTGTTCTGATGATCCCAATTTTGTGTTTAGAATAACACCTAAATCCTTCTCCTGTTGAGTCACTGATAGCACTTGGCCACCCATCAAGTATGGAGCCTGCATATGCTGCTTCCTACATGCATGATTTTGCACTTACCAATATTAAATTTAATTTGCCATTCTCCAGACCACTTCACAAGTTCGTCTAAGTCTTTTTGCAGCGAAATATGCTCATTTGACCTGTTATTGCCCTAAAGACCTTCAAATCATCCGCAAATTTTAAAACCTTACTGCTTAGGCCACTTTTAATGTTATTTACAAATATAATGAACAGTAGTGGCCCCAGTACTGACCCCTGGAGACTCCACTAAGAACATTTTGCCATGATGACCTTGTACCATTTAGCATCACTCTTTGTTGTCTATCTGAAAGCCACAACTCTATCCATTTTAAGACGCAACATGCAATGCCATGGGCCTGAAGCAGTATCATTAACTTTGTATGGGGTACCTTGCAAAGGCCTTACGAAAGTCAAGATATGCTACATCAACCTGATTTCCCTGATCAAAGTGTTCTGTGGCGAAGTTAAACAAGTCCAAGAGATTTGTGGGGCATAATCGCCCTTTCCTAAGCCCATGTTGAGTATCTTAAATTAATCTGTTTCCTTCCAGACAACTAACTATTCTATCCTTGATAATTGATTCGAGTACCTTGCAGACTAGGGATATGAGACTTACTGGCAGGGTTTGAAGGGAGAGACTAAAAAACAGACACCATCTCACCGACACGGTTTGACCGACACCATCTCGCCGACATGGAAGGTCTTGGCAACCGCCTGTTTTTTAGACCCTTCCTGAATAATGGCTTCCGGTCCCTACGAATTCGGCCGATACGTCTCCAGAAACCTGTTTTCGAGCCACCCAATAGTGTGAAAACTGACCGTTTTAAGAGACGACTTCCGGAGTCCCGGAGGCCGCCGATCGAAATTTGCTTCGTTAGTATTTTTTGTTCTGAACTGTATTTCAACCAATCAATGCAAGGTATTTTATAATGAAGTCATAACCATTAGCGACTTTGAACACATGTTTAACAGTCCCATACTGCAAACACAAGACCTTGTTTGCGCACGGCCATCGCTTCCGACCGTCGTGTGTGAGCCGTTAGGTAGTGGCACCCGGTCCGTATCGCGCGCAGGGAATTGCCTGCGTATGTAGGTAGGTGTGTGTTATGAGTTGAGAGTGAAGCGTAAATTATTTGTGTTCATCACCTTTACACTTCAGCACAATGGGCATGTTGTGATCAGTGTGGGAAACTTACTTTCCGGGTTTGGAGTCGGAGTGCAAACAGATTTCTTCCGGAGTACATTTTATTGGACATTTCATTTTGTATGCATGGAACCTATTTGCCGGTAACCGACGGGAAAAACATATGTACCTAGTTAGTGCCTACGTAACATGCATAAGTAATACACATCATCCTTTTTGGTCACATCAAAGCATAGAAACAAAGTGAACAATAGACGACACCGCAAGACAGGGAGTTGTGATGATCGGCTCAGCTCTGTCTCTCGTAACTCACAGGAGCAATGTGCTTTCCTTTCACTGTTGGTCTCAGTACAAGGCTAGCCAAATGAAAAACAAACACAAAGAATTCACGCTTCACCCTCAGCTCGTAATACACACCTACCTACATACGCAGCCAATTTCGTATGTGTGTATGTATGTGTGTGTGTATACTTGTGTTTATGTGCATTTGTGTGTTTGTGGCAGGAGGTGGCTTGATCACTAGAAGTCACTATGATCACTAGCTATCCGCTCTTCGGCGAGGGGTGACGTCGTGCAACACGAGTCTCTGGGATGGCTGCCGGGCGTCCAGCACTGAAACAAACGCTTGCGAGTCCTGCAAAACTATCGTGAAATTAACGTCGGCGAACACAAGGCACAAGAACAACTGAAGGCGCCGCATATACATAATCTATATATCTATATCTAAATATAGTTCCATGTCTTCTTCTACAGATATATTTATATATATATATATATATATATATATATATATATATATATATATATATATATATATATATATATATATGCATACATGCATTGATATCTATATCCATATATTCCTCTCCCTCTCTCCCTTCTCCATCACTCTTTTCATCTCTTGATCTTTGTATCTCTTGATCTCTATATCTCTTGATCTCTGTATCTCTTGATCCCTGTATCTCTTGATCTCTGCATCTCTGCATCTCTGTATCTCTCTTTCTCTCTATCTTTGTCTATCTCTCTGTCTCTCTCTCTCTCTCTCTCTTTCTGCATTTTTGAAGTGGTGTCCTTCGGACATGGCCGCCATGTGACAATGTCTGGGTCTGCACCTGGCCAAAGTAGAATGCAATTTAAAAAAAGTTAATTTCATACTATGCACTATTTCATTCAGTGATTCAATCTTGCTATTCGGGGCAGCATTGTGACTAGGGACTGTTTAAAGTAGAAGAGCGGGCATCTGAAGTCGAAGAAGTGGTAGGTTATAGACGGTTCACCAGAGTGACGACCTAGCGGTGACATCGGACGTAAATTAGCAGACTTCATTTCAACACGGTCACCTAGAGATACCATCGAACGAACTATGAAACATCATGCGAACCTCAACACATTTCCGCATTATATACCCCGAAGCCAATAGACGGCACGCTACTAAGTATGACTAACCTTGGGTGTAGCCCATAAAATACTTATTTCCATAATGTATTATGGTAGCATAGTTACAATAATGAAGTCTACACCTTACTACATCAACTTCAAGTGCGGGAATGCCACACAAATTGCGTCTAAGACCCCAAACAGATGTCGGGCCCCGGAAGGAAGTGCGTTGGAGCACGGAAAAAAAATGCACCAGGAGCCCGAAGAATCGCACTGGGGCTCACAAATATCGCGCAGGAGGCTTACAAAAATAGAAGTCGACCCCAATAAATAACAAAGGGATTCTATCGAGTTCACCCGAGCACCGGACAATAAGTTCACGCGTAAGTTTTGGCCGAGGCATCAATAATTCCCTCGGGGCTCACAAAAATTGGCGTTGATGTCCCCAAATAAGCATAGCGTGGTCCCAAAGTCGCAACACAACCCGACAAGAATCAATCCAGAACCCTAAAAAATAAAGTGAGGTTCCGAAAAATAAATGTTCCGACCAGAGAAATAACCCCTCAGTCCAAACATACTACGAGCTGCATTAACAAATCGCATACGACACCGAAAAACATTCCGGAGCTCGACAAATCCCGGCGGGACATAAAAATACAGAAATGTCGCCGAGGGCCTGAAAAATAAGGCCTTGGCTTGGACTTTACATAATTCAGGATCAGTCACTAAAAACTGTCAAGCCCAGAAAACTGACGTCGGATTCTCCCGGAACCACGCGACTGGGCCAGAAACGTCGAGACCGGATCCAAGGAAATTATACCGGGCCCCTAATATCGTGCTGAAGTCCCACAAATATGACGAAAAAACACAGCGGGACTCAAAGAGCATAACTGGAGGACGAAAATGCACCGAACGCTTCAAAGCTTTCCGAGTCTGGAAAAAAGCGGCATTGCCTTAAGACATTCTGCTGCTCTAAGTATACACACCGGAGCTAAAAATCAAGACACAAAGGTCCCTCAAAGCACAGCGGGGTTTGATACAGCATGGGGCCTCAAAACCAGGCTAGGTCCCTAAAAAATCGACATGGTCCTAGAAAAGGAATGAAAAGACAGTGCACTAAATGAACACTGCTGGGCCTACGAAAACGCACTGATGCTTACAAATTATCGTCGGTGCATAAAAGTAAGTAACAAAACTTTACTTTTGTTTAAAAAGCCGGTATCGCAAACACGTGTCCAGCCACAAGCAAAAAATTGCTGGTGCCTTAAAACACATCCGAAGACAAAGAAAATCGGAAAGGTTAAAAAGAACACCTAGTTCGGTTCGGACCCAATCTGGAAGCGTTGTTATTTAATCAGAAATGAGGTGCGTCAAAGCTAAGCGGTTATCCGGATTTCTTAGCCACTAGAAAACGTGGGAAGGAGAGAGCTAGTCATCGAAGTGAATTCAGGATGGGCCCTTGCGGCCCTAAGTCTGAACACGTTATGACTTTATGAGGTGTCGTGTGTTGTCATGTATCAGCTATTTTACACTGCTTTGTTGGCCCATAACATATGCGCTTTCATTCCGTTTCAGCCGGGTGTTACGTGATGCAGTTGTAGCATTTCCTTTCAAGTGGCAAATATTATAAAGTGCACGATGTGCACTACACAAATGTTGGAGGTGAATGATGAGGCCCTGAGGACGAACACAATACCATACTTTTCTTTTCCCCATTCTGTCAGCTTGCCAATCATGGCCTCCCACAAACCGGATCAAAGCATCTTCAACCAGCGATCACCCGTCTTTCCTCACCGTCTTTCCGAGTGCAAATATGTAACTAGGAAACATTTGTATATTTTACTATAGCCCTATAATGGGGAAGCCATGGCAGCGACCTGACCTATTCCTAAGGTCAATGCTACAAAAAACGATAAACATATTATGGTCCCTGATGAGATCATGACATGCTATAAGTTTGAAATCAATCGTCCAATTATTGTGGAAGTTATGCCACCTATAACTCTGAGTGTAGTTGGGTCATTTCGCCTGACCTGGTGACCTGTCCTGAAATGGCCCAGGATTGAAAATTATGAGGATATGCGGAAAAGACCGATGAACAGCTATGCGAGGTTTCGCCTTGCTAACCCTATTAGTTTGGCGACAAATGAGGAAAAACCGGATGGGGCAGATATCTGCCGCCCCCGGACGTGCGTGGGTTAATATATTCATTATGAATTTTCTGCTTTTTATATAACGGCACATGAATTTGAACTGCTGATATCTCAACAAGTTTTCATTTCTCATATAAATGAATATCAAATTCCTTCAGATCACAGAGAACGCCAGAACAACACATGTCTTAATCAACATTGGCTTAGGGGCTTCTTATGCGTGTTTCCAAAACCGAATGAAACTGCCGACCTGAGCCAACATTTCCGATTTTTTCCTTGAAAGAAGCAAAGCTTGTGATTAACATTGTGTCCAAACTAAACTACAATGATATCCATTGTTTTTATTCCATATTACCTCATTCAAAACTCCTCCATGGAATATTTTTCATGCCAAATGAAAAAGAAGCATTTCTCACAGAGTTAAGGGATCACATTAACTTACATTCAGAAGTATGATAATTGAATGCTTTTTCTAAAAATTCATTAATACTTATCAATTCGTGTGAATTACTCAACTCATACCATTTGTTTGAATTAATTAACTCATATATGCTGCACCTTTATCGTTTTTGAAACATAACACCCATCCACCTCCCCAAAAACAGTCGAAAATTTGGTAAGGAAGCCAGCAACCCATGGGTACAGCTTTGTATGTTACTGCCCCGACCAATTATGTATGTGACCTCACTGTAATTTCAACTTTTAACACTCCCTATGGAGTGTGCCTCCAAATCCATTTTGGCCTGTCCATGGTCATCATATATGTTGACCCTCCCCCCCCCCCATAATTTTCAACAATCAACACTGTATGCACCCCTCAATGAGCAAGGTGGTGCTATGTATTTTGGCTGGCGGGTGCAGGTGAGTGGGGGAGCCATCAATTTTTAACTCAATATTTGTCATGCACTGCTGTATGGTTAAGGATCAAATTATTCAATTCATTGACAGTCCCCCCTCCCCCCACACACACACCAGATAGCATGCTACCCATGTCAGTGGGTTTTTGGGGCTTGCATCCTGCCCTAAGCCATGAATGCCTTACATACTCCCTATGGCTGGCTGGATAGAAAAGTGGTTACCCATAGTACAAGTTGAGGTGGTCGAGCCCCAGGCCGACAGAATATCTGAGTGCTGTAACGGTTAGACATGCCATGTCGAGCTATGCCGTGCACTTCTGTGCTCCGCATAACATGTTCATAACAAAACTCTCTTCATTCCTCCATCTCCGTTCTCGGGCACTTCATTGCTTATGCTAACAACAATTTTGCCGCCTCGGCTTATTGCCAGCCGGACCTTTGTCAATGTGACCCCGAACGGTCCACGCTTTCTCATACGCACTCCACTCACTCCCAAGCTCGCCACACGTAAACATTGCCGAATTTATGTCGCCAGTTGTCATTAACCACACCAACACCCTATTACATTACTATCTTAGGGTGATATATGTATATATATACATACATATATCACCTTCAGATAGTAATGCAGTTGGGTGTTAATGTGGTTAGTGTCAACTGGCGACATATATATATACATATATATATATATATATATATATATATATATATATATGTACCCCCTGACGATTAATAGTTAGGTGAGCTTAGGAAAGCGAGCTTGATACATCTCCGGGAGCGAGCTGTCCTGTACTCGCACATGTACCTATTGACTTCGTGTTGTGTGTGTTTGTTGTGCAGTGCGTTCAACCGCGTTCTTCTGCGTCGGCTCACATGCTATCCAGTAAGATCAACTGCCATCTGTGTTTAATATAGACCGCCTGGATGGCGCGAGCTCTTGAATGATCTATAGCCATGTTGTACCGACTGGCCCGTCTGTTGAGTGGAGGCGCATCATTGACTTGGCCACCGGCATGTTGTCTGAGAAATATTGAAGACTGCTGGTATATAGACGATCTTTGCACCATACCAACGTTTACAGGTAGCACGTCGCCGACAAGAAGAGCAGACGTGGGGCTTTCTACAGAAAACTGGATCGCTACAATGATGTCGTGAGTCGGACACAACAGCACAACACACAACACAAGATGTAGCAGCCATCAGCATATTGCAGATCGCCATCCAGCCAGTGCAAAATAAAGGCAAGTGGGTCAGCGCAACGAACCTCTACTATTTCACATACGATGCCTGTTTGTGTTGGGACCTATTAAAACTGGTTCTGCAGTTCCGAGAAAGATTTGGAAAGACTTGCACCAGCCTCTGCCAATATCGCATAAACTATTGGGTAGAGCACCTTAAGAGTGCGGATTATCAGTGTCAGTGGCACGCCTACCCAAGAACAAACTGTTGTCCTCTGTGTGGCTACTGTCACTCGTGTGGGTGTGATGTAGAAACTACATCAACTACGAGATTTCATCGGTGCAGCTGCTACACCTGCTTGAGCCGCTGGTGTGGTTCCTTCATCCTCGTGTTAGGTCACCAATTCTGTGGTGACCTAAACGAGGAAGCCCGTGTACAGCAGCCAAAATCATTTGGGCAGCGCGTGTTAACGCCTGGCACCGCCAATTGGCCAAGATCAACAACCAGCAACGAGCCGACTTCATCAACCGAGCTGATACCCGTAGTCCACCGGACATCAGAAACACCAACAGTCATCACTGCGGCACGATCAACAGCGGCTTCAACGAACAGGGCAACTAGATAAAAAGCAACCTTCGCACCAGGCACTGAATTTGTGTCCGTCAGTTGTCCCATATATATATATATATTGTAAACAATGGCTGAGGCGATTCCTCAGGAACCGGTCACATATGAAGATCTCTCAGCTCTAGGGGCAAAACATTGGAGCCTCTTTGGGTGTTCATGTTCTCGAGGGAAAAAATTGACGGATAGACTGAGAGCAAACACCATGTTGGACCAAAGTAAAAAGTTCGACGAACGATCTGTGACTGGCTTAAATCAGTGATTGGAAACAATGGAAGAGATGTTTCAAATTAGCCATGGCGATCATGGATTGACTCTGGGCTGTCTCTCAGCCACTTTTAGGTGGTGCTTGACGCTGTTATTGGCATTATATGAAGAACTGCAGAACATGGCCTCAATTGCGAGAAGCGATGGTGACTGAGTATGACAGACTTCGTGATCCATACTGTATACACGGCAAATTGCGACGTATATCACAACGGACAAATGAGATCCAGGAGCACTTCCGCGACAGATTAAATGACTTGGCTACTGGAGCCTACGGAAAAGACGTTGACGCACTCCTGACACAGATCCAAGCGATATTGATTCGTTCATTTGTAGATGGTGTGATTGACGATCTTATACGGAACTCACTAATGCGCAAGGAACCAGCAAGAATGGTCAGCGCCCTTCAAATATCCCAGCATGAGTGCCATGTAATGGATTTATTTTAAAGTCAAGAATACAGATCAAGGTGAGCCGATAGATGTAAACGGTGTAAAAGCAAAACAGGAGCAGCAATCAGAATTGAAGCCGGAGCCGCCGGGAAATTTTACTTGGAGCCGGAGTTGGAGCCGGAGCCGTCAAAAGCATGGCGGCTCCGACTCCGAAAGAGGTGTAAATTAAACAAAATTAGCTCGCGTGAAATGAACACATTATACCTGGTATAAAGGTAGATAGAGGGTTTATATGGGAAAGTTACCTATAATTGTCTGAAGTTTGTGCCCCTGAGTGGTCGCGGCTAACTTTTTTTTACATCCCACTAGCTCTTACTTAATGGATCGATCACGTTTTGGATGTACGGAGCCGGAGCCGGAGCCGCCATAGCCGGTACATTTTTCCCGGAGTCTGAGCCGGAGCCGGAGCCGCCGGGACATTTTACTCGGAGCCTGAGTCGGAGTCGGAGCCGGGATACTTCCCCGGAGCCGGAGCCGTCCAAAATTTTCCCGGCTCCGCATCCCTGCTATAAACCGTTCATAGGAATTAGCACGAGCCCACAGGAACGCCTACCGTACAGATGGACGCAAGGTAGCAGACCTATATCCTACTACTGCGGCAACATCGGCCATGTTCATCGAAGGTACCAAAAGAAGTTCAGCATCGCACAAGCAACTTGTCAGCTGGAAAACTATTGACGCTTCACACCAGCCCAACAGAGAAGACAGGCTGCTGTACATCACCAACCGAACAACAAGCAAATGTACATCATATAAGTGAGAAGCGCCCCCTTAAAATTTTTGTAAATATGTGAATTGTAATCAAGCAATTTGAAATGTCGAAAATATCACTTATTTTTGCACCCGGTCACCCACTGAAGGTCACAAAAACCGTGAAAATTATAATCACGTTAGGGAAAATTCGAAGGTATCACATCTTCGTGATATCGAAACTAGGACACGATATGATACTAGGCATTGATTTCTTGAGTCTTTGAAATGAATTGATTGTGATTTGAAGTGATTCTTTGAAACAAACTGACTATTGGCAAAATGGTTTTTCCTCTGAAACAGAGAGAAGATACCAAAAAGGAATAAATTAGCCTCGTGAGATTAGTGGAGGATGTTAGTCTTCCCACATTCGTGAAGTTTAGGTGAAAATGTTCATTGGAAATGAAACGAGGCCGGGGCCCATTTTCATAAATATTACGAATTGACGATTTCACGATTCAACATTTTTTTTGTACGTTAAGCATGAATTCTAGTTTCACCAAAATTAATCATGCGATTTTTAATAAGCACGCTTTCGAAAACCGCACAAAATTTTACGATTTCACGGCTTGAAAACTACCAAGCAATGCTTGTTTCATCGAACCCTAGTGGTGGGAGAATTTCAACGAAATAACTGCATGGAAATGATGCTCAACATGACAAGCGTAACGTTGAGATTTTTGCAACAGACGTGTGAGGAGACACTGCATATTAGGCAATTGATTCATCATTGGTTTTTTAGCTTTGCTGGTTGTTTGTTATGGTTTATCCAGTTCTAGTGTAATTTATTGTTGGTTTAGTGTTAGCTTGGCCCTAGTGTAGTGTTATTGTTCAAGTGTTGTAATTGGTGTTGTTGTCATGGACATCCTGGAGTTGGGAATTTGGGGTGATGAAGGTGTGGTCCAGATAGGCATAACAGCAGGATAATTTTTTTTTCGGCACAGGACAAATTTTAATTTTAGTGCTGAAGAGTTTATGTAAGACTGATGGAATAAGCTTGATATTTCCAACAGTACTACATAAATAAGTTTTCACATACCTACACAGTACGCTTTCTAGCCAACTAACAAATGTTGGAAACATGCCAAATTCGCGTATATTGACTAAAAAAGAATCTACCTTGCATGTGTTTAATTTTGTGCATTTCAATTTGAATATGGCTCACACTGAGCAATGTACAAACAAGTGTGAATCTTTAAATATGTGATGAGTAGGTGCCTATCTTTATGTATGCAATATGTTTTATCCACAAAAGTGCATTGTCACATCACTGTACATACCCACGATGCGCTTCAGGGTTTTGTCCCAAACGGCAGAGCGCCTGATCCAGTTGTTGGGGCCGGCACTAAGGCCAACTACGGCCCGCATACATGCACTACAAGTGCATGAGAAGATACTCTTCTTCTAGAGGTCAGTCGTAATTTATTTGGGAAATAGTTTTGTTTTCAAAATACACTCGCTCTTCACTAACAGTTAAGACAAAACATTTCTCTCCACACAATAACGATGGCTCGCTTGTTTATTCCAGGTTGCTGGCCACTGGGAACTTTTATGAGGTGGTTGGGATGCGCGCGGCCCCGGCAAGGCTACTATGTGTAAGACGTTGCACGCAGTGCCATCCGCTGGCCGCAAGATAAGTCAGAGTGTCTGCATCTACAGAGGAAATTTCACACCACTGCCGACGTTCCGGATGTCATAGGTAGATAATTTTTATATATATAGAATATAAAATATTGTGCACAATAACGCAGACCTTTCAACCGTGGGGGATCGCAACACGACGGTTCATAGACTTATCACTGCCAGGGAAGAGGAACTCCCCCACATATGTGTAAAGTTGAGTTGGCTTGTAGACAGATGAGGTGGTGATTCTGGTCGAGGTTGAAGCTGGGACGGAAGAGAAGTTTTGCCAGTCCGGGCGGTGCCATGTTGGGATGGGGGTGTAGTTGTGGGGAGGGGGGAGGGTCATCGCCAGAGTTTTAAACATTGCAAGAACGTTAGTGTCACCTGGGGTTAGCGTTTTTTCCTTTTTGTTTTTTCTTAATTTTTGGAGCTTTTTTTTGATTTTCTGTTTTTCTTTTAACATATCTTGATTTCTTTTTCTTTTCTATTCTTTTCTTTTCCTCAATCCTTCATTCCTTTTTTCTTCACAGTTCATCGAGTAGGCGTGTGATAGTGAGAAAGTGCAATACGTGTTCGTGTAATGTTGGATGGTCGTCGTTGAGGAGAGTAGTGATGTTTAGTGGGAGGTTGTTCCTGTTGCAGTAGTTCGTGATGGGTTGTCTTTCGGTGTTGTATTTTGTGCAGTAGATGAGTATGTGTTTAATTGTGAGTGTTCGTTATTGTGCACATTATTATGCATTGTGGTCGTGGGCCTTGTTGTATGAGGTGTGCATAAGTAGTGTGTCCGAGGCGTAATCGTGGTAGTGTGCATTCTTGTTGTCTGCTGTTTTGGTTGATAGTGTGCCAGTGTTCGTATTTTGGGTGTATTTCCTGCTCCCCGCAGTGGGGTCAGCCTCGTTACCCGGCTGGCCAGGGAATTGGCACTCCCTCGAGGTAACACAGCCGCCCCGATGAGGGGTGTGGAAACACAGAGGTGTTTCCGGGGCCTCGCAGTCCCCATCGTCCATCCCTGTCTTCAAATTCCATTATCCACCCCGTGCCAGCAGCCTTTCGTATACCTTTCGTCCAAGCCGGCAGCACCAACCCCTCCCTCGTCACGAGCAGGTAAGCCAGCCTCCCCTAGCCTACCCTTTTCCGCTCAGTTTTACCTCGGTAGCCGCGCCCCCTCGGCCCGTCCAGAGTCCTGGAGGTTGAGGTCCCCCGTCGCACGGTGCTAGTTGTGACGGGAGACCAACACACCTCTTTGGTCCTGATATCCCGGAGGGGCTGGCGGCCCCGTAGGGCCCCATACGGGTCGAGCGGCCGATCGTCTCGGGCCCGGGACCTGGGCTAATCCTCAGTGTCTGCCGGCCCGGCCGGCTGGGGTCAAGGGGTGGGCGGTGCTGGATCCTGGTCGGGGTGGTGAGCCTCTCTCCCGACCGGGTGATGGCGTCGCCTGTCCCGTGTAGTTTCTCGTTCACCTGGCGTCATCCCGTTCGCGGGATCAAGGCGTCCTCCCAGTTAAGCCCCCAGGGGGTGGGGTGTCACGAGAAGCCGAATATAATCATACGGCATGGCAAATCCTAATCTAAACTCAAATCCTGGGACTTTTCGTAAGGACCAGACTGGCCAAACCCGTGAGGGGTATGGGCGCGTGACCAATTTGTAGTGTACAAACCCATAGCTTCCGCACACTTGTTTTCAAAGCAGTGGAGGGATTAAGACCGCTTGCGACCTTATCACCCTTCCAGCGTCTTGATGGTTGTGACAGATTTGGAGCTATCCTGAGGTGTGAACGACTGAGAGACGGTGGAATTGAAGTAGAGCTCGGAGCCATGATGTTGCTACCCCGATGCTGGTCTCTTTGCATAAAATGAAAAACTCTGTGAAAGGTATCATCAATTGTGAAAGGTACCTTCTAGGCGTAAGCGACGAAGATATTGTTGATGGCCTGAACGAGTTTGGAGTGGTGGAGGCCAGACGCATTCGTATTCGTAAGGGTATGGTACCAACCAATAACATCATTTTAACTTTCAACCGACCTGACTTGCCACCCGATATTCGCGTAGGTTATGTCAGGGTGAAGATTCGTCGTTTTATCCCAAACCCGATGAGATGCTACGGATGCCAGAGGTTTGGGCATACCAAACAAAACTGTAGGAAACGCCCGCTCTGCGGCAGGTGCTCATCGCCTGAGCATGGTGACTCACAATGTAGCGCAGATAAACCGTGGTGCACCAACTGTGGAAGCGACCAGATACCGCACTCTACGCATGACAGGTCGTGTCCGACATATCTCAAGGGAAGAGATCATGTCTATCGAGGTTACCAGAAACTTATCATTTAGAGAGGCAAGGCAGGCTTACGACGCTGCCCACCCGAGGGTATCTTACGCCGCAATCGACGAAGCCAACAGAACCACACTAGCTATACCAGAAATTCAGAGAGGGAGTGCCGCGAACCTTCTCTCGCAACTCGGCGAATTTCTTCGCTCTTTCGGCATGGCGTGTGTACCACTGACTGAAAGAAATACGTTGCCACCGAAAGAGAGGGTAACCCGTAGCGGTACCTCGACTGCTACCCCACTTATACATGAAAGGACCCGCAACGTCTCTGTATCTCGCGCACATGCAGTAAGTTCTGTGCAAAGTGGGTTGCCCGCTGAAATCTCCGTCACTGCCTCCTTGAAGCCAGAGGTGGGAGAGTGGCGTGAGGTGCAGCGGAGGAAGCTTCCCAACAAACACTCAGCTTCCACATTGGCACCTACGTCAGCAATCCTTCCATCCATCAATACCCAACCCGCCCCAAGCCTCACCTCCCTATCATCTCCCAACTCCACTTCTAGACCCTCCTCATCACCATCCTATGTACCCAAATTATTGCCATCCACTTCCATGCAGCCCACATCCATCACAACCACCACCACCGCCACAACTACATCTTACCCTATTCCATCGCAGTCCACCGTCCGCTCGGGCCTCCAGACACCCAAACAACCCCTGGCGGCTGCACCAATAACCCGACCACCATCCGGGGTCCCGGTACAGCCTGGAGCACCTGACCTGGGAGCCCAGGGACGTAAAACCCGGCGAGAGTCAGTCACCTCGAGCCCGGAGCCCGGGATCCAACGGCATATCGCGACCCCTCCGCCTTCGTCACAAATACGGAACGTGATGGGACCCCCGGAAGTCCCCCCGCGTCGAGCCGGACACACACCGATATCTCCCCCGACCTCGAGCCATGTTGCAAAGCGGCCCCTACCTGGGGCGGTGTCACCAACAGAATTGGGTATTTCACGCACGCGCCCACGACATCAAACATGCCCGGTTGCGAAGCCTGCAACTGAGCAGCACTAGTCGGTATCTGAAATCTTAGTCGTTGTTACGAACATTTCACATTTTCAAATTTGAATTTGAATGCCTCCTTCACATGACATTTTACAATGGAACTGCAGAGAGCTGAAAACTAATTTATTGTATCTACAGGCCGTGACCAGCAAGTACCTCCTAGCTGCCATCTGTCTCCAAGAGACGAAGCTGGCACCGGATGCTCGTTGCATTATTAAGGGATATTCCGTATTTCGAAAGGATATTCAGACTGACAACGTTGCGCACGGCGGCGTCATTTTAGCCGTACACCACAGCATACCTGTACATGAATTAGTTTTGCAAACCTGTCTACAAGCTGTTGCTGCTCGCATCAACTTGAACCAACGTGCACTGACAATTTGTTCCGTGTAATTGCCGCCAGGACCCTCTCTTCCTGCTGCAGATCTCCATCTCCTAATGCTGAAACTCCCTCCCCAGCTTTACTGTTGGGAGACTTTAATTCATACCACACCGTATGCGGATGTTTCGCCACAAACTCACGTTAGTGAGTTTGTTAGAACGCCTCTTAGAATCCTTCATTCACGACGAAGCCCTCTGCCTTTTAAACACAGGATCGCAGACACATATTGCTCTCCCACCCGGAAATAAATATTTTAGATCTAAGTCTGTGCAGCCCACAGCTGGTTCAGTTTTTCACTTGGTCGGTTGCCGACGACCCATTGGGCAGCGACCACTTCCCAGTATGGTTGGCTTACCAAGATGGAGTAGTTCTTCGGGCGAGACCAAGGCGATGGAATTAAAAAAGGCCAAATGGACCGGCTTCGAGAATAGACTCGAAGCAAATTTTTTTGCCAGTTCCCTCTGCTTGCCAAAATCCATAGAAGAAGAATTTGCCTTAGAACTCATCAACTGTGCTACTGATTGCATCCCAAGAACTTCTGATGTCCCCCGACGTTTCCCAGTCCCATGGTGGACGGACGATTACGGAAGCGCCATTCGTGCACACAAACGGGCATTCAGAATATTCAACCCCAACTATACCGACGAAAATCGCATAGCGTTTCTTCGAGCCAGAGCCTCTTCCCGTCGAACTTGTCTGGAAGCCAAACGGGTATACTTCCGCTCCTTTTTAAACACGCTCACCCACCGTACACCAGTAGCCTAAATATGGACGCGTATTAACAGGATCGCGGGAAAGTTGTCGTCCACACCACTACCTGTACTGCAGGCAGAAAGTCTGGTCATCTCTGATCCTTCCGTCGTGGCTAATGAAATTGCATGTGCGCTATCGGAACGCAGCCGAGAAGGAAGCTTTGAGCCACAAATCGCACGCCCCCAAACCCGTCACGAACGGCCTCCAATAGACTAGACAACCACCGAGATACTTTCATACAACGCACCATTCGCCGCGACTGGGCTGCTTTCCGCCATGAATGCCCTACGGAGTGTATCTGAGGGCCCTGATGACGTGCGCAACGACATGCTGCAACACCTGCCTTCCAGTGCGCTCCACGTGCTCTTATGACTTTTAAACGGACTATGGGAAAGAGGAGGCTTTCCACCCTCATGGCGAGAAGCAACAGTAATACCGATTCTGAAACCTGGCAAGAGTGGATCTGATCCAATACATTACCGACCCATCGCCCTCGCCTCATCATTGTCCAAACTCATGGAGAGAATGGTGAACGTACGTTTGATGTGGTTTTTGGGACACTCCAACATTTTTACAAACGCGCAGTGTGGTTGTGCGCAGTGGAAAGAACCGCTGTACAGTTGACCATATTGTATCACTAGACATAGTGATACGAACAGGGTTTCAGTGCAAACGACACATTCGCGCTGTCTTCTTCGACATTGGGGGCGCGTATGATACGACTTGGCGACGTGGCATTCTTCTGGAATGTTTTAAGCACGGTATATGCGGACATAAGGGGATATTTTTACAAAACTTCTTAACCGACCAATCCTTCGGTGTCCGAGTGGGGAATCGGCACTCTGATAAGTACCCACAGCCTAATTGTGTACTACAGGGCAGCGTTTTGGGCGTTCCCCTGTTCGAAATTATGATTAATGACATCGGCGACAACCTGCCAACTACCATCGGGCGATCGTTGTTTTTGGGCGACTTCGCCATCTGGTGTCCTGGTTCGAAGGTCGCATCCATGGAAAGGCAACTCCAGTCGGCCGTAACACGACTACAGCGATGGAGTTCGGGCAATGGTTTCGCTTTTCAACTGCTAAAACTGTCTGTACTCATTTCTGCCGGCGGCGATAGTGTTCCCGGGATCTATCGCTTAGCCTCTATAGAGAGACGATCCCTTGTAAACCGGTGGTTCGTTTCCTTGGAATTCACCTTGATACGCGACTTTCATACAAGGAACATTTTAAGGTCATGCGTGAACAATGTTTTAGATCTATGAACATCTTAAAATGCAAATATCGTACTACATATGGGGCGGACAGGAGAACCCTGCTTCTCTTGTATAGATCCTTAATTCGCTCAAGACTTGACTACACTAGTTTTGTGTATGACTGCAAGCGATTCCACCAAGTGTACTTTAAATACGATACACCACTTTGCACCGCATCGCTATTGGAGCATTCCGCACCTCGCCAACAGCGAGTCTCCTTGTTGAAGCAAACGAACCATCGCTCGCCATGCGCCGTCAGATGCTGGGCATGCGGTATGCTATCAAGCTGGCACAGTTTCCCGACCACCCCACATATCAAGCGGTCTTTTCACCTCATAACTTCCGTCTGTTTCAACACAGACAGCCTCCATATATGAATCCGTTCTGTGTAAGAATTCGAGAACTATTTCAGGAGAGTGGGATCAGGCTGCGTGGTGTCCTCTGGACAACGCAAATCAGAACTCCCCCATGGGAATTGACCTCCCCAAGTATTGATCTCTCTGTAGCCGAAACATGCAAACAAAGTACCATGTGCTTAGAATTGCAGGCACGAGCCCTAGAGACCATCCGGTCGTACGTGGGGCATACAGCCACATATACCGATGTCTCTAAAACTGATACAGGCGTCGGAAGCGCTTTTGTATGTGGTAATACTACTCGGGGTTTTACACTGCCACAACATGCATCCGTTTTCACGGCAGAACTGGTGGCTATTGCGAAGGCTCTTTCTTTTATCCAGGAAGGCGACGGAGATTTACACCTGATCTTGTCTGATTCTCTCAGTGGTCTTATGGCCCTGAAACGATTTTACCCCCTAACCACATGTTACACGACATACTCTTGCTCATTTCTTCCTTAGCTCAGGAGGGGAAAAGTGTGGTACTGTGTTGAAAAATTCCACGTCGGAATTTTTGGAAACGAGCTCGCGGACGCTGCAGCTAAACGTTCAGCGAATGCACACTGCACGCGTCGGTTGCCACTCCCTGCAAGGGACTTCTACCGAAATATATCTGTTTACCTGCAGAAGTGGCAGACTTCTTGGGATGCTGTCCTGGGAAACAAACTGAAGGTGTTAAAACACCGCTTGGGGGCATGGTAGTCCTGCTCGCGACGATCGAGGCGTGAGGAAGTGATTCTGTGCCGCCTTCGGTTAGGACACACGTATTTTACACATCGCTACCTTCTATGCTCGGAAGAACGGCCAGTCTGTCCACGTTGCGACGACAACCTTGTCTGTGGCCAATATTTTCAGCACATGTCGTCACCTTCGAGCGGAACGTCGTCGCTTCTTTGGAACCCCATCGCCCACCCTGGTCGAACTACTGGGCGACGGGTCTCACCATGTCGCTGAACTCTTCCCATTCCTTTCTGCGGTTGGAATTGATGTCGTGTACCCACCCAAACAAAGGTAGGATACAAGCTCCAAACATTTTTATTTTCTCTTAACACGTCATCAAGTGCACTAGGTATTGTGACTCCAGTCTTCCAATTTACTCCACGTCGATACGTGCACACCTGGTTTGACTGACGAAGTTATGGGCGCTGTATAACTTCTGCAGTTGATGAGCCCCAATAACAACAACAACAACAACAACGGGTGTATTTCCTGTAGTTGCGTGATTGTTGCGTCCCATGTTTGTTGAATGTGTATGTTGATAGGCTGGTGTATTGTGGGGAAGTAGTCGGATTGTGGGAGTGGGCATGGTGTGGTTTGCTGCAGGGTTGTGGCTATGTTGGCTTCGGTGTCTGCATGTTCGTTGCCTTGAATGTGTGTGTGACTTGGAATCCATAGGAGAAGTGGGCGTTGTCTGGCGTTGAGTTCTTTCTGAATGTACAGTATTTTGGGGATGAGTGGATGCTGTTTTTGGTGAAGGGTGTTGTTCTTTCTGTGGCGGATTTTGCGTCAGTGACTGTGATGTTGTGTTCTATTTTTGTGTTGTAAATGGTAGAGTATGCTGAGAAAATTGCGAAGAGTTCTGCTGTGTAGTTGGATGCTGTGTCATGCTGTCTTCTCGCTTGCTGTGTATGTGATTTTGATCCTTCATTGTAAATGATGTTGTAATTTGGATATAGTGATTTGAAGCGGAGGAAGAGTTGTTCTATTTCAGCGTCTGTGTATATATGCTTTGTTTTGTCTATGAGGAGGTGTGTTTTGGGTGATTGGTGTTTCCACCATACAGTGGGTGGTGGGAGTTGTTTTGCTTTGGGGAGAGCAATGTGTAATCTATTTGTATGTTGGTGAATGCGGCAGTCTATTGTGGTTGAGTCGTGTTGTGTTCATGAGTTGGTGTTCATGAGGGTGTGGTGCGAAATTTGTACGCCTGAGAAACGGGAGTTGTGCGGTAAGTTGCGTTTTGTAGTGATATAATAGTTTGTATGTGCGTCTGTGCTATAGTTCTGGTATGTAGTTGTATATGTAAACAGCAAGAGAAGGTGGGGTAATGTAGGCTCCTGTAGCTATTTGTAAGCATTGACGTTGACGAGAGTCTATAATTTTGAGCTTTGATTTAGCTGCGTCTTCAATCCGTATTCCAAAATTGGCCGAATGAGTGATTTGTAAAGAGCTAGAAGTGTGTTTCGGTCGGATCACCAGTTTGTGCCGGACAGTGTTCGAAGGATGTTTATTCTTTTTGATGCGCGTTTTTGAATATCTAAGATGTGTGGCCGAACGGCGAGGTAACTGAACCGAAAATTTTCCAATTTGCCTTCCGACCATTTTTAATTTTCTTGAAAAGTTGCATACCGAGGGTTTCAAGGGTGAACAATTCATTTATGATAAATAAAAATTCCCCCCCAAAAAAAATATTTCCCAAGATACAGTCTGCAAATTTACCAAGGTCAGTGAGGAGGCCTAACTTTGACGACCCATAACTCCAAGGTTAACAGAGCTATTTCATTGAACATTTTTTGTTGAATTGGGATGAATCAAAGAACAAGTTGGCTAACTTGGATTTTCTGTTTGCAATTTATTAGGGCACGTGACTCCGTGACCTAGTTTTTGCGCCGTGACCTTGACCTTTTGGATACTGAAATGAAAACTTTCGTGTGATGAGCATTTGAACCCCATTCATGCCTTCATATTTTTGAATAAAAAACATGGGGTTCGACCTGCAAAAAAAAACTTTTGTGGCTCACAATGTTGACACAGCACTCTGTTTGGGACCCCTGCCCGCCGATAACTTCGCATCTAGTAGGCATACGGTGTCGAAATGGTCCAGAGTAGCCCCTGATGACAAAACCTGTCAGTTGATTTCTGCTACACTTACATCAGGTCACAAAGGCTCATGACATTGGGCGTTCAAGATCATCTGAGGTGACGAACACGTTTATGGCTATAACTTTGTCCCTAATTGAGCAAAAGGGCTGAACTCAACCTAATTGTGCTCGTCATGTCGAGACGGTTCCAGCGATTCATGATACGATCCCGATAGGTCAAGTTGAGTCACGTGAACTGGCCAAGTTGCTGATTTGATCCAACGGGGCCAGGGCATGCCTATGTTGTCATCTTTGTCCATGGCTTGCTCAAGATCCTGTTGTAGTATGCCGGTGTAATGTTTATGGTGCTGTTCGATGAATCCTCGAATGAGATAAAGTTGTCGCTATTAATGCCGGTTATCCCTACGTCGCACAGGAACAAGAACAACTGAGTATTATTAAAAAATCATGCAAATTCATTACTTTACCGACGGATTTTTATAAATAAATTTAGTCCGAGTTGTTGCTGGGGTGGCTTTCGGAACCAGGGTTCTATTGCTAAGCAGAGCTTGTTGCGTGAACCCTGGCCCCACCACTCGATCCATGAATTCCAGTTCAACGGCAGAATTTCGATCGGAAGTTGAACATGCCGCCAATATTCCGACACGGCCGCCCGGTAGCTCGTCCCCGGCCTTATCGGGCCAGCTGCTAACTGACACTCCCGGCCGGGGGCTAAATGCGAGCGCGCGAAGCGATTCGAACCCTGTGTTGCCAGGACAAGGGAGACCAGTGCAGGCCAGCGCTCTAACCAACTGAGCTATCGGGGCGGCTATACAGATGCGCTGCGCTATACAAAAACAAGTACAGCTTCGCGAATGTTTGTCATCATGACATCGATTTCCCCGGTGTGACATGTGCGTGGCACTTTTTCGCCACGTCCCACGGGAAGGGAGCTTGTGATGGTATAGGCGGCACCGTGAAATGCGCCGCATACCTCGAGGGCCTGCGGCGTCCAGTAAAAGATCAAATCCTCACACCAGAGGACATGTACCGATTTCTCGCCGGGCAGCTTGTGACAAAGATCAAGTTTGTCTATGTCACAAAAGAGGACATACAGACATAAAGACATAACAGATTAGTGCAACTATGAGCCACAAGGGCCCTTCTCGGTTGCACTCTGTACACTGAACCAGTTGCCCACCAAATCTGTCAATGAGCCCTCCCTGTAATACTGTAAAGCAAGCCCTCTATTCTTATGATGATTGTCTATGCTGTTTTTAAAGATGTACAATGTGCTGCTACTGACAATGTTTTCTGGCAGCTGGTTCCAGTGTTCCACTACCCTGTTAGTGAAGAAAGTCTGCCTTAACCTTGTTCTGCTGTGGCTAACTTTAATTTTCAGTTTATGACCTCTGATTGCATCATTTCTGTTCAATTCAAACATTTCCCCAAGATATCCTTTCTCCAGACCATGGACAAATTTAAAGGCCTTGATGAGATTTCATCTCAGCCTTCTATATCTAAGTGAAAACATATTAAATTTCTTCAATCTTTCCTCATATGCCAGGCTGCTTATGCCATTAACCATTTTTGTAGCCATTTTTTGTACTCTCTCTAAAAGCCAACAATCTTTTTCATAGCTAGGAGACCAAGCTTGGATGCAGTATTCCAAATGTGGCCTGACATACGCACAGTAAAGCTTCCTGATCACTTCCTCACTTCTGTATGATACATTCCTATTTATTGCCCCGAGCATTCTCAGTGCCTTCTTCCTGGCTTCCTTGGTCTGTTCTCATGCCCCCAATTTTGTGTTTAGAATGACACCTAAATCCTTCTCCTGTTGAGTCACTGATAGCACTTGGCCACCCATCAAGTATGGAGCCTTCATATGCTGCTTACCTACATGCATGATTTTGCACTTATCAAAATTAAACTTCATTTGCCATTCTTCGGACCACTTCACAAGTTCGTCTAAGTCTTTTTGCAGCGAGATATGCTAATCTTGACCTGTTATTGCCCTAAAGACCTTCAAATCATCCGCAAATTTCAAAACTTTACTGCTTAGGCCACTTTCAATGTTATTTACAAGTATAATGAACTGTAGTGGCCCCAGTACTGACCCCTGGGGGACTCCACTAAGAACATTTTGCCATGATGACTGTACCATTTACCATCACTTTTTGCTGTCTATCTGAAAGCCACAACTCTATCAATTTTAAGATGCTACCTGCAATACCATGGGCCTGGAGCAGTATCATTAGCTGTGTATGGGGTACCTTGCCATACTAAAGTCAAGATATGCTAAATCAACCTGATTTCCCTGATCAAATTGTTCTGTGGCGAAGTTCGAAAAGTCCAAGAGATTTGTGAGACACGATCGTCCTTTTCTAAACCCATGTTGAGTATCTTGAATCAATCTGCTACCTTCCAGATAAGTAACTATTCTATCCTTGATGATTGATTCGAGTATCTTGCAGACTAGGGATGTGAGACTTACTAGCCTATAGATTTCAACTTTCCCTCTTTCTCCTTTCTTCAAAATAGGAACTACACTTGCCCTTTTCCAATCGGTTGGAATTTCATTTTGTGAAACTAATCTACAAAATATTATACTAAGTGGAAATCCCAGTTCCTTTTCAGTTTCCCGCAACACCCTAGCATAAATTTCATCAGGTCCTGCTGCCTTGTTTGTCTTTATTTTCCTGATATGATTGTAAATAACATCACTATCACCGAAATCAACATCATTTATCAACCCCCGATGAGGCACCACCTTTACGCGGTGGGGAGGATTGAGTGCCCCAATGACCGGGCGACCATCATACCGGCGAGGGGTGAGACCAGGAGTGCCTCACTCGTCCTTCCATCCATACGCTCCCATTCCAATTCCAATATCATTCCAACATCCATGTCCTCCACGTGATCCTGCAACACCAACTATCCATACTATGAGCAGGCAGGACAACTTCCCCGGCCTTGCCCACCAGCTCAGTTTTATCGGGGTAGCCACGCCCCCTTGACCCGTCCCCCAGGGTTGACGGAGTCCTGGAGGTTGAGGTCCCCCGTCGCACGGTGCTAGTTGTGACGGGGGACCAACACACCTCTTTGGTCCCGATATCCCGGAGGGGCGGGCGGGCCCGTGGGGCCTCACGCGGGTCAAGTGGCAGGTCGCCTCGGGCTGGGGGCCTGGATTTCCCAGTGCCTGCCGGCCCGACCGGCCGGGGTCAAGGGGTGGGCGGCGCTGGATCCTGGTTGGGGCGGTGAGTCTCTCTCTCCCGGCCGGGCGAAGGCGCCGCCTGCCCCGTATAGCTCCTCGGGCGCCTGGCGACCTCCTGTTCGCGGGACCCAGGCGTCCCCCCAGTAGGGCCCCTTTGGGGTGGGGCGCCCAAGGAGCCGAAACCAAGAACAGCGCATGGCACCGACAACAACAAAAAACATTCCTGGTCCATCTCGAAGAGACCAGACAAAGAGTTCATCTGCCCCACGCGTACTTATCTTTCGCGGTAAGACCAGGTCCCTCGCCTCGTTATGACCATTTCAGAGGCGAGACGGATGTGATAGGTTTGGGAAAATTGTACGGTGTGAAAAATTAAAGGATGGCGCCTTAGAGGTAGAATGAGCACGGGCAGGAGAGGCGGAGAGCGCATTGAAAGTGTTGGAATTTAGATACAGCGTCCGGAGAAATCACAGTAGGTCAGACGAGATTATTCCGATCACCATTGAACCTCACAAAACAAAAAATACTTCGCGAGGCATCATCAACTGCTTCGACTTGAGGGACGTGCCGGAGGACGAGATTGTAGACGGTCTTTCGGAGTTTGGAGTGACCGAGCCAAGGAAGATGAAAGCAAGGAGGGGCTCTGAAATGATCACAACAAACAACGTAATATTAACATTCAATACCACAGATATTCCGCCTGAAATTCGTGTAGGTTACGTCCGCGTAAAAGTCCGTGTGTTTCTCCCGAACCCCATGAGGTGTTTCAAGTGCCAAAAGTTCGGCCATGCCAACAAAGTCTGCCGAAATCGCCCTGCATGTGCCAGCTGTGCTTCGTACGAACACACTAGCGAAAATTGCACCTCGAAGACACCATTTTGTGCAAATTGTAGCGCAGGTCAGGACCCACACACTTCTTTCGACCGAACTTGCCCGACTTACATCAGAGAGAAAGAGATAATTTACATCAAACACACGCAAAAAGTATCGTTTCGCGAAGCAAGAGATCATTATGAACAGACCCATCCAAGAATATCTTACGCATCCAAAGTTAAAAGTAACATGTATTCTTCACAGCACACACAGCCCGACAGAGCATCTGAGTTGGTCGCACAATTAACTGCCCTTCTTCGCTCCTTTGGAGTGCCTCCTGCGGCGGAAATGAACCAAGGCCAGCGAGGCCAATTCCACACTGACGCGACGGAGGTCCCACGGTCCACAAGTACTGCCGTCCGACCAACAGAGACCCCCTCCCGACCAACGCCCGAGGATGGGTCTTGGACGCTGGTCCATCGTTCAAAGAGGCCTCCTCGGTCCTCTCCGCCCGGTCCCAGCCCCTCTCCATCTCCCTCGAAATCTCCACCTCCAATTTCCCATCCGCCCTCCAATCCACCCTCGCTTCCCGCACGCACCACTACCGCATCCAAACCCAGCCTCTCCATTTCCTCCCTACCTGACCCTTCTCCCCCTCCCGTGATTCAGGCCTCTCCCCCACCCTCGTGTTCCACGTCCGCACCTGCATCGCCGCCCCGACCCAACCAACCACCAGTCAAATTCCGGATATTAATCTGCACTGCCAGGAGGTTGAGGGACGCGCCCACGAGGCGAAACGAGCGCGGCTCGCTGAAATGGAAAGGGCCCGCGAGAAGAGCCGCCAAGGAGCCGAGGCGGCTGCACCACGAAGGCCGGCAACCCCATCGCCACGACGGCGAATAGAGGGACCGGCTCCGTCCATCAATCAAATGGGTCCTCCTCCACCCCCTCCCCGGCTGGGGCCTCATAAGCGAGGTCTGCCACCATCGAACGAGCTCTCCACCGGGGGAGGGGTCACCACGTTCCCGCTCGAGGACTCAGTCCCTTGGGCCTAGTCAGCCCGAAGCTCGCGGGTTACCTCCGGATTTGAGGGCGGGAACAGGGGAAACCTAACCCTCTCGTTTCCCCGTTTTTAGTTCGCAACTTTCATCTTTATATATCTCACGTTTGAGTTTTATTCTCCAATGGAAATGTAGAGGGTTGAGAACCAGCCTCAACGACCTCCGAACCATTTTACATTTGCGAGTACCATTAGCTTAGTCTCCAAGAGACTAAGCTTCCCCCTGGTGCAGGTTTTCACCTGAACAACTACTCTGTGTTACGTAGGGATGTTACTTCTCACACTGTAGCACATGGAGGAGTACTTATTGCTGTGCACAACTCTGTTCCATTCCAGCAAGTGTCTATATCTTCAAATATACAGTGTATCGCTGCCAGTATGAAAATAAATCGCCGTTACCATATGTAGCGTATATCTCCTGCCGGGCGAGAGGTTCCCACTTTTTGAGCTCTGCCAGATGGTGGGGCAGCTCACTCCACCGGTAATGATATGCGGCGATTTTAACGCCCACCACCCTCTTCGGGGCTCAGCCACCACGACGAGCCGTGGACGTGCAGCCGAATGTTTTGTTCGAGATTTTCTACTACGTGTACTTAACACAGGAAAGCCAACCCATTTTACATTGCCAACTTGGCGGACCTCCGTGCTGGATCTTACCCTCTGCAGTCCAGAACTTGCACCCTTTTTTAGAATGGTCCGTGGACAACGATCCACATAACAGTGACCATTTCCCTGTTTGGTCTTGTTTTATTAACCGTGTTTTCGTAAGCCGACGACCTTCCAAGTGGATTTTTAACCGGGCCGATTGGGATGCGTTCCAAACAAATCTTGAGAGTAGACTCGGAGACTCCTCCAGTGAACCCGGTGTTTCGGTGGAGGCATTCACGACGGCAACTGTGCAGAGCGCTCAGCGACACATCCCTCGTTCTTCAGGAACTTCAGTTCGAGTACCCGTTCCGTGGTGGTCAGAAAAGTGCCGGGAGGTGTTGCGTGCCAGGAAGAAGGCTTTTCGCACCTTTAATAGAAATAGTTGTACGGCGAATTTAATAGCTTTCCGCAAAGCACGGGCATTCGCTATGCGTACTATCGCTGAAGCGAAACGAGACTCATGGAAAGCCTACGTGAACACATTTAGTCGATCCACCTCACTGTCATCTGTATGGTCCCGCATTAAACGCTTTTCTGGGAAGTTTACTCCACACCCACTTCCCACTCTACACGTTGCCGGCCGGGATATCATTGACCCGGAAGAAGTAGCGGATGAGATGGGACGAACGTTGTCAGCACGCTCGAAAAATAGTATTAGTGTCCGTTTCTCGACATATAAGGCTCAATGCGAAGCACGCCCCCTTGACTTTCCAACCACAGATCACCTCGGATACAACATTCCATTTTCTATTTCAGAACTGACTGCAGCGATCAGCACTCTGAGGAGCGTTGCACAGGGTCCGGATACATTGCATAATGATATTCTTAAGCATCTACCACAAACAGCCTTAGATATTCTCCTGAATGCGCTAAATGACATATGGACAAGGGGCACATTTCCGCCTTCATGGCGGGAAGCAATAGTGGTGCCCATACGCAAGCGAAATAAAACCGGTACAGACCCACTGCATTATCGCCCCATCTCGTTAACCTGCTGCCTATGTAAGCTGTTTGAAAAGATGGTGAATGTCAGACTAATGTGGTTTTTAGAACACAACAATCTCCTCACTGTGATACAGAGTGGTTTTCGAAAACACCGCAGCACGCTTGACCACGTTTTAACACTCGACTCTGTGGCACGCTCTAGTTTTAGGAAGAAATGCCACACAGTTGCGATATTTTTCGACATTGACGGAGCATATGATACTACATGGAGACACGGTATTCTCATGAAATTGCATCGCATGGGTATCCGAGGCTCCATGGGATTTTTCCTGAAAAATTTCTTTACTTCCAGAACTTTCTGTGTCAGAGTAGGAGGTTTCCTGAATGGCACATTCCCACAAGCTGATGGAGTTCCGCAGGGAAGTGTCCTGAGTGTTGCGTTGTTCGCTATCGCCATCAATGACGTGGGTGCATCATTGCCAACTTCTGTAGGGAGAGCACTATTTGTGGATGACTGCCGTGTGGTACCCTTCGCGCACTGTACATTCGATTGAGAGACAACTCCAGCTGGCTGTCAAGAAGATACAGGATTGGTGTGACGAAACAGGTTTCGCAACGTCTACAACAAAGACCGTCGCTGTTCACTTCTGTCGCAAACGTTGTTGCATAGACCCGGTGATCATTCTCAACGGAAACTGCATTCCATTCAAACCAGCTACCAAGTTTCTAGGTGTGTGGATTGACCGCCGGTTGACATATAGCATCCACATCAGCGACCTCGCGCAGAAATGTGCAAAGAGACTGCAGGTGATGAACACTGTCTCGAGATGTTGGTATGGTGCAGATAGATATGTTTTACTACTGATGTACCGATCTCTTGTGCGTTCTAAGATTGACTACGGATGCTTTATTTATGACGGAGCATGTGCCACGACCGAGCGCCGCCTGGATGTGATTCATACCTCCCCGGCCGATAGTATGATGGCAGAGGTAGACGAGCTACGTCTTGCGCTGCGCCGTAAGTTATTAGGGGCCAGGTACGCATGTAATGCGGCACAAAACCGAAAGCATCCAGCCTATCAGTGGATATTCGCTAGGACACCAAGGCCACGCCAGTGGGCCCATATGCAACGTGGATTGCCGTTCTCCATTCGTATGGCATCGACCCTTCGTAATTGTAGTATTAGGCCGGGTTGTGTGGCACGTAATATTACGCCGACCACTCCCCCTTGGCAGGTTGTCCCAGTACAAATTGATGTCACTTTGTCATGTTCAAAGAAAGGACAGGCGAGCCCCGAGGAACTCCGCACTCTGGCATTGGAAAAGTTATACGAATTCCGTGATTTCTCTCGGATTTACACGGACGGTTCCAAGACCGACTCGGGTGTTGGATGTGCTTACGTCGGTCGACTCGGTGTTGGGTCTTTTAGTTTACCAGCACAAGCATCGATTTTCGCTGCTGAATTGTACGCAATTCTTAAAGCCCTGTATTCTATACAAGAAGACCGGGCCACCAAACACGTGATCTTCACAGACTACTTGAGCAGTCTCCAGGCATTGAAAGCATTCAACCAGGATAACAGACTTGTTCGTAGGATTACACGAGTCGTCAAAGCCCTAAATGACGTCAACAGAATTGTCATCTTCTGCTGGATTCCCAGCCATGTCGGAATTGCTGGGAATGAAGCTGCTGACATGACTGCCAAGCACGCCATCACCATGGTCTGGAGGTCCACTTACGGCTCCCTCCAATATATTTTTATCCTACAATATTGTCAAGTATACGGTTAAAATGGCAACGAGCATGGAATTCAAAGTGTAGTAAGCTGATGGTTTTGAAGCCAGTCCTAGGGTTGTGGAGGTCCTCGAGCCGGGCATAACGACGGGAGGAAGTAGTACTTTGCAGAGTGAGGATAGGTCATACCTTCGCGACACATAGCTACATACTTACCGGTGATGAGCCACCTTTATGCCCACGCTGTTCAGACCCGCTTACCGTATATCATGTTCTAGTAGGTTGCGTACTTTTAGAACCACTGCGACGCCAGATTTTAGGACAGCAGGACGCCGACACAACCCTGCATACGCTAATAGGAAACTACTCTGAAGTCGTGACGTCTGGGAACATTTTTACTTTCCTTCAACAAGCACGCTTTGGTGTAGTATATCACCGATCCTAACGATTACTAGTTACTGTCGGTAAACACAGTTATGGGCGCAAAATGACCCTGGTAGTCGACGCGCCCCTAAACTCCAATTCGTCATCATCAACATCATTTATCAGATCACATGTCACTGAACTATGGTGTACTGTCGGCAGATTGGTCATATTTTCCAATGTAAACACTGATTTAAACTGCTTGCTCAGCTCCTCAACCATCTCACTATCCTCACCCAATGTAGTCCCGTTTACTTCCAGTTGACCGATTGTGCGAGAAATTTTACTCAGCTTGTAGAAACTAAAAAACTTTTTACTGTCCCCATTACAGTTTCTAGCTAAATCCAGTTCTTTTGCTCGATTTGCTGCTCTGGTTTTTTTGCTTCACAGTGTCTAGCTTTTCGATACGCCTTTAGATCAACGACATTTGAAGCTTCTTTAAAGACTCTCAATGCAGTTTTCTGAGCCTTAATTGCTTTTATCAAGTCTGGTGTAAGCCATGCTGGCTTTCCTACCCTTCTTTTGCGTCTTTGTTTTTGGGGGACATGTCTAATCTGAATTTCCTTCAAGTAAGATTTGAACTTTTCCCACATTTCACTGGCATTTAAATTGGAGAATTCTTCTTCCCGTCTGATGGCACTTAAAGCCGCTCTCATGCAGTGAATGTCGCCCAACCAGCCCAACCAGGGCTGGTTGGGCGACCAGGGGGCCCAACCAGCGTGTTGTGTCAGCATTGTGATACCCAAAAGTACTTTTTACAGGTCGAACCTCACGTTTTTTTTTTTTTTTTTAAATGGTCTGAATGGGGCTCAAATCGTCATCAGACGAAAGTTATAATTTCAACAGCCAAAAGGTCAAGATCACGCCGCAAAAGATAGGTCACGAGGTCACGTGACGTAATAAATTGAAAATTATAAACGCGAGATAGCCAACTTGTTCCTTGATTCATCCCAATTCGACCAAAAAAAAGTTCAACGAAATAGCTCTCAGCCTCGGAGTTATTGGTCGTCAAAGTTAGGCCTCCTCCTGGCCTTGGGAAATTTCCCAAGACTGTATGTATCTTGGGAAATATTTTTTAGGGATGTTTTTTCATCATAAATGAATTGTTCGCCGTACATAACTTCAAGAAAATAATAAATGATCGGTGGGCGCTAAATGACCAACCATGGTCGATGCGCCCTAAAACCACAATCACACACAATAAATGGTCGAACGGCACCCACCGGTTGGGTTACCATGGGATGCTTCATAGGTATTGTAGTAGTGCTCTTGTGTTGATGGTGTTGTATGCTTGCTTTAGGTCCAGGAAGACGGCGACAGTGGAGCGTTTCTTTGCCGCCGCTTCCTGGATGTGTGTGGTGAGATATGGGTGATTGTCAAGACAAGATCTATCAGGGAGAAAGCCTGATTGTATAGGAGAGATCAGTTTTTGAGTTTGGATAAGGTATAGAAGGCGTTTTTAACAAGGGGTTCGAAAAGTTTGCATACAGCTGGTTAGTGCGATAGAAAGGTAAGAGTCGCATAAAGTTGGTTCTGTGTTTGTTTCAGAGATAGGTATGAGTAGAGCGTGTAACCAAGATTGTGGGTATGTGTGTGCGTTATCCAGGTGTTGTTGTAGTTGTCGGGTAGTGCGTGTAATGCTTGTGTTGGGAGGTGTTTGAAGAATGAGTAGTGCACGGTATCTGGGACTATGCTTGTGTTTCCTGTTTGTGCAATAGCTAGTTGGAGTTCTGTAAGCGTTAACCAAGTGTAGAGATGCGGGCGTGCGTGTTTTATTGGGAGGGGGGTGCGCGAGAGGGTTGAAGATCTAAGTTCGGAATTATGTGCTAAAATGTTGGCTGTTGTTTGTGGATCTGTGATAGTGTTGTTGTGTCTAAGTATGATTGTTCTGATTGGTGGTCTTTGTCTGTGTTGAAAGGTTCCAAAGGATTGTCCAAATTTCGCTGAGAGGTGTGAATGTATTAAGTTGGATGCGAAATTTATCTTTTTGACATCTTTTTTGCTGGTCTGATGGTGCATTTGCACAATGTTCTTTGTTGTCTGTATGCCGTGAGTGTTGCTGGTGTGTGGTGTCTCTCGTATCTGTGACGTGTGTGGTTCCTTACTGGGATCGCCCAGTGGCACTCTGCACCACCAGGTAGCCGCGCGAGGTTTGTGTTGGTGCCATGGTTTTGTTCGTGGTATGTGTTCGTGTTCTTTGGCGAGGAGCACGTCTGCAAACTGTTCTGGTGTGTGTTGTGGATTGTGTGCTGTTTGTGCGGCTAAGGATTCCGAAAAGGGGACCCAGAATGTTTTTGTTGAGGTTCCACCGGCCTGGTTTGGTATTGGGTGGGCCAGTGGTCGGGATTTGGTGGAAGGTAATCGTAATGGGTGTGTGGTCGCTAAAGTGTGGATCGGAGTCGGATGTCCAGGATAGGGTGAGGGCTGTATGTGAGGAAGCGAGTGTGACGTCCGGGTCGTGGGGAGGTGGGAGCTGATTGGTACGAGATATGTTGGTAAGCCGGTGTTGGGTATTGTGAGATTATGTTGTGTGGCTATTGTGATGAGTGTGTGTGTGCTCTGTGATCGGGTTGTTTTGTGCGGGTGTCCCATAGTGGGTGGTGCGAATTGAAGTCACCCGTGAGTATAACAGGTGTGCGAATTTCGCCAAGTGCTTTATTTAATTCCGAGAGGGTTTCTATGTTTCGCGAGGGGGATCGTAGATGTTGATGAGTGTGTAAGCTGTGTTGTGTACATGTATTTCAGTTATTGGTATGTCTGCTGTAGTGTTGAATTATATCAGGCGGTGAGGGGTCGTGTTCCTAATATATGTGCATACACCGCCTGATCTGTGTGTGTTGTGTGTGGCTTGTCTGTGCAGTGTGTAGTGAGGGATGTTGAATTGATATGGGTCGTTAGGTTCAGGTGCCACATGTAAATAGCATGTAGCCGATTTTGATCCCGCCCCTCCCGTGTATTTGCGCATACCCTTAAGAGGCAAGCTAAGGTTAAGGGTGTATTGGAGTAAAAGTACTGTTGAATTCACACACGGTATATTATTACGAATGACGGAAAGCGCGATGAGCACAATGAACTGCGGTCACGAAGGTTCCCGCGACCCAACCCGACACAGTCTGGAGGAGAAGAGAGCGCTCTGGCGGAAGGCTATCCGATTGCGTGCGCCCCAGACGCTGAAGTGACCGGTGACGCGTCTGCGGCACACTTCGGACCAACAAGCATGTTGGCTGACCATAACAGTACGTTTCGACGGTTAATTTCACGGACACCAGTGCCATCATCGAACCTTGATCGAGGTGCCACTTACTCAGGGTGTCCCAGTGGCATCTTGTCTCAAGGACCTTTTTCCTAAAGAATGGGGCGGGATCGGGCAGTGTGGCCCATAAAAAGGGCGGACACCAAGGTGTTGGCGGTAGTCGAAGGACACCAAAGTTGGGGGGGGGCTCTCGGCATGCATTGACAAACAGCAGAAAAGGCCACCGCACCATTGAATTTCATGCCCCTGGAAACACCATGGTCGGTGAGTTGTGGTCAGAAGGCCTCTTTCATCACCGTAGAATGGAAGCATCCAATCATGTCTTTTCTTCAGGCTGTATGGATGACACCCACATTTGGATACGTGTGCCGCTGGCCGACGTGGACATTTATATCAACCGACACCATTAGACCTCACTGAACGTCATGGCCCTTATCGGTCCGAGCCATGAGCTACTGCACCTGTCGGTGCACGCGCCCAGCCCCTGTCACGATTCACGTGTGATGAGCCCGTCAGATCTGCCCAATATGTGAGCGAAGTATTTTGTCACGTCAGTGACGGAGGGGGGGTTGATATGCGCCCCCATCCCCAAGGTTTTCTGCGCATAGTGAAAGTGAAACAGTGCGCCAAACTTTGACATACCTTTTCCCACATCGATTTGGCATGTTGTGTGAACATTTTGGGTTGTATGAACCCCTCCAGACGGGATGTAAGGATCGGACCTGAAAGAGTTAATGTATAGTTTCAAATTATATATTTTTCCAGGATGTCAGCCGAACGGCCGATTGGCAGGGCTTATCCTGGGCGATTCCGGATACCCCCTCCTGCCATGGCTGATGACTCCATTCGATCGCACAGCAACGGACGTGGAGAACAGGTACGGCCAAGGCCAACATTATATGGGCCACCAATTATGAAAGGAATTTGCTAGCATAATGAAATAAATGGCTGATGGATAACACGGCGGAGGGATCAGCCCGATCTCTTGTTGAGGAATGGTCTGAGGTGGCCGCGTAAAGCAATTTAGCTCGGCTTATTTGAGAAACATTTTGCAAGGCCCCGACCCATGGTTATCCGTCGTTCTGTTGCATTGCACATCACGGATGCCCATTTTTCCAGGCACATTGACGCTCATGCCAAGGCGAGGTAACGAAGTGGAGCAATTATTCGTCATCGTGAGGCGCTGTTTTCCGGTCGCGGACGGGAAGCAGCTTCGCGTCCACGACATTCGTTTCGCCGTCCAGGCAGTGCCGTAAGTCTGTGTAGAATTTATGCTGAATACACACAATAAGGTGGCTTAGAGGTACCAGGAATTTAACGTTGCACGCTTTTGGGAGACCCCCCCCCACGGCTAGATTTCCCCACTAACTATTTCAACTTTTAGCATGGACCATATGTGGTATGCCCTTAAATCCTTGTTTCGTCCCTTCCAATGCCCTCACGTGTTGTACGAGATAAAATTGAAGTAGGACATAAATTGTTGGTGCTTCACAGAGCACGCGGCATCACGCACAACATATGTCTCGCCGGCGGGAACAACGCCGACTGGATGGCCTTGCCAAGCTCCGCTTGCTCAGCCGGCGGCTAACGTCGGTGCGCCAGATGGCGCGGTGGACGGTGCACCTGCCGGAGAAGATGCTTCGGCGCGTGGCCTCGCGCGGCGGGCGGCAATTTCCAAGGCCGCCGAAAATTAGAGGGCCCATCGATCGGCTCGACGGCATGTTCAGTGCGCGCACAAAAGTTACCAGACGCGCACGTTGCCAATAAACATTATTCCAAGTCATATCTGAGTTTGAAACACGAAAGCGCCAGTCAACGAGTGTGTTGACCGACACATTTGTTCAGCAACACAACATTTGTACATTTGCATAAATATTTGTATCAACGACACAAATGTGTGTGTTACACACACAAAACAAGCAAATATCTCAGCCGAGATGTGGGACGAGGGGAGGCACATGTCCTCAGTGTCACCCTTTATCCAACCTGGTTGCCATTGCATCAAAATGTCTCCCCGTATAACAGGAAAGCATTGGAAAGGTTTTTGGGTGTCTATATTTACTACAGTAAAGCCATGGTCCAATATTTAATTTTTTCCGCCTACAGGTGGACAACGTCTAACGGACTTACATCATTGCTTTGTGGTGATGGTGAAATCGGGACCAGCACATACGACATAAAACTGGATGTTCAAAGGCATATGATCGAAACTTGTTTGTTTTGGTGGAACGTTTCGTCCACAAAATATGAGTTTTAACGATAGTGAATCTGAGAACCAGACGTTGAAAATAAAGCGGCTGAAATCAAATGATATCTTTTCGTGGGTAAGGCTATCCTGACCCTGACCAAACTTACCACGTCCCTGATTTGTCCCCCCCTCCAATTTCGAAACCGTGGTTACACTCATGCTTGTATGTGACGTATACGCAGTTTCGTAGAAATTTTACATGATTTTCAATGTACGTGTTTTATTTGTGAAACTGGCAAAAGCATTAAACGTGATTTGAAGTCAATTGCAAATTGACGATTTGATTTTTATTTCCAAATTACGATTTGATGCAAATTTATGAGACTGGGCTCATGTGAAAATTGTGTAACCTCGCAATTGGCCCCATCATCTTGCTTTAAACGTGAACCTGGTGCACTCCTTCCGAATGCTTCACTCAAACAATCCAAACAGTAACAAATACCATGTATCATGGTCAATGAAGCAGGCCGCTTCGTGCATTTTAGAGCTGGTCAAGTGCATGGTGTAGCAACACATTTTGATGAGGCAAAAACCATATGGATGAACTACAACACAACACATACAAATGTTGCCCCAATCCAATCAGAACAATCAGGAAGTACGGACATCAATCGAGGAACAATAGACGAGGGCAAATTCAATGCATTCAGTTTAGACCGTATCCCGGGGAAAACGAACACAGATTAAAGAAAACTTTGGAAGAAATCTCTGTTTTTGTGCATAAAGACATCGAGTTAACAATGACTAACGTCACTGAAATGAGAATCGACACACATAATCAACAACCAATCAGGCAAAAACCATATGGACTACCGTTAGTTCACCGACAGGTATCATCAACCTGTCAGGAAAAACCACATTGACTACCGTTAGTTCACCGACGGGTACTCAGCAAAAAAGAAAAGAAATGCTGGATGCTAATACCATCAGACGCAATAATTAAATGGCAGTTTTTGATCGACTACGGAAAGCCGTACAAAAGACAGCACCGGTAGAGTAGGCACTCATTTTCGTCAAGTCGACGCTGTTATAATTATACCAGCAGCAAACACACCGGCCACAGAGGGTATTTCTCCACTCACTTGTCTCCTCAAAATTCAGAAGTTCCTGAATGTAAAAACCGATTTCTGGCAAGTACCCTTAAAAGAAAGAGGCAAGGAAAAAACTACTTTTGGTACAGGCTGGGTTATCTGGATGCAATCGAAGCTGTTTCAGACTTGCAGGCTCCCCCAGTGTGTCTAAATTTAATGAATAGGATATTAGCAGACGTTCGATCATTTGCTCTGGAATGTATTGATGACATCGTGGTGTTCATTAATACCTCTCAGGAGCATGTCAAGTATTTGGGAACAGTTCTTGATCGACTACGAAATGCCAACTTAAATAAACTCAAAACAACAAAATTGGGAGTTCCTATGACAGTAAGTACGCTTTTTACGTCACATCAACTCAGACAAAGGCTTGGCAGTATATCCCGACAAGGTGAAAGTAGTGAGAGAGATGAATATTCCTAAGACTGTCAGAGAAGTACGTAGGTTTCTGGCAGGGATGCGGAGCCGGAGCCGGAGCCGCCAGGACATTTTACTCGGAGCCGGAGTCGGAGCCGGAGCCATCAAAAGCAGGGCGGCTCCGACTAAAAAAAAGGTGTAAATGAAACAAAATTAGCAAACGTGAAATGAACACATTATACCTAGCATGGTATGGTATGGTACGAAAACACATCTTTAAAAGCCAAAATGTTTAAATATGAGTAACATGTAAGAATATCATCAAATAATGGTAGAATAACCAATAACCATATTCTAGCCTCAGTAGTCAATGCAATAGCTCAATGTTTAGTTTAGTTAAGTTCATTGTTTCCATCATCACAACGGGTTGTTGTACCTTATTAGAGATGAGGTCAAACATTGCAATTTGCAGCAATGGTGTTCCTTGCACCGTTCACGGGATGGGGAGTGTTGTTGATTCGAATCTCCCCCTCTTCTGATTGCCACAATACGGCATGAAGCGAGCGTCAGTTTACGAGGCCATAACACCGAATAGTGATTTGGGCGGGGGCGAGTGTTTATTTAAGGATAGATACAGGGTTTATATGGGAAAGTTGCTTATATTTGTCTGAAGTTTGCGCCTCAGAGTGGTCGCGGCTAACTTTTTTTTACATCCCCCAGCTCTTATTTAATGGATCGATCACGTTTGGGATGTACCGAGCCGGAGCCGTGCAATATTTTCCCGGTTCCGCATCCATGGTCTGGATATGGCATAGTATTATAGAAAATACATCCCATACTTTAGCAAAATAGCTAAACCATTTACAGCCCGCACAAAGAACCATGCAAAATTTTATTGGACTCCAGAAGCTCAAATAGCGTTTGATGCCCTGAAATAATTATTGGTGCAAGCCCCGGTCTTGGCGTTTCCAGATATCAAATTGCCATTTAAATGATATACAGATGCATCTCAATGTGATGTGGGAACTGTCTAAGTGCAGGATCAAAACGGACAAGTCATTCGATATGCTTCACATCAGTTTGCAGGTGCTCAATAAAAATGGTTGACGATTGGAAGTAAGCATTTGCTATCATTTTCAGCTTACAGAAACTCGGACAAATTATGATCGGCACCCAGTTGACAGTGCATTCTGATCACAAACCACTGAAACACTTATTTACAAGCGAAATGAAAAATATACGTATCTAACGATGGGCTATCATACGTGGACAATATGCGTGCAAAATTGAATACATTTCAGGACGCCAAAATGTTTCAGCTGACCTGCTATCACGACTTCACGGTACTGAGATTACCGGAGAATTAGAAGATAAGGAACATTTCGATTGGCAAGGCGAAAAGATAAATATCAACATTGTTGATAATGTTTCCCAGGATGTAGAAGATCAACACTGACAAAAATGACCTACAACGTTTTCTACAAGCAGGCAATTCAATTATACTTTAATCAATGCTTTGAGATGACACAATTCCAAATCATCCGACCAGTACTGTATTATAGAAAGTATATTACTATTATATAATATTATAGAAGGGTAGCGGGCCCCCACGAAGCAAGTTCGGTAGCGCAGTCGCATTGGGCTTCAAGGCTTCTCTTCACCATTGATTTACATGCATTTTTACCTATTTTCTATACGCTATCTTGCATGTTTTATGGCAATAAAGAGTACTTTGACATGGATCAATTGAAAGACATATTCTTCAGCTTCAGAAAGTTTATCCTAAATGAGCCAGTGATAATCTTCCCACCCAACAAAGCGCCGTTTCCGGCAGGCTGACTATCAAGCGGCTCTAAAATAAAACGAATTATCTCGATCTCGGTAGACTCCGCATACCATCCACTGTATGTAGTCTAGTTGCCACCCTCGTGCAAGCTCGAACGAAATCGCAGTCATTGGGCTAAGGGTGCCATAGCTTCTCCCACGCCCACCTCCACCTCCTTTCCCCTTTGCAGGATAGTTCCTAGACAGGGGCCACAGAAGACCACCTGAAATCAACTGACCGCCACGGAAGACCACTGGATTACAACGGTTCATTGTTGTCACAAGTAGCCGGCACAGAAAACCCACAACTGCCACATGATGCAGGGATGATCCAGTAATTGTCATCTGGAAGAAGCGGCACGTGTCAGGAGGGGCGCTACCGCGAAAGTACCTGGAAGGGTGCCTTTTCTTGCCTCTGGCTGAACAACTCGATGGGGATGGGATGCACCCGAACCGTCGCGGAGGGACGACTTCATGGTTGGAAGGTAGCTACCTTCCAGGGGAGGGGGAGTGCATGCCTCCAGTTTCACGCCCTATACATATAAATATAATATATATATATATATGTGTGTGTGTGTGCGTGCGTGCGTACGTACATGCGCACGCACTGTGTGTGTGTGTGTGTGTGTGTGTGTGTGTGTGTGTGCGTGTGTGCGTGTGTGCGTGTGTGCGTGTGTGCGTGTGTGCGTGTGTGCGTGTGTGCGTGTGTGCGTGTGTGCGTGTGTGCGTGTGTGCGTGTGTGCGTGTGCGTGTGTGCGTGTGTGCGTGTGTGCGTGTGTGCGTGTGTGCGTGTGTGCGTGTGTGCGTGTGTGCGTGGGTGCGTGCGTGCGTGCGTGCGTGCGTGCGTGCGTGCGTGCGTGCGTGCGTGCGTGCGTGCGTGCGTGCGCGTGCGTGCGTGCATGCGCGTGCGTGCGTGCGTGCGTGCGGCGCGTCGCTGTGCGTGCGCGTGCGTGCGTGCGCGTGCGTGCGCGTGCGTGCGCGTGCGTGCGCGTGCGTGCGCGTGCGTGCGCGTGCGTGCGTGCGTGCGTGTGCGTGTGCGTGTGCGTGTGCGTGTGCGTGTGCGTGTGCGTGTGCGTGTGCGTGTGTGCGTGCGTGTGTGTGTGCGTGTGTGTGTGCGTGTGTGTGTGTGTGTGTGTGCGTGTGTGTGTGTGTGTGAGCGCGCATTAAGTGCGCAAAAGCAATCTGCGCTGGTGAGCCGCAAGAGGCACTGCAAATGCTTCCACTTTGCAAATTGTATATTCCATTTTGAAATATCTGCTTCCCGGTAGGTGAGCGCTTAATCATATGGACTATGCTTAACCATAAGCCTGCACATGAATGGATGCACATGTTGGTTTGACCACGGTTCTTCTAGATGGGTTTGACCAGGTCTATGCGCTGTCACCTTGTCGCTAGACCGTGGTGCAAACGTTGTCGCTAGGTGGCAGTAGAAGCGGTAATGTGCCAAAGAGGTGGCACTGTATGGCTTTTTTACTTGTGTCTGTATCCCGTCAGTCGTTACGTAAGCGACGCCGCGGAGTCGACATTTTGTGGTCAGCTAGGTACCCATATCCAGAACGTATTATCTCTTTGGAAGTGGTCGAAGGTCCTGTCAATCAATTCTTCATTTATTGCAGACTCCGTGAGTGAACCTGCCTAATGTGCTTTGAATCTGCACCTACTTTTAAGGCTAAGTACATTTACCACGGTTACATCTGCTCTTCCGTGCAATTGTAATACGTACATCCGTGTGTACATGCATTTGCTGTCATGTATTTCTTTACGTACGCAATGTACGTACATTCGCACACGTATATTTGCTTTACTTACATTTTACTATTTACTATCGACGGATGATGGTTTGGGACCTGGCTTTAAAATCGTCCCTTAGAACCAGCTCACCGTTCTCCTATTGGCCCATTCCAGGACAAACCGACCAGGCAAAGGGGTGATTGTCCACCCTCATGTCTCAGATTTTGAGCAAATGACTGATGCGTAGGGTTATCCTGTGCCCTGAACCCTCCTGCTGAAATTTTACTTCGGTCAAGTCAACGGTTCAGAAGTTCAGGAGAGAGTTCAACATCGGTTATTTCTGGAAGGTCACGCTGCAAAGTCACGCTCGGTGGCCGATAACTACGTTAAATATCGTTCAAAATATAAATGCCCCGACATTTTTGAACTCGCAAAGTTTATAGGAATCCAATTTCGGTAATATTTATATTGTGATAATGTTTGAAAAGTCCCCCCATGACATCAGGTCAGGAGACCTCCCGTGACCTCGATGCCCGTGAAAATTTACTTGTCAGAACTTACATGATGGAAGGACCATATTTTTGCTAACCCCAAGCTGTTCGGGATCCTTCCCAGTCCTTACTCTGACGCATGAGGTTTTCCAGCTCTGACACTGGCCCTCACAACCATTGCTAGCCTTAGGGCTCTCCTTATCTTTCAGGGGCTCTGTTAGCCCACAAGGACCATCTCAAGATGCTAGGGGCCTTCCTAGTTGTCGACAGCCCTTGTGGTTTAGAGAACATTCTAACTCTGAGGCTGACCCTTGGTATTACTCGCATCAATCGCCAGCTAACAGGGACTATAAAAATAGCTCAGGGAGCATATTTCATCAAGTATTGGCCGTTCTCAACCTTTGAAGAAACCTTGCAGTCCTCTTTGGCTCTCACGAGATCCCTTTATCCCTGAGGGTCCTCTCCTGCCTTTAGGGACCTATCACAGTCCTCAAAAGTCCTGTCTAGCTCTTATCTCAGGAAAATTTAAGGTCCGAAACGAGCTCTCACTAGTCCTCTTTAGTTCTTAGAGGTCATGTTCATCCCACAAGGGCCCTTTCAAACCGTATGAACATCCTAGCCCTCTGACCCTCAGGCTCCCTGCATATTCCTCAGCTTTTATGGCCCTATTCCAGCTGAGGCTTCTTTTTCCTCCGTAGTCTTGAGACCCACTTTGACGGCCTTTTCCTCAGTAAGCCGGAAGCCCCTTTTTAAACGCTTGGGCGCTGTCCAGCAGATCAGGGGTCTTTTTCCGCTTTGGCTCCGCTGATAGTCCAGGGGGCCTTCATATTGGCTCGAGGCCCTATCAGTCAGTCCGGTGGTCCTTTCAACTATCCGTGGCCACCTCCGTAGATCTAGAAGACCTTCACGGGTCCTCGGCATATTTCTGAGGGCACTCTCCGTTGACATTGCGGAGTCCTTTGAAGACGTCTCCCCCACCACCACCACCATCATCACGAGTCTGAAGAAATATACCCATGACCGCAAGCGAAACAAGAGAGCATCATTTATCGCTAGTAAAAGACATTAACTATATCGACGCGAGTAATGAAAAAAATTGAACAAATGGGAAGGAATTTCCGTTTCACTCTTCATGACTTCTGGACGGGTATGGGACATAATGTCTAGCAACAAGAGGCCCGATTAAAAAATGATATAATGTCGTGTCAGCAATACGCAGCAAGGTGAATATCTTTACCTGATGTAATGTCAGCAGACATTGAGTTTCCTATTGTAACAACTGTGCTTTAGCCCTCACGCCTCCCCTCCCCTCCTCCACAGTTCGATGCGGGACCAGCAGCCGTATCGGCACTAGCTCCAGCCATAGAACCGCAGCCCAGGCTCCGGTCCCAGGCTCCGGCTCTGGTCCCAGGCTCCGGCTCCGATCCCAGCCCTGGCACCGGCTCCGTTCCCAGCTCCGGCTTCAGCACTAGCGCCAGCTCTCGCCACAGCACCAGCACCGGAACCAGCTCCGGTTGTGGCGCCGGTGCCAACTCCGTCTCCAGCACCACATCTGGAACCAGAATCATACACTGGACGTTGATGAACATTGCGTATCTCACAACCAAGACAACACAGGCAGACTCACTTTTCCACACACCCGAACAAAAGCATTTTTCGGCAGCTTTCATCCGCCCCATCGCACAATATTATCCCGTTGAGAGTATTACGCATTATCAAATTTCTGGCACCGCACAACAGGCGACGTCGAATGACATCTATGTTTTGCAAAGTGAAGCAATAGCGACGAAACGCGAGGCCATCTAAAAGTTCCATCAAAATCTTTACCTTGACATGTCCCAGTTTGAAATGTTATTCGAGTGTTCTCCGCTGGCTCTGGCTTGATACCAGATTTAGATAGGTTTGAGCGAAAACGGGAAAAAATGTTAAGACGACCGAAGGATCAGATCGACCTTTGCCACTACACAACTTGATTGCTTAGCTTTCTGATACCGCATAATAAGCCACATCGAATGACGTTCATTTGATGGAATAGCAATCGAATAGCGAGCGATGGCAATCGAACCGCGCGTTCGGTCGATATCGCTTTAATATCGCCATCTAATAAATAACGCTACCTTTGACCTTGAAGTTTAACCTCGGCAGGTGCCGGTTTAAAATGTTACACGTTGGTTCATCACTGGGTACCGCCTGTGGCAATTTTTGGCAGGTTTTGGCAAAAACGGAAAAGATAGGAGGCTACCGAAGAAACCGGTTTGCATTGGACCCTGACCATTCAGGTGGTAATGTGAGACCTATGTAGTTGTCTCTAGCGTGTTCAGTGCAAGTAGAAGCATTTGTCGTAATTGATTCGAGCGATCATAAACCCGTCGCTGTATGTCAATGCCAATACAAATTCGCCTGGGTCAGTGGCGTCGCCACGAAATTCTTCCAGGGGGGCGAGATCGAAAGGGGGCCTCCTGCTACCCGAAAAGGGGCCTCCATTGTGTTAGGGCCTCCTATTGTTTTTAGGCCCTTAGTATGGTTCGGGAATGGGAAACTGACGGCTGGAGGGCCTCCTTTTCGTCCTGGTGGGCCTTCTTTTCGTCCTGGAGGGCCTCCTTTTCGTCCTGGAGGGCTTCCTTTTCGTCCTGGAGGGCCTCCTTTTCGTCCTAGAGGGCATCCTCGTCCTGGTGGCCTCCTTTTCATCATGGGGACCTCCTTTTCGTCCTGGTGGCCGTTTCGTCCTGGGGCCTCTGTGTCAATACTTGGCACTCGCTTGATTTCTGGGGCCTCCTACCCTCTCCTAGGTGACTTATTTTTACAAATTAGGGGCCTCCTCCTGGAGGCCCCTAATTTATATAATCTCTTTTTCGTCTTGGGGGCCTCCTTTTCATCCTGGAGGGCCTCTTTTCGTCCTGGAGGGCCTCCTTTTCGTCCTGTAGGGCCTCCTTTCCATCCTGGAGGGCCTCCTTTTTGTCCTGAGGTACCTTCTTTTCGTCCGGGGGCCTCTTTTTCGTCCTAAGGGCATCCTTTTCGTCCTGGCGGTTTCGTTTTCGTCCTGGGGGCCTCCTCAAATTGCAGGGGGCGCCCCCCAGTCTCACGGCAGGGGGCAATTGCCCCCTCTGTCCCCCCCCCGGTGGCGACGCCCCTGGCCTGGGGTGAACTCGTCGCTGAATACGAATGCGAAGACGACATTAACTTGACGTACGTGCTCAGGGCTATCGGTGATTCCCCTCCACTGTTCTGAAGATACCCAAGGACACCCAGTCACGTTTCCTCAACGTATATCAATATATGCGCAGGGAAATGCAACGGAAGACATATATAGCCTTGCGATAACGCAAATTTGTTGGCTCGCAAAGCGCAATTTTTCACCCAAGCCAAAACAAGCGATGGTCAAAGTTCATGTTATTCAAGAATTGCTCGGAAGCAAACATTTCTAACGTTTGCTGATTTACCATTGGAATATTTTGTGACGACATATAGCCCATGAAGCTCGTTGATTGGCTAGATCGGCTCTAGTATTTTCGGTGATTCTCTTGCACTTAATTTTCACTTTATAAATGATTACGTATAATTTTGCGGCGATCATACTCAGGTAGCTGAGGCTTGGGGAGATGCAAAATAAATTGGAGGGGACAAATCGCCACTTTTAAAAATTGGGAGACATGTCCCCCCCCCCCAATGGTTAGACCATGAATACAACAGCGAATGAAATTAGACATTCCGATCATTTCGCGTGGCTGCCAGATATCCCTGCGCCGCTGTAGTGCAGAGGTGATCCGCGCCGCGGAGCTGCCCTGCATCCATGCGCATGTATGCAGGACCTGCTTGGAGATAATCTAAGCATAGGTAGGCGTCAGAGCCAGATGACATTTCTGCCGAGGCTAGTTCCTAGGACAACCAAGGCATCTATGTGATATAATGTGAATGTGTACGTGAAATAGACGATATATCTCACCAAAAAGTATATTATTCGTTGCCAGCTTATGAACGCATTTCAATCGGGCCGTTATTAGCCCAGTTGCCAAAGAATGAAATGCGCCATGGGCACATGACTCACTTCATTGTTCGAATACATAGACAATGGTGAAATAGTTGCGTGCACGGAGTTCATAGTCGGAAGCACATGGATCGCGTTGCCGAGCGACGCAGTGCAGTGCAGTTGGTTCGGGATTGGCTGGCGTGTTTGCTTCCGCAAGGTACCAAAACAAAAGCTCAACTCATGTGCAGGACGTCGAAATAAATACATAAAATGTGCGAAGCGACCTAGGATGCACTTAGGTGGCTATTCTGCTGCGTACTCGCGGGATAAGAGGAGCACCCTCGTGTTCGTTTCCTTAGGGAAACGAACGACACGGACGAAGCATGGACACGTTGGTCGGAGACACTGTGAGTGACAGGAGATACGGCATGACATAAGCAACGCGGACCGGAGATTACATTGAACAACGATGGGTGTATACAGGGTGAAAAAACCAAGGGCAGATCCAGGGATTTCCATGGAAGAGGGCAATCAGTTATTTGATCTATAGGGTGCCATCATGGTGGATATGGAAGACAGTACCTGGAAGGGCTGCATTCAATCTTTTCCCATGTGCGCTATTCCCGGCCAGAAGGTCTCGCTTTTACATGGGAGCATATTCACCAGAATCACGTATATCCGCCCCTAGTTGGAGCGACGGAAAGTGGTAGTGACTGGCTCCTTCAATAAGCACTGGTGGGAATGTAGTTACTTTCAAGAAGGGCGCATGACCGAGAGAACCTATCCATAATAGTTCGTAAATGGGAAGCAGGTCTTCTTGTCTGATACTTTATGGAAGGAGTAGAAGCAGGTTCAAATAAATTTTGTTGCGCAATGCCTCGCGGGATAGAAAGAATACACGGGTACCTAGTTGAGCTTCAGCATCGCCACGAACAATTTGCTCATTTCTATGCAATCGCTAGATGAGATAGAACTGTTCCGGTCATTTCCGTTACCATACGGTATAATACCATACCATTCAATACCTTTTTGTGCGCATCCATTCCATATTTCGGGAAGCGCAACCGTTCCCGTAGTTTTGAATGCATTCTGACCTTTGTAGTTGACCTTGACCTAATGAAGTATGTAACTGAAAGATGTGTACGACGATCACCTATTTTCCAAGAAACAATTTGGTAGTGTGCATACCACTACTCATGTGCTGGATTTGTCCTGGTCATTTCAAGCGTATTATTTGCCTTCACCTTCACGTTGAGTGGTCTAAAAATATGATAGAAGTTACGTACAGTGGTTGCATCTGTCCCATATGTCGAGAGGTGCAACCGTTCCAGTAGTTTTGAATGCATTCTGGCCTTTGTAATTAACCTTGACCTCATGAAGTATGCAACTGAAAGTTGTTCACGGTGATCACCTATTCTGCAAGTAACAATTTGGTGTGATACTATGATTAGTAGCTTTCCTTTGGTCGAGTTGTGTTCGCAAAATAAAGCAAACGCAAGCATGACTGTCAACATTGTTCAGCAGAGTCGCTAATTGTCCACAACGCAGTGGTGTCATCAGATATGTCAACTGTTATGTCTGGCTGTCAGAGACAATTGAACAATTATTTTTGTATTGTGTGTAGCTGCCATTAGCAGTCGCCGTGGTACTGCTAGCGATGGGGTACCACCCAGTAATGACAGCAAAGCACAGCAGTTAAGGGGTAAATGACTGTGAGGAACCATGCATATATATATATATATATATATATATATATATATATATATATATATATATATATATATATATATATATATGTATATGTGTGTGTGTGTGTGTGTGTGTGTGCGTGCGTGCGTGCGTGCGTGCGTGCGTGCGTGCGTGCGTGCGTGCGTGCGTGCGTGCGTGCGTGCGTGCGTGCGTACGTGCGTGTGTGTGTGTATGTGTGTGTGTGTGTGTGTGTGTGCGTGCGTGCGTGCGTGCGTGCGTGCGTGCGTGTGTGTGTGTGTGTGTGTGTGTGTGTGTGTGTGTGTGTGTGTGTGTGTGTGTGTGTGTGTGTGTGTGCGTGCGTGCGTGCGTGTGTGCGTGCGTGCGTGCGTGCGCGTGTGTGTGTACACTGTACAGAGCACACCTAGGCAAGAAAATAATGACTGCTAATTATCTCTGCATATGCCGTAAATGTCCCCGGCGGCCAGATGCACAAAGGCATCACTGCAAACCTACTCAAAGGGTATGCTTGCCAATATCATTTCTAAGTGCGTTGGGCACTAGGCATTTAGGCATTAGGCTATAATTATTCAGAGGTAAATATACTGATGTTATCCTGTTGCGTCCTTCAGCAAGGTGATTGTTATTTTCCTTTATACACTGTTTTGTAGATGTTTTTCCTTCGTATGTGCTATCGTTTTCACCTCAACATTGTTCAATATTGCATATCAAAATGCTATTCAAATACAGTTCACTTATTTACCGTCTCAGTTTAGGAGTAGGTACGACTATGACCCATTTGAGCCGTCGGCGCCGCACGTATGTGCAAATCCGTACAAATGTACAAATCCGCACCGACGCATTTGGCGACCTGGTGCACAATAGGTACTGTGCCAAAACCTGACAAGCGCTCCCATCAAAGACTTCCCAGCCACAGCGAGCCGTTGTGCTGTCCGGACCATCTGAACTTGCAGCGCCAACACAGCCATGCACCGGTGTTGCATTGCAATGGTAGTACAATGAGACGTGTTGGTGTCCGAAACCAGGGCAACGTGGCTAATATTTTGGGTATGGATCCCAGGTGTAACCGGAGGAGCAGCCTCCAGCGCTGAAATGCTGACTTCGAAAATACCCATGCATTTTGGCTTGCTTTATTGACAGGAGTTGAGGCGTTGGATGACATTTGGTCCAGTAGGAGCTGAGGATTTGAAATGAAAATTCAAAATGAGAAATTCTGTCAGATCCATCACGAATGCTCGAGTGTTTGCAGATTAGCCCGTATATCCAGTGAAGTCGTGTTAGAATGCTAGTCGTCTCATCTTCACCGATCATTCTCCGGAATGTGAGGACGAAGCGCTCATTTTTCAATAACAATCCAAGTGAGTTTAAAAAAATAACTTATGCTACGTGTCACTGACCAGGAGATTGTTCCGAAACCACCTGGTCCATGAGTTTACATTTTTATATGCTGAATGGGAAGATGGTGAATTAATTGCCATCCAGCCCAAGTGACTAACATGTCGAATAACTGGCTGGTTTTGGTCGGGTCGGGACACTGTCAGTGATGTCGTTTTGTATGCTTTTGTGATGTCTCAAACCACTCCAACTTTATTTTAAGCCATCATGATAAGGATTTGAACTATCTCATTGTCATTGAGAAAAGCAATAACACACATTAGAGCAGCAGTGCACAGTGGCCATTTACGGCCGCTACCCCTGCAGCTCCGTAAGTCACCCAGACATGTGACCAGCACTCTCCGAGCACGACGGAGAGTGCTGCTGCTCCGGCACCTGTGGCCTGTTGGCCGCACAGACTCCGTAATGGCTCCAGTGACTGCAACTGCCTGGATGGGCATCTCGTCGGTCAACAGCTCAACACGCAACCCTGCTGGTTCTTGTCCTCACACTAGGATATACGGAGCGCTTCGTGCCATGTCGTTTGGCCCACGTCTGGATGGGTCATTGTGAATGCTTGATTTCGCACGAATTCCGGGGAGCATCGTAGCTAGTGCATACATTGCCCTCCCCCATCGATTTGACAGAGCGTTGCTAATGGAGGGTTCGTTGTATGGTTAGAAACTAGTGGTTCGATAGCGTTCGAGACGTTTGAGATATACGAGTACTCAACGTTCCCTCGTATGTAGCTGATGGGAGTTAATTCTCCGTTCACACATTTTCAACATGACGTAGGGCTCATTCAAGCGGCCATCAATGGCCTGATAGGAAATGTCCTATAGTGGCCAGTGTATTAAATTAATTTTTATGTTAATAAAGACATCACAAGTCAGGCTAAGTGCGAAGAAGAAAACTGTGAAAAACAAATCCTTCCGCTTTCCCAAGAAGACAATTGTCATAGTAACCTGGCATTGAGGGTAGGCAATGGTTATGGAGCTTGCGCACCGTAAAGTGACAGCTCTGTGAACATCCGAATCCCATGTAATGGTGTGACGAAACAAGCTCCAGACTTTCCACCTCGAGGAACACCACAGCCTCGGCTCTGTGACAACTTTATGCTGTCCTTACTGCGTGATGTTGTCCTTTCTCCATGTTCCATAATGCTGTCCTCACTGCTTGCTGCATAATGCTGCCCTTACTCCTTACAGCACAATCATGTCCTTACTCTTTACTGCATAATGTTGTCATTTCTGCCAGTGGCACAGCCAAGGGTGGGCGGCGAAGGGGGCAGTCGCCCCCTGAAAGGTCCGAGAGGCCCGCAGGGCCCCTTAAGGCGTAAGCGCAGTGGGTCCGCAAGAGCTCCCTGGGCCGATGTGAAAGGTCCCTGGGCCAACGTGAAAGGCACCTGGGCCGACGTGAAGGACCATTGGACCGACGTGAAGGCCCCTTGACCAGTGGCGTAGCAAAGAGTACAGGTGGAGCGAAGGGGCAGCCACCCCTGAAAGGTCGGAGGGCTTCTTCCGGGCGGTCCCTACACGTCCCTACACGTCCTTCACGTTGGCCCCCTGGGCCAACGTGCAGGACTCCTCGACCGATGAAATTGGCCCTGGGCTGACATAAATGGTCTAGACCGATGAAGAGGGCCCGAGTCAACTGAGAGTGCCTTCAGGAAGATGTTGGTGGCCCTTGGCTGGACTAACTTGAAAGGCTTCTAGATCGAAGGAGTTGAATAGTTTAATTATTGGATAGTTGAACCCGTTGACTCAGGGAGTTAAAATATGAAGAGCCCATAGGATGTCGATCGAGCCCAAGTCCAGAAGGAGCCCCTGGCCTGTGGACAGGACCGGTGTCTGAAAAGGGGCCTCCGGCTTGTCGAAAAGGCACTGAGTTGTCAAAGAGGGCCCCTGAAAAAACGGGGGGCTAGTTGCCAGAGAGAAACTAGGACTGTACAAGGAGGTCCCCTGGTCTGATGGAGGTGGCCGAACTGTTGAAAGAGGACCTCCGGCCTGGCAGAGGAGGCCTTTGGTCGCTAAGGAGGGCCCCTGCACCGACGGAGAGGACCCAGAACCGGTATGAAGGGCCCCTGGGCCGAAGAGGGCCGGAGTTGCACAGATGGCCCCTTCCGTGATATATGAGGCCCAAGCTTTTGAGAAAAGGAACGCCGGTCGGACGTAGTGTCCCAAGCTGTGAAAGAGGATCCCTGAGCGACAGATGGAGGCCTCGGAATTGAAAGCTTATGGAAGGTTCCGGCTGTTAAAAAGTCATGGTGTTCCCACGGGGTGAAGGAGCACCCGCCCTAATGAGAAGTCCGATGATGCATACTATTGTCCTTAATCCTTACTGCATAATATTGCCCGTATTCCTGACTGCATAATATTGTCCTTACTGCTCACTGCATAAGATTGTCCTTACTGTATAATACTGTCCTAGCTCCTTGCTGCATAATGTTGTGCTTACTCCTTACTGCGTAATATTGTCCTTACTCCTTACTGTATAATATTGTCACTACTCTTTACTCCATAATATTGTCTCGACTCTTTACTACATACAATTGTTCTTACTCTTCTGTATAACATTGTCCTTTCTCCTTACTGCATAATAGTGTCCTTAATCCTTGCTGCATAATATTTTACACAGCAATACACCAGGCAATCAACATGCACATTCAACAACCATGGGACTCGGCAAGAACACGACTCCACGAAATACACCCCAAACACGAACACTGGCATGCTATTAATAAAAAAACACCAAATTTCAAGAACGAACACTGACACAACTGCGCATCGGACACACAGCACTCACACATGCTTACCTTATTTTAAAGCGACCACGACGACAATGCACAACATGTCACCGAACAATTACAACCAAACACATATTCATACACTGCACCAAAGACGACATATCACAAATTACTGCACCACGAACAACATCCCGGTAGTCATCACCACTCTCCTGAACGATGAACATACATCATTGCACGAACAACTCTTCCACTTTTTCCATATCGCACGCATGAACTGTGAAAACAAGAATGGGAAAAAATGAAAAGATATTTATTTTAATGGACTATGAAAAATCAGTATAAACTAAAAGATACGTAGAAAAATAAAAGAAGGAAAGAAGAACCATTATCCCAAAAGTGCATCACATGTTTGTAAGTGTTCAAATATTGTGGTGATGCCCTGACCCCAACTCACCCACTACACCCCATACCCCAAACTGATATCGTTCCCACTAGCAATTCTTCACTACTTCATCATATTCGGCCCCCGACCAGCTCTACCTCATCAACTCTACGACAGCTCGACTCAATTCTACTCATCTCTACTTATCTATATTTAAGACGGCCTCATCTATTCCTTGGCAACTTTTGATAATTTAACTTCACTTTCCCTTTACCTTTGCCTTCCTTCTTTACATTTCTCGTCTATTTTCCTGGATACAATGTTCGTCACACCCTATTACTATATCTAAACCACAGTTACTTATACATGACTATACACATACAGCAACAGACAATATCACCAGCACGGTGGCAGGCTGACAAAATTCATCATCACACACACGCACACACACGCACACGCGCGCACACGGACACGCAGACACGCGCACACATGACGTTTTGCGCATGAACAAAAGCGGCTCAAAGTTTGTCTCTAGCATTCCATGCTCGTACCATAAGTCGCCGGTATCAAACATTCCGCGTACTGAACAGGCATCTGATGTTGCTGTTGAAATAAATGTCATCCTAGCATCTCACAGTTGTATGCAACGTAGTCGATCCACCTAGCACGTGGTTGTTGCTGACGCCTCCAGAATTCATACACCGATCACGTGGTTCTTGCTGATACCTCCAGAATTCATACACCGATCCCGTGGTTCTTGCTGATACCCTAAGTAGTCATCTACCGAACACGTGTTTCTGTTTTATGTGCCCTGAGTAGCCATCCACGTGTCCATCTACGTCGTCATTCCCTGAGTAGTCTTCCACGCGGTCATCCAAGTCATGCCCTGAGTAGTCATCCACACCGTCGCTCAATTAGGGTAACAAACTTCCTCCCAAAATTACACGGTTTATCGAAACCCTAAATAGTATGGGCAAATCAATCGTCTTTTGCTATATTTATTGTTTGTGGACCAACACCGATACACTTAAAGGCCAAAAAAAAGCCGGCAGAAAACGACAGAAGCCTGGCAGTAGATTGGTGAGAAATCAAAGGTGTATGTTTTTCATTGGTGAAAGTTTCAACCATTTTTCCTCCTATGCGTTCTTCAATTGAAGCATCTTGTGATGGCAGCCTGTTAGAATGGTGATGTTGTCTACCGCCAACATCCGTGTTATATCCCTCCATCTTCTCGTGACTTCCCGCAGCACCATCTTGTAGATGCATGGTAATTCGCCTCGTGACAGATACCCAGACAGATGTGTGTGCGATGTATGAGCCGTCTAGACAGGGACAGATGCGCCCGTGTGTCCGATGTATGAGCCGTCTGGAAGGGGACAGATGTGACCGTGTGACCGATGTATGAGCCGTCTGGATGGTGACAGATGCGCCCGTGTGTCCGATGTATGAGCCGTCTGGAAGGGGACAGATGTGACCGTGTGACCGATGTGTAAGCCGTCTGGACGGTGACGGATGCGCCCGTGTGACCGATGTGTGAGACGTTTGGGCAATGACGGATGTGACCTTGTGTCCGACGTGTGAGTCGTTTTGGCGGTGATAGATGTGACCTTATGTCCGATGTATGAGCCGTATTCACTCGATCCCGCATAACACGTGTGGCTTTAGTGCCTTACCAATAATTGTCTAACTCCATCCATGCCTGCTTAAAGGGGCCTGCACAGTGCACACCTCAGCAAATATATTTTCCTGCCCACCCATACTTAGAAAGTAGTTTTAGATTTTACTAGGATCTTTTAGTTTCATAGGTGCCTGATTAGGTTCATACGTGCCTGATTCTTTGTCCCCAACAAATATTTTGCTTCCTTGGTCAGCCATAAAGGGTTCTTAACATTGTTTAATCTAATTTGCCTGCTGGGAATGAACCTATCCTGACCTTACAACAGTTTGTTTAACCTTTCTCCACATTTCATAAGCATCTAAAGCCATCAATGACTATTCCAAATTAGTTTTATTCAGGAAGTTCCTGAAGTCCGTGAAGTTAGCAACAGCCACAACGGACGGCTCCCACCAGTGTCCGTGAAGTTGGCAGCCAACAGTCATAGCAGAAGACTCCCACCAGCGTCCGTGAAGTTGGCAGCCAACAGTCATAGCAGAAGACTCCCACCAGCGTCCGTGAAGTTGGCAGCCAACAGTCATAGCAGAAGACTCCCACCAGCGTCCGTGAAGTTGGCAGCCAACAGTCATAGCAGAAGACTCCCACCAGCGTCCGTGAAGTTGGCAGCCAACAGTCATAGCAGAAGACTCCCACCAGCGTCCGTGAAGTTGGCAGCCAACAGTCATAGCAGAAGACTCCCACCAGCGTCCGTGAAGTTGGCAGCCAACAGTCATAGCAGAAGACTCCCACCAGCGTCCGTGAAGTTGGCAGCCAACAGTCATAGCAGAAGACTCCCACCAGCGTCCGTGAAGTTGGCAGCCAACAGTCATAGCAGAAGACTCCCACCAGCGTCCGTAAAGGTAGCAACAGGGACAGCGGATGGCTCCTGACGGTGGTAAAAGTTATCTAAATGATTAGAAATACATGCATGGGAGGTTTGCAATTCTTCTTGGGTATTTGGGTATGGGTGGGGGTAGAGTGTGGAAACAGGAGCCAGGAGGGGCTAAACAGTCATACAGTTTGTGAGTGAAAAAACACTGGGTATGCTGACCCATGGAACATTACGCCAGTCTGAAAGTATTGGTGGGAGAAGAGGAATGCCAATAAATGGGGGCGTGAACCGCTCCAAAGAGATAAAAACCTCTGTGGACGGGCATTTGCCGTGTAGAATATGTCCACAGAACGTCAGGTCAGAAAAATCGCATCATGGCGCATTTCACCCTGGGCTGAGGAGCTGAAAAGTATACAACTACCTTAAAGTACAAACAGACGAGTATCACCAAAGACCTTTAAAGGTCCTTCGCCATTTTATACGCCCAAGGAGGGGACGGACACCTGGGCGGCCTCTCAGTACCAGTGCTACAACGTTGGCATGTATCCTGATAAACATGTGTCTCGCTTCATCGAGCTTGGCATGCGTACCTGTCCGCATAGTTGGGGATTCATCGTTGTGTGGGACATCCAACTTTATGACACTTCGGCGCCATAGCAAATGGCCGGGCTTTTCTTACGGCTTCGCCAGACCCAACCCGAAGCCGGGGTGCATGGGGCTCCGACGGCGCCGCAAAAAGCGAGGGTACGTCGCCGTCGCCATGCACACGTCCTTGGTGCCACCTTGAGGTGTGGTGTGTTTGTCGAGCGGCGGCGGTGGCGGCGGCCCACGGCGCCACTTCACGGCTCCGTCCGCGACAGGAAGCGGCGTCCTTCGGCGGCTCGCCGGCACGCCAGCTCAATGACGCCATTTGGAGCAGCAGCATTGAGAGCCGCCTGCCGGCCGCTCGGCACGGCCTCACAATGGCACGTGTGGTGGCAAGTGACGGCGGCCACCGCTGCTTGAGACGTCGCCCGCCGGCCGGCCTCTGTCAGCATGCAAATGTGGCGGCAGCTGTCCGGGCCGCTGCTGCGGGGTGTCTCCGTGCCGGCGGAGGGGGCCGATCGGCCGCCGCCCGGCAGGGCCGTCACGGCCGGCTGTGTGTGCAGAACACGTCGACTGCGTGATTCTGCAGTAGGTTAGCAGCGTCAGTGGAGGCGCGTGTGGGTCTGGTCAGCTGGTGTACACGGGTCATGTAGTCGCGGCGCAAACAGATGACACGGGCAAGTGCGGCCAGACCACAAGGTCTCTTATCGGCGCTGGCGAACCAGCCCTCAACTGTTCCCTCCGTGCATCACGTCCATATCACTCATTCACAACAAACAACTGCGCATTGCTCATTTGCTAACACGTGTATGGCAGATGGGTTCTGTCCAGTTCCTAAAAATGTGCCAAATGACTTCGGTTCGACTGAAATCTGAATTGATATTACCCAGTATGATGTCATTTAGTACACTTATCTGATAAAACATTATATCTGGTTCTAACTACCATCTTAATAGCCTGTAAGCACTGAAATCCTTATATCCATAATATGTTACAGTGCAAGAAATTATACCACGTTGATTTGCATTGAGTAAGGAGACCAATTTTCATGTAGGAGGGGGAGGGGAGGATCGGTGACATAAAGGTGTGTAGTGACTGCGGTGGACAGGGTCGTCACTGCGGTAGCCAGGGTCATGACTGCGGTAGCCAGGGTTGTGACTGCGGAGCCGCGACCCTCAGCTAACATGCTAAACGAGCTCCTGTTCAAGAGCCTTGATACTATAGATGCTATGGCGTCTTCGTGGCATATATGTATACACATACGGAAATGATGAAAGCTTGTACGTAGGTAGAATGTCAAACATAACAGGTGAGCAGCAGAATCAAGCCGTAAGTAATGATTTGGCACGAAATACGTATGCCTATAATCATTTCCTTTCCAGGAATGGAGCAAGCTCAGGCCTGAAATACGTGCCAGCGCGAAGCATGACCAGGTTTGAAGACGGCGAGTCTCAGCTGTTCGGCAGGTGAGACACGAAGTGCCGATGTGCCAGCCCAGTGCGCGCAACTGCACAGCTCGCCAGCTACACAGCTCGCCAGCTACACAGCTCGCCAGCTACACAGCTCGCCAGCTGCAGCCGGTCTCGACAGCTGCACAGCTCGCCAGCTACAGCCGGTCCAGGCATCTGCTTTCCGAGTACAGCGTGAATGCACCCCAGCGAAGCTAATTATTTGTCCACGCAGTAACTCAAGTATGTTGGTTCTCCTTCGATTTTTCCGCAGGATCATAGTAGCTCTTTGACTAGGTATATTATCAACTCTGGGCCATCCCATCTCCTCCACTACATATACGGTTTGGGCTCGGCTCTCTAGGCGCTGACTACTTGAGCACCAAGGTTAACGGCCTGTTCGACCTTATGCGCAAGGATGTGATAGCCTACAGGACTGGAAGAGCAACTGCCCTACTAACATAAGCATTTGAACATTAGCCCAATGGTGTTGCATTGTAAGATATGTCTCCTGCTCCATACTCCCGTGACGGAAAGCTTAAGTTGATATGTATATATATATTATATATATATATATATATATATATATATATATATATATATATATATATATATATATATATATATATATATATATATATATATATATATATATATATATATATGTATATATATATATGTGTATATATATATATATATATATATATATATATATATATATATATATATATATATATGTGTGTGTATGTATGTACATATATGAACTAACCATGAGTGTAAATTCCATCTCAAACAGGCTGCGTAGTGAGTCACCCACAGCCCCGCACCAGCATGGTGTGCTGACGAGAGGCATCACTTCGGCCGGCGCTACACCGCCGCCTTAACTGTATCATGAAACCACACAGCTATTCGTGCTGCCTGCAAAGCACCTCTTGGCCCGGGGCTCTTCATCGAACGGCAGTCGCAGACAGGCTCATAAAATACCAGTGCATGATTATTCGCGGAAGCCGGCAGCGGAGGAAAAGCCCGCCGCGACAAATACGTTCAGCTGCCGGTCTCTTGGCACGCTCCAATGACTTGGGTGCCGGTGAAAAAAAAACACCCACCCTTATGCTGAACAATAATCGCCTTTTAATTGGAACATTTGCTGCGTTATCAAAAGTAACCATAGGAAAATGGAGCACTCAGTCATCGTGTTGCAACGCGTGCTACCCTACGACGGAGTTGAATCTGTAACGGTCACACGAGAAGACGCTTCCAAGTAGCAGCAACGTTTGAGTTGAGGCATGAATACCCGTGACGGAAATATCACATTGTGGCTGGTACGAATGGAAGACGCCTCCTAGTCTCCTGGTCTTCGGTTGTACCGACAATGCCAGCAGCCTAGCTTTTGAGATGTCACAAGCATGCACAATCTTAGTTAAGCTTTGGCATTTTGTGATGTTTTTTCCTAAAAGCTCTAGTCTGCGACTGATAAAGAGTAAGATTGCATGCGGGTTAAGTACATCCTACGACCTGGCAGGCATAACACCGTCTGATTGAGCATCGTCGATTACAATTGCGGCATGAATGAAGCTTATCGTCGAATGTCTATGGTGTTCGGCGGACCTGTTTCTATTGTATGTGAAGAAATGGTCACGTTGTCGGCATCAGTGTTTACTCCAGATGAATCGCGGACCGTCGAACAACACAAGGTAAGTGTCTGAGCCTGGCAAACAGTGGCGTCGTTTTATGGAAAAGATTTGGTGGGCATATCACGTTGATGTAATACAAATTCAGACTAATATAAACTGAGACTGTAATACGCGCCGAGACTGTAATACGTACTGAGACTGTAATACAAACTGGGACTGCACTTAAAACTGAAATTGTAGTACAAACTGAGATTGTGATACAAACTAGGACGGTAATACAAACTGAAACTGCAATGCACACTGAGACTGCAATATATACTGAAACTGATACAAACTGGGACTTAAATATCAACTGGGACTGCAATACAAACTGGAACTGTAATATGAACTGAGACTGTAATACAAACTGGGGTATAACGAAAACTGATATTGTAATACAAATTTGGACTGTAATGCAAACTGAGACTGTAATACAAACTGAGGTTGTCATGCAAACTGAGACTACAATGCAAACTGGGACCGCAATGCCAACTGGGACTGCAATAAAAACAAAGACTGCAATACACACTAAGACTGTAATGCAAACTACGACTTTAATAACAACTGAGACTTCAATACTAACTGCTTATGGATGCACTGAGACTCTAATACAAATTGGAACTGTAATAAAAACCAGGATTGTAATATAAACTCGGGCTGCAATGCGCACTTGAAGTGTAATACCAGCTGGGACTGTAATACAAACTGAGACTGTAATACAAACTAAGGCTGTGTAACACAAACTAAGACTGTAATATGAATTGGAACTAATAAAAACTCAGATTGTAATACAAACTGGAACGATAATACAGACTGAGGCGTCGTGCAAATTGAGCTTGTAATGCGAACTGGGACTTCAATGCGAACTTAGAATGTAATCCAGATTGAGATTGTAACATGCACTGGAAGTGGAATGCAAACTGATGCTGTAATACAAACTGAGGCCTTAATACAAACTGAGGCCTTAATGCAAACTGAGACTATAATGTAAACTGAGACTATAATGTAAACTGAGACTATAATGCAAACTGAGACTATAGTGTAAACTAAGACTAAAATGTAAACTGAGACTATAATGTAAACTAAGACTATAATGTAAACTGAGACTATAATGCAAACTGAGACTATAATGTAAACTGAGACTATACTACAAACTGGGACTGAAATGCAAACTGAGACTATGATGTAAACTGAGACTATACTAAAAACTGGGACTGTAATGCACACTAGGACTGCAATAAAACCGCAAATGTAAAGCAATATGGCACTTTAAAGTGAACTCAGACTGCAATGCAAACTGAGACCGTAATGCAAACTGAGACTGTAATGCACGCTGAAACTGTAATACAGACTGAGACTGCAATACAGAATGACACTGTAATACCAGCTCAGGCCGCAGTGCAAACTGAGACAGAAATGCAAACTGAGACTCTAATACACACTGATACTATGATGCAAACTGTGACTGTTGCAACCCTGGACTGCAATATAAGCTGTGACCGTGATGCGAAATGGGAGTGCAATTCAAACTAGCACAGAAGTATAAGCTGAAACTATGCTACCAACCGAGTCTGCAATGTATCGAGACCGTAATACAAATTCAGACAGTAATCCAAAATGGGAATGTAACACAAACTGGAACTGCAATACAAACTATAGCTTATAGGTACATCACGGTGGGTAACTGATAGGTACATCACGGTGGGTGACTGGTTGGTACATAACGGTGGGTAGCTGATTGGTACAGCACGGTGGGTAACTGATTGGTACATGACGGTGGGTAACTGATTGGTACATCACGGTGGGTAACTGATTGGTACATCACAGTGGGTAACTGATTGGTACATCACGGTGGGTAACTGATGGGTACATCACGGTGGATAACTGATAGGTACATCACGGTGGGTGACTGATTGGTACATCAAGGTGGGTAATTTATTGGTACATCACGGTGGGTAACTGATTGGTACGTCACGGTGGGTAACTGATTGGTTTAACACGGTGGGTATCTGATAGGTACATCACGGTGGGAGACTGATTGGTACATCAAGGTGGGTAACTTATTGGTACATCACGGTGGGTAACTGATTAGTACATCACGGTGGGTAACTGATTGATTTAACACGGTGGGTATCTGATAGGTACATCACGGTGGGTGACTGATTGTTACATCACGGTGGGTTACTGATTGATACATCACAGTGGGTAACTGAATGGTACATCACGGTGGGTGACTGGTTGGTACATCACGGTGGGTGACTGGTTGGTACATCACGGTGGGTGACTGGTTGGTACATCAAGGTGGGTAACTTATTGGTACATCACGGTGGGTAACTGATTGGTACATCAAGGTGGGTAACTTATTGGTACATCACGGTGGGTAACTCATTGGTACATCACGGTGGGTGACTGGTTGGTACATCACGGTGGGTAGCTGATTGGTACATCACGGTGGGTGACTGGTTGGTACATCACGGTGGGTAGCTGATTGGTACATCACGGTGGGTGACTGGTTGGTACATCACAGTGGGTGACTGGTTGGTACATCAAGGTGGGTAACTTATTGGTACATCACGGTGGGTAACTGATTGGTACATCACGGTGGGTAACTGATTGGTTTAACACGGTGGGTATCTGATAGGTACATCACTGTGGGTGACTGATTGGTACATCAAGGTGGGTAACTTATTGGTACATCACGGTGGGTAACTGATTAGTACATCACGGTGGGTAACTGATTGATTTAACACGGTGGGTATCTGATAGGTACATCACGGTGGGTGACTGGTTGGTACATCACGGTGGGTGACTGGTTGGTACATCACGGTGGGTGACTGGTTGGTACATCACGGTGGGTGACTGATTGGTACATCACGGTGGGTAACTCATTGGTACATCACGGTGGGTGACTGGTTGGTACATCACGGTGGGTAGCTGATTGGTACATCACGGTGGGTGACTGGTTGGTACATCACAGTGGGTGACTGGTTGGTACATCACGGTGGGTGACTGGCTGGTACATCACGGTGGGTAACTGGTTGGCACATCACATAAAGACATAAAGACATAAAGACATAAAAGGCTAGTGCAACTATAACCCACAAGGGCTCTTCGTGGATGCACTCTGTACACTGAACCAGTTGCCCACCAAATCTGTCAATCAGCCCTCCCTGTAATACTGAAAAGCAGGCCCTCTATTCTTATAATGATTGCCTATGCTGTTTTTAAAGATGTTCAATGTGCAGCTACTGACAATGTTTTCTGGCAGCTGGTTCCAGTGTTCTACTACCCTGTTGGTGCAGAAAGTCTGCCTTAACCTTGTCCTGCTGTGGTTAACTTTAATTTTGAATTTATGACCTCTAATTGCATCATTTCTGTTAAATTCAAACATTTCCCCCAAGATATCCCCTCTCCAGACCATGGACAAATTTAAAGACCTCGATGAGATCTCCTCTCAGCCTTCTATATCTAAGTGAAAACATATTCAATTTCTTCAATCTTTCCTCATATGCCAGGTTGCTTATACCATTAACCATTTTTGTAGCCCTCTTTTGTACTCTTTCTAAAAGCCAACAATCTTTTTCATAGCTAGGAGACCAAGCTTGGATGCGGTATTCCAAATGTGGCCTGACATATGCACAGTAAAGCTTCCTGGTGACTTCCTCACTTCTGTATGATACATTACTATTTATTGCCCCGAGCATTCTCAGTGCCTTCTTCCTGGCTTCCTTGGTCTGTTCTCATGCCCCCAATTTTGTGTTTGGAATAACACCTAAATCCTTCTGCTGAGTCACTGATAGCACTTGGCCACCCATCAAGTATGGAGCCTTCATATGCTGCTTACCTACATGCATGATTTTGCACTTATCAATATTAAATTTCATTTGCCATTCTTCGGACCACTTCACAAGTTCGTCTAAGTCTTTTTGCAGCGAGATATGCTCATTTTGACCTGTTATTGCCCAAAAGACCTTCAAATCATCCGCAAATTTCAAAACTTTACTGCTTAGGCCACTTTCAATGTTATTTACAAATATAATGAACTGTAGTGGCCCCAGTACTGACTCCTGGGGGACTCCACTAAGAACATTTTGCCATGATGACTTTATACCATTTAGCACCACTCTTTGCTGTCTATCTGAAAGCCACAACTCTATCTATTTTAAGATGTTACCTGCAATACCATGGGCCTGAAGCTGTATCATTAACCGTTTATGGGGTACCTTGTCAAAGGCCTTACTAAAGTCAAGATATGCTACATCAACCTAATTTCCCTGATCAAATTGTTCTGTGGCGAAGTTCAAAAAGTCCAAAAGATTTGTGAGACACGACCGTCCTTTCCTAAACCCATGTTGAGTATCTTGAATCAATCTGTTTCCTTCCAGATAACTAACTATTCTATCCTTGATAATTGATTCGAGTACCTTGCAGACTAGGGATGTGAGACTTACTGGCCTATGGTTTTCAACTTTCCCTCTTTCTCATTTCTTGAAAACAGGAATTACATTTGCCCTTTTCCAATCGGTTGGAATTTCATTTTGTGAAACTGATGTACAAAATATTATACTAAGTGGAAATGCCAGTTCCTTTTCGGCTTCCCGCAATACCCTAGCATAAATGTCATCAGGTCCTGCTGCCTTGTTTGGCTTTATTTTTTTCCTGATATGATTGTAAATAACATCACTATCAATGAAATCAACATCATTTATCAGATCACATGTCACTGAACTATGGCGTGCGGTCGGCAGATTGGTCATATCTTCCAATGTAAACACTGATTTAAACTGCTTGCTCAGCTCCTCAACCATCTCACTATCCTCATCCAATATAGTCCCATTTACTTCCAGTGGACCAATTGTGCTAGGAACTTTACTCAGCTTGTAGAAACTAAAGAACATTTTACTGTCCCCATTACAGTTCCTATCTAAATCCAGTTCTTTTGCTCGCTTTGCCGCTCTGGTTTTTTGCTTCACAGTGTCTCTAGCTTTTCGATATGCCTATAGATTAACGAAATTCGAAGCTTCTTTAGACAATCTAAATGCAGTTTTCTTAGCCTTAATTGCTTTTATCAAGTCTGGTGTAAGCCATGCTGGGTTTCCTACCCTTCGTTTGCGTCTTTACTTTTGGAGGACATGTCTAATCTGAATTTCCTTCAAGTAAGATTTGAACTTTTCCCACATTTCACAGGCATTTAACTTGGAGAATTCTTCTTCCTATCTGATGGCACTTAAAGCCGGTCTCATGTAGTCAAAGTCTGCTCGGTTGAAATTTGGAACCTTTACCAAATTATCCCTAATAATCTCCCCTACATGTGCCTTGAATCTAACTATGTTATGGTCACTTCTTCCCAGAGTTTCTCCTACAATTAAGTCTTGAACCAAGTCACTTAAATCCGAGAATACCATGTCCAAGAATGAGCCATGCCTGGTAGGTTCCGATACAAACTGGTGTAAGAACAGATCTTCTTCAAGGCATTTCCTAAACATTTTGGATGATGGGGAGCCAACACGAACATTTTTTTTCATAAAAAGAAAAATTAATCCGAGTTGTTGGTGTGGCTTGAGGAACCAGGGTTCTATTGCTAAGCAGAGCTTGTTGCGTGAAACCTGGCCCCACCACCCGATCGGGGACGAGTAGCCTAGGGGTAAGTTGCTCGTCTCATAATCGAAAGGTTGTGGGTTCGAGTCTCACCTGCCGCTACTCTTCGCCCGCGACCAATCGGCGTGAGAGATTGGCGACGCTACATGACTCAACGGTCGATGTGTCGTAAAAACAATAACCAACGAACCCACCACCCGATCCATGAACTTCAGTTCAACGGAAGAATTTATACCGAAAGTTTAACGTGCCGCCAATGCACCGACACGGCCGCCCGGTAGCTTGTCCCCGGCCTTATTGGGCCAGCTGCCAACCGACACTCCCGGCCGGGGGCTAAATGCGAACGCGAGAAGCGACTCGAACCCTGTGTTGCCAGGACAGGGGAGACCAGTGCAGGCCAGCGCTTTAACCAACTGAGCTACCGGAGCGGCATATCCTTTTAGATTAAAGTCACCAAGAATAAGGCACTTCCTCTGAAAGTTTCTACTGATTTCCTCACAAATCACCTTATCAAGCTCCAGTTGCTGAAAATGTGTCAGGGTTCCTAATCGGTAGAAAGCTCCTATCCCCAGTGTATTGCTGTTGCCTTCTCCCACAGTGACATCAAGCCAAATGGACTCCACAGACACATTTGTATCCCCACCCGCTACTTTTTGAGAACTGAATAAGCTATTCACATAGAGCATTACAACATACATCACGGTGGGTGACTGGTACATCACGGTTCGTGGCTGGTGAGTGTATCACGTTCATGCAGTACCAACTAAGACGGAACGAAAATGCAACTGATGGCTACATAACGTGGGTAACTTGTGGGTACATCACGCTCATGTAATACAAACTGAGACTGAATCAAACTGTAGTTGGTGGGCACACCACGGTTGGTAGTTGGTGGGCACATCACTGTGGATAGCTGGTGGGCACATCACTGTGGGTAGCTGGTGGGCACATCACTGTGAGTAGCTGGTGGGTACAATATGTTCATGTAATACAAACTGATGTAGTACAGGCTGAATGTAGTTCGAACTGAGACTGAATCAAGGTATGAAAAAAATGGCCTGTGATGCTCGAGGAAAAATGTGTTCAGCAGAGTTGAAGGGAGCAAGTGAGAGTGTGTTCAAGGCCTAAATCTTTCTAACTTAACCCGCGCCGTCTTTCCGGTCAGATCCTCACACCTCGTCTTGGGGGGGGGGTGGAGGCGGCGGATAGTAAATCTAAAATCCAAACTAAGAATCGCACGAAAACGAAAGAGGTGTCATCGGAAAGCGCTGTACGAGTAGGATCCGGATCTACCCCGAAAACAATTTCCCCCCAAAAGTGACGTCACTAGGATGGCTATATTTTGACGGCTATTCACGACCTACATGTTTTTGGTCTGGGGAGTTCATTTTTGGGAATATTTGAGATTAAAAAAATAGAAATCAGAAAAGTGCAGCAAGATTGACCGGACAAAAATGTGCATTTTTTTTATTTCAAAATTTTGATTTCACATTTTCCTTAATTTTCCTTTTCTAATGGGTAGAGGAGATAGAGAAACGTTGCTGGAAGTCAACTTTCCCTAATAATACTTACTTTAGCCAGAATTTTCTATTTGAAGTGCAAAAGACAAATATGTAAAATGTGTATGTAGTCAAAAATGGAAAAAAATGAAAAATTAATATCGTACGGTTTGTTGCATCCCTAAAGATAAGCAAACGCTGAAAGTTTCCTTAAAACATATGTATCCGTTAAAGCGTGACGACTGGTTGAACGTTTTTGGAGGTGACCTCACTTGACCCTGACTAACTCGTTGACCCTAGATGACCTGACTTCAACATTTTGACACAACATGTCGAATTGATGTGGGAAAGGGTATGCCACATTTTGGCGCGCTGCCTTGCGCCGTTCGTTCACTATCCGCGAAAAACCTGAGGGTGGGCGGTTGAGGAACCCCCTGTCCGACACGGGACGGGTTAGATTGTGATGGGCACAATTTAGCATTTGAGTGGTGTGGTCCAGTACTGGAGGGGCACATCTCCTTCGAAATGTACGCAAAATGACAACCCTGCCAGCATGAATGATAAGCAAATATATGCAAATATCAGCAAATGATAACATCGGCAGACAACATGCACATGCACATGCATAAACTGTATCCGGTTTGCTTGAAAACCAACGTCTTACCATCATTTCGTCGTCTTGTCATTTACTTTTCTTAGTTAGAATACCCAGATGTAGGGAAAAGGGTGTTTGCTGGAGGGATTTGTTTGATAAATATTTCCTGCAATGATTCAAATACATTTGCTCCAATGTTATCCCACTGATTGCATGGGGTTCCCTCGTTCATACGAAACTTACAGTTTTCTTTTGAAAATCCGAAGGAGGTAAAATGAATGTGCATTCAAAGAAATACATCCTTTTAATGTGTTGCTTCTATAACTAATGTCACTTCGAAGTGCTAAATGAACAACTTTCGTGAAAAGCATTTTCGACCTTACCTTCCTTTTTCCAAGGCATAAAACGGCGAATAAATTTCGCCAGATGCGTATGTGCTTCTTAACCCTTCTTCATTTCAGGCATGGAAATCGAAGAAATCCAGTGGGTGATACTTAATTGAATTACTTTTGTATTTGTATGGATACCTTCGGCCAATTATGCGTGCCACGTCGCAAAAAGTTACTTGTGGGTAGCATGTGTGTTAACCCGCGCCGTCTTTCCTGTCAAATCCTCCCACCCCGTCTCGGGGAGGGGCGGGGGGGGGGGCGGTTGAAGACCCCCCTCTAAAATCCAAACTAGGCATCACACGAAAACGAAAGAGGTGTCATCGGAAAGCGCTCGACGAGTAGGGTGCGGGTCCACCTCCGAAAAAAAAATTCCTCAAAAGTAACGTCACCAGGGGGGATAGATTTTCACGACTTTTCACGACTTCCATTATGGTTTTTACTCTGGGGAGTTCATTTTTGGATATATGAAGAAGAAAAAATTATTTGGAATGAGAAAAGGACAGCGAAATCGACCAGGTTTATAATTTGTTTCGCCCACCAAAAATAAAAATTATATTATTTGAAATTTCAAAATTTTGAGTTTTCAAGTTTTCTTTAATTTTCCTTTTCCATTGAGTAGAACAGACTGAGAAACTTTGTTGGAAGTCAACTTTCCCTAAATAAAAAATGCTTACTTTAGCAAGAATCCTGTGTTTGAACTGCAATATGGCAAATACGCCAAATTTATATGTAATCAAAAACGAAAAGAAAGGCAAAAATTCAACTCGTACGTTTTATCGCATCTGTAAAGATAAGCAAACGCTGAAAGTTTCATCAAAATATCTGTATCCGTGAATGCGCGACGACTGGTTGAACTTTTTTGGAGGTGACCTCACTTGACCTTAACTAACTTGTTGACCCTAGATGACCTGACCTAAACATTTTGAATCAGCATGTCAAATTGATGTGGGAAAAGGTATCCCAATTTTGGGCGCGCTGCTGCGCGTCATTCGTTCGCTATCCGCGCAAAAATCTGAGGGGGAGGTTGACGACCCCCCCCCGAGACGGCACGGGTTAATAAAGATGTAATTTACTCCCGACTATGCCTGTTGGTTAGCCAAACTTACTAGAACACCAACGTTAGTCTACACACAATACGATCGCAGGAGCACCCAGGGTAAATGAGCAGATGAACACGAATTATAACACAACTCCTCTCGGCCGGGGGGGGGAGGGGGGAGGTGGGAGATTTCTGTCCAGCCCACAGAGGATATCAGAAGATAATGGTCAAGCTAGATTCGGTTGTCAAGACAGATAATGTAGAATCAAGAAGCCAACTTTTTAAGGACAAGGTGCTAGAAGGAGCCGTGCTTTCCCTTCCCTGTTCAATTTACATGTATCAGACGAGCCAACAACACCTAAAGACCGCATCCTTCTCTCATATGCAGATGGGGCGTTCCACGACAGATCGACAAATACAATTTCGATTTTGCACCCCCACATCTCAGATTTTGATGAAAATGAGTCTATGGGGTTATCAGCAGCCCTAAACACGCCTGTGACATTTTCAGGCCTCTCCGACTTGCGGTTTTCGAGCTACAGCCTGCGACATTTTTACATTCGATGCATACATGGCTTTGTTTGGCAGGATTTTTCCCTGCTACATTGAATGATAAGTAGGTGAGTTTGTACATCAAAATGATTGCAATCCCATGCAGAATGAACGTTTATCACTATCGAAACCATAGCAATTAAATATATGTCAAATATAACACTTTAAAAAATGCCAAGTTCTCTTAAGCAATTTTCCCCTCCGATATTGTGATTTTTGATATTTTTTAATGAAAGAGCGTTGATTATTACCTATATTTCATCAATAAAAAAAGTGGTTATCGGCTTATAAATATTTTAAACATAATTTCAAACACCAACCGCCCGGCCTCATTTTACCCAATACGGCGTCGTTCAGCAACGGCCGCGGCCAGCTGCTGCCAACGGGGGATAGGGGTGCTGGCGGCTGTCGTCCGCGGCCCCGTGGGATTGAGAGGACACTATGCAGATGATTTATAAACACCAGGCAGGACGTTTTAGCACTTCATTTATTATTCACACAAATAACAAGCCGGAAAGTACATGTACATTTGCGAATGCTAACGAGATGGTACAATGAGCGTTATCAGAGGTACAAAATGCATAACTTAACATTAGCTCACTTCACATTGTAATTCGCACCTAAACAAACGGAAATCAGCTGCCGATGTAGGTCACGCTAACCATGCAACCTAAATCCTGTAGCAAATCAGACCACCATCACTTCTCTTCCTTCACTTATGGCAAGTTCTCGCACAACGACAATGTTTGCCTTCACTGGAGTTACCCTGTGTATTTTTAGAGTCCCTTTGACAGTTTTTGCCATTGACAGTCTATCGCCAAGCTCATGCCGTGTACGACTAACCTCTTCTTTCGCTACAAAGCAGCACTCGGTATGCAAATTACCCTTGTCCTGTAGCACTTTACATAGCTTTTCCGCAGTAAGAATGTGGTCCAAGTGTGTCCGCGAAAGACTGGCGCTAGCTGCAACCCTTTTCAGTGTACCCCCAACACCGTCGCACGAATTTTTCCCATGCGTCGTTGCAAAAAAATTCCAATCGCACTGGACTCCGAAATCCTCATCATGAAAACTCACATTCACGAAATTAAACTTATTCTTGTACTGGGCAGCTGACCCATCCGAAAAATAATGAATCTTTTCAAGTTCGGGACTATGCCTTTCACTTTCGGTACAATGTGCTGCAAGAATGTGTGCACAGCGACGGTGTTATGCTTCAGTTCGTTTGATAACACGCAAAACCTGTGGCATTCAATCTTTCCAGCCTCTCGCCAATAAACAACAAACGGATGAACGGTACACTGTGGTGCGTTCCAGTGATATGACTGAATTTCGTCTTGAACTACAAAAGTGCAGTTTTCTGAAAAATCTAATATGATCAGTGCTTCATGCTCAGGTAGCTGCTTTTTTAGATCGTCGAAATATTTGCTTTGATGCTGACTCGTGAAATGATGCCGAGTAAGTGTCACAATGGCGTCAGACAGTTTGTCAAGAAACTCGTCGATAGGAAGAACAATTTCGGTCAAAGTGCAACGATCCGTGCTTAGCCACTGACTAAATCTGACTTCGTCCACCAAGTCTGAGATTTCCCCTGCTTGCGCATTTAAAGTGTCGAACAAATATGATCTGACACCGTCCTGACCTGGAAAGTTTTCACACTTTTGCAGCATACAGGCTTCCCTCCCGACATCACAAACCGCGTGCTTCAACAGGTCCTTGTAGGTAATGTCTTTTAAAACCAGAGACGCTAACATTAGCTTCACGTTCTGGTGATAGCAACATACACAAACCGTATGAGTGCCGTTGCTTCCCAACAGGACACAGTGCTTGGGGCGGAGGCTGGCGAACTTCGAAAACCCAATGCGCTGGTTACTACCGTTCTCTTTATAAAGTTGGTAAATTTCCTGCAAATTACCTAAAATCAAACGTTTCTGCTTCTTTACTTTAACCCCATTCTCATCTCTTACCGTCACATAGTCTTTTTTTCCAGGACATATTCTACTCACTTCCTCAGATTCGTAAAAGGATTTTACCTTTTGGCATTCCTCCTCAGATATTTTTCTACCCTTGGAGTAGGGTGGTATCTCGGGCAAAATTCCCTTTTTCGCTTTGAGTTGAAAGCTTCGACGCACCATATACCAAGTGGTTCCAAAAAACTCAGCGGTTTTTTCTACCGAAAAAGGAGGAAGGGACGAGCGTCTCCTTTGTTGACATCCCACGCTCGGCTCCCCCTTCCCCTCCCCCTCCCCCGGCAGGCGTATCGCGAGGCAGCGGCAGCGCGCGCGTCGGTCCGGTGAGCGCAGCGCCCGCATTCACCGCATTTGATTCGTCTTTTCAAGTCGATAACCACTTTTTTTATTTATGTTTCTAGGGTAAAAAAACTACGCTCTTTCATATGAAAGTGAGAAAAAATAGGATATCGGAGGGGAAAAATGTTTTTATTTCTTTTCAATTTTTTATTTGGCTAGAGTCGGCACAAATTACGTAATGAAAGTTTAAATTGTGGCATAGTCATATTCTTCAATGTTTTGTCTTCATTTTGACATATAAATTTGTTCAGTTACTGAAAAATGACTCAGAGAAAATTAGCACCAAATATAGTCATGTCAGTGCAAAATGTAAAAATTATATAGTTCATAACTAGAAAACGGTAAACCTAAGAGACTTCAAAATGGCACAGGCGTGTTCAGCGATGCTGATAACCCTATAGAACCATTTTCATCAAAATCTGAGGTGTGAGGGTGCAGGTCACATGTCGATTTGTCGTGGAATGCCCCAGATGACTTGTCCATTGTCTGTAAGCGCCCCAAACTCTTGTCTGCCCAACGAAACCTCCAACGATACATCACTGAGTTCTCAAGATGGCTTACAGAGAGGCTCTTTCCCATAACAGGCTGGTTCTTTCCCCACAAAATCGATAGTGTCGACCATGGCCTCTGATTCTCATCAGCACAATTTCAAACCGAAAATGCACTTTTACCAATCTGCTATTCCAATCACCAAAAATCCTACATCGTTGGGCCTGACTCGATCCTTCCCTACGATTCAATACGCACATCTCCGAAAGGCTGAAACAAAAACTTGACAAGAAACCAAGCGTGCTGAAGGCCATTTCTTCCCAAGAACATGGGCACAGCAAAGAAGCCCTCTCGCATTTTACCGCCAATGAATACGTCCAGCAATGAATTACGAAGCCGATGTGCTCACTGACAAATTATCCTCCACGAGTTTTTAAAAGTTGCAGACCTAGAACAAATGTCTCTGCGCAATCACAGGATGTGTGACAATGACGGCCGAAGCAGACCTCCACTACACAACAAAACACCACAGATCACTCAGAACATGGTTGAAGCACAGGCTGTGTCCCAGTTCTTAAATACCAGCCACACCTGTCGCCCACTTCTTGCAATTCTACCAGGAAGAACGATGCGTGAAACATCCTGCACTTATTTCAAGAAGTAGTTCCCCGCCTGAACCACCGGGGACAGTCCATCCGCACACCGTGTCGCAGAGGATCCACGACAGAGCGGCAGCGGACGCAACTCGCGCCCTGGGCTCTTCCAAAGTCCTGGAAACCCCAACCCGAAAATTGATCAAGTCGAGGAATCGCTTATATGACGAAAGAGAGAGAGAGGGAGAGAGAGAGAGAGAGAGAGAGAGAGAGAGGGAGAGAGAAAGAGAGAGAGAGAGAGAGAGAGAGAGAGAGAGAGAGAGAGAGAGAGAGAGAGAGAGAGAGAGAGAGAGAGAGAGAGAGAGAGAGAGAGAGAGAAAGAGAGGAGAGCTGGCACGGATGCGCAGCGGATATTCGACGAACGTTCGAACCTACATGGCTCGCATCTCTGGCAGCCAATCTACAACATCGCCATTGCGAGGTGGAAGAAGAGACAGTGCGACATCTGTTCACTTGCGATGAGATCGCTCTCCTCAGAGCGGATTTGGAGCTGGAGTCTCTGGTCGCTGGACGATTTGAAGTGGGATTACTTTGTCAAATGTCCCTGGAGTTCGACCACTCTTTCGAAAGGGCTTTTTATTTATAAAATATAATAATTAGTGGCCAACTTAACACTCGCACGTCCGGCGGTCCGCGCCGACTTCGCATGTCCGGTGGAGTGCAGATGTCTGCCCCCAAAGATCTCTAGAACTATGCTAGCTGGCGACAAACGGGCAACGGCATTGGATAGCTGGTGACAGGTTGTATCGGAAGTGTTTCGGTAATTTTTTCGCTCAGATCAATATTCAGGTCTCAAGGTCCACGCACACGTAGTCTTCCCCTCCCAGCGAGTGACTTCTTCCCAGACATTAGAAGCACCATTTTGAAGAAATGGCAGGATAGCTGGGACTCAATGGCGGACAACAAGTTAAGGAGGATCAAGCACCGTATTGGTGATTGGTCATCGTCACCACGTAGAACTAGACGCCACGAGGTGGCGCTATGCCGGCTGCGAATAGGTCACACATACAGCACCCACAGATACCTCTTGAGTGGCGACCAAAGGCCACTGTGCCCAAGGTGTCATGTTCCACTAACGGTTCGGCATGTCTTGGTCGCGTGTCCCAGACTTGCCCAGGAACGAGGACGACATTTCGGACGCACTTCAGTCTCGTTACGGGACTTGCTGGGGGATGAGTCGCCGTTTATTCAAACGGAACAACTCTTTCGCTTTATCTCAGAAATAAAGTTTTATGTAGTGTATACTCCCCATTAACCCATTGCATAGAACGCAGTAAGACTATTACGCTCTAATTTGTATCTCAACCGGAACTCGTTTGGAAATGTAGTGTATGTGACTAGCCTTCGCTTAGTCAATACCGTGTGACAAACTGTTATGGGCGCTGCATGACCACTGCAGTCGATGCGCCCCTAAGCCCCAATAAACAAACAAACAATATTCAGGTCACTGGGTCATCATAGGTTAAATTCGACCAGATCGGGTGGGACTCAGATATTGACACATATCTGAGGACCTGTAACAGGTAGAAAAAAGGCGAACGCTATTCGACAGTCCTTGTATGTACTACCGACAATAGGCGGTGTGACTTAGGTCAGGTCAATCAAAACTATGACCTCAGGTCAAGGTCATGAAGTAGCCTAGGGAGGGCATGTAATGTATCAATCGACACGTCTTGGCGTACAAACACAATGACGGTAATTTCAGCCTTCTAGCTCAATGGAGTGCGATATAATGCGCAGAAATGTGCCAGTGATCTCAGGTGACCTCAGATGATCTTGGTTCGGTCACTGAGCAAAAATGTCAGCGGTAGCATTTAGCCTAGCTTGCAACTACACGCCACAACCGTTGTGATGTCATTCTGAGAGCAAATATGTAACCAGGAAACATTTGTATATTTTACCATAGCCCTATAATGGGGGAAGCCATGGCGGCAACCTGAAGTCAGGTCAATATTACGAAAAATCTCGATATATATGTTATGGTCCCTGATGAGATCATGACGTGTTATAAGTTTCAAATCAATCGCCAAATAATTGTGGAAGTTATGTCACCTAGGACTCCGATGGACGTTGGGTAACTTCGCCTGACCTGGTGACCTAACCTGAGATGACCCAGAGTTGAAAACGTATGAGAATACGCGGAAAAGACCAATGAGCAGCTATGCAAGGTTTGGCCTTGCTAACCCGATTAGTATGGCGGCAAATTAGGAAAAACCGCAGGGGGCAGATTAAACCGCAGACAATTAAAACGCCCCCTCCCCGGACGTGCGCGTTTTAATTGACCTGTAGAGGGGGCCCAATCTACCAATATTGTTTCTGCGTCACCGGATTTAGGTCCTAGTTCCTCACTCTGTTCGATGTTTTCTTTTGTTATCCATTGATAAGTCACCTCACACTGCTGAAATTACTCCTGTACAAATCAGTGAGCAAATTCAAAAGTCTCAAATTTCAGACATTCCAGTAAATAGTGCCCGATCGCCAAAGCGCCAACGTTCTAACACGTATACACCCGTCTCGTGCAGTCAACACATTCGCCACACTACGTGCGATTCCCTGGTTTCGGCCAGGCTTCCCACGTTTTGCCCATTGCTGTCACGTGACAGTCTTGTGCCCTACTTGATGTGTGGAATGCTTCATATGAGCCTTCGCTGGAAAAAATCAGATTCATTCAATTCGATGATTATTCTTTCCATGTTTTCTGATGGTGAAGAAATCCGGAGACCCTCTGAGCTCTTATGCATGTCATCTTTTTTGTTAAATGTGCTCCTAGACGAACTACCGAACCGAAACTATAGCTGGGTGCTCTTTTTTTGGTTTCGTTATATTTTTCTTCATCTACGAATTTGCTTTAGGGCTTGAACCAATTTTTGTGATGTCCCCATCGCATGTTCGAAGCCACGGTTCTATTTTTAAAGAGTTTTGTTGCTTTTTTTTGCGCACCCACGATATTTTTTAAGGTTTTCGTAGACCTCGATGGTGGTACTTAGTGTACGGTCTTTTCATTCCTTGTTTAAGACTATGCCACATGTGATCTCATGACTCCGGTGTGCCTTGAAAGTCTCCGTTTTTCTTTTTTATAGCTCCCGGTGTGTATATTTAGTGCTGAAATGCATGTTTAAGGTCTTGCCACATTTCGCGAGACTCGGTGCGTTTTGGGGAGCCCTGTGCATCTTCAGCCTCCCGTTGTGCTCAAAGCGTTCCTCTGTGTTTAGTTGTGACTCATAATCTCACATTTGTGGGACCCCATCACAATTTTATGGCTCCGGTGTAATTTATATGGGCCCCGGTGCGACTTATCGGGCACAGGCGTGTAGTTCCGGGGAATCCACAGCCAATTCCTTGGGCTCGATTAAATTTTTGCTGAGTTCATTTTGAAAGTGCGAGTCCCTGCCTAAATTTTCTGGCACCCAAAGCCAAATTTTTGTGTCCCGTCACAACTTCTTCGAGCTGCGGTGCGCTTTTTTGTGGGGGGGGGGGTCGTACGCGAATTTTAAAGGCATCTAGTGGTGTGCTTGTATTTCCGGAACGATTTTACTGGCTCAGAATTCATTTTTCGGAAACTGTCCATATTTCGTAGTGCTCCGGCTTGATTTTTGTCGAGTCCAGATGCGATTTTTCGGCCACATTTAGTTGCAGAGGGGAATTTTTGATTCCCGGAACAGATTTTTTCGGCGACTACCGACAGGAATTTTTGGTCTAGAGTGCGATATTTGTGGGGTGGGGGGGGAGGGCTCGACGCTAGTTCGCCGGTCGAATTGTACTTGGCTGGGCCCCAGCGTGATTCTGGCCGACCCTTACGAAAAATTTCGGACGCCAGTTTTGACCTCTTGGTGCCCGCTGCATTCATTTAGAACCCCGTACGCGAATTTCGGGGGCCAGCCGCGAATCTATGGGGACCAGCGCGTTTTTTGGTGATCTCGACGCGATTCTTGAAAGCCTACCCTTTCAGGAAGAGTTTGGGGGAGGGGTTCTCTTTGATGCGCCATTGCAGCTGCTCAACGAGTTTTTTTTTCAGCCCATGAGATCCTCCATAGAAGGAAGACACTTCGGAGAATGTCCTTTCGGGGACTGTTCTGAATTTTCCGATGCTCAGGTCGATTCGATGGAGTTCCGTGGTGATTTTTTTGTGTGGTCTAGTCCTATTTTTTGTAAGCCCTCTGCGCAATATCTCTAGGCCCACGTACGATTCTTCGGGTTGTCGATACTGTTTCTTCGATGCCCCAACACGTTCCTTTTCCGGAGCCCGACGCGTTTTTTGGCCTTGATGAATTGTTGTGGCCACATAGTAACATTCCGGGTAGGAATTAATTTTCGGTTATCCTGCTTCGACTTGTAGAGATTCGGCGCCACTTGTTGGTGGTCCCTGGTGAGATTTTCAAGGAACTTCATTTCAATTCACTTGCTGGGATCTCTAGCGCGAGTTTTCGTGGCCTCGACACGTTTGGGGGTGCAGCACGTTTTGGGATGTTTTTAAAGCGATTATTGCGACCCCAGAGTTATTTTCCATCCTCAGACTATTACTTCTTCCTTGCCCACCCCCCCTTCTCCCCTTAGTATGATTTTCAGAGGCTCGGGCGAGGAATTTGGTGCCCCCACACTCATCTTGACTTTCAGGGGTCCAGGCCTGAACCTTTGGGGTGTCCGTCGTGATGTTCTTGCACCTTGGCACGACTATTTTTGTGCTCCTAGCGTGATTTTCAGGGGGCCGGCCCGTCTTTGTGGGGTTCCATTGCAATTACCAGGGGCATCGGCCTGGTCGTTTGAGCCCCAGCATGATTTACAGGGACCTGACCAGTCTTCTTAGGCCCAGCGTCATTTCCAGGGTCCCCGGCAAAACTTCTTGGGTCCCCAGCGTGATTTCCAGAGGCCTGACCTGGCGTTTTGAGGCCTTGCATGATTTTCGGGGCCCCGGTGCGATTATTAGTGGCAGGTGGTATTTTTCAGGCCCCAGTCCCACCTTTGGAGCCCAATATCGTTTTCATCGCCCTGAAACGATTTTGTGGACCCTAATGTGATTTTCAAATGTCTTGGTACGCTTCTAGTGGCCCCAGCTTCATTTCCAGGGCCACTGCTCGACTTTTTTGGTCTCAATATAATTTTTAGCAGCCTGGTGCGATTTTTTTCGGTAACCCCATCGGGATTCTTAGGCAGCCTGGCGCAATTTTTTCTTAGCACGACGCAATTCTTGGGAGCCAACAACCTCTCAGGGGATGTGGGTCCTCCAATGCCCCTGCCCCTTCAATACCACTCTTGGCACCAATGCCGCATATTCTGATGCAAATCAATGCTTAATTTTAAAGAACCAAAGGCCAGCACTTGAGTGTAAGTTGAGATAATCGTAGATACCCGAGTGCAATAGTTGAGAGGCAAGTGAATTGCGAACTGTAGGATTGTTTTATTTTTATTTTAACAAATCCATCAAAGACAAAAAGAAATCGAACTGCCAGATCCGGTCGCTTCCGTCAGATCCGATCGCTTCCTGCCAGACACTACCGCTTCCCGCCAGATTTGACTGTTATCCACCAAAACCAGCCGTTTCCAGAGTATGTGTCGTTTCCCGCCAGACCCGGCCTTTTCCCGCCAAACCTGACCGCTTCCCACAATAGCTCGCCATTTCCAGCCGGTCCCGGCAATGACCATCACAAGCCCATGCGGGGAGCCGCCAGCATTCCAGCCGGCGACCTGCCCAATGGGAGGAGGCATCCTTCACGACGGGGATCAGCGACCCGTGTCGTGTGAGCGGCGGACCGGAAGTGGCCCGGCGTCTGCGGCCGTCTCCGACACGGACCACTGGCCACGTGGCGCCGGCACGTGGCCACCAGTGGCCGTCCATCGCTGGCCAATTTTGTCACCATTCACTACAGCCGTGTGTCCATCTCCTGAGCTGGCAACTGTTGAGAGACGCAGCATATCTAATTTTGAGGAGCATTACCTTTTTAATTAACTAAATTTATTAAATTTAATGTTATTAAAATATATCGTTGCTTCGGTGTGTCATTCATAATTATCCTGTTGATCGAAGATGGAACTTAGTACAAGTGAATTTTGTAAATTGTCATTGAAGTTTGGAGGTTGGCTAACCTGTTCCCTTCTGCTCGAGGATGCACATTGGTGATGCCATTGGCCACTGCTCAGCGTCGTCTACTGCCACACCATTTCAACGTCATTCACCGACCGCTGATCCCGCAGTCTTTAGTGACCGATGACTAACGTTGAGCACTGATACCACTGGAGAAAAGCTGTACAGTGTGCACATGTGGCGGGCAGGTCACGAGCAGAGTGATCACTGGAGGCAGACTGTACACTAGAGGTGGCAAATACCACACATTTTGAGACCGAAGACCGGGACCGGCCGGCCTGGTGAGACCAAGCCCGGTTGATGCCCGGCCACGTAAACTCAAGCCCAATCACATATAAGACAAGCTCTCTAAACACATTTATTCTTGAACATAGGATAACACCAATGCTTCTTTGTTTAATTAAGGTCATATAGGCACTTCACATCACTTTGGAAAACCTTGTTCACTCCCAGAACATAGATGGAAAATTAACCCCTTGTCAAACTTTCTGCTTCAATTGAAGGCATCGATGGAAACAGCGTGATGGCGGGTGCAAAACAATTATTAATAAAACACACAAGTTGATACCCATTACTTACAGTCATCAATCACGGAAGCAACAAAATTAAGACTCGGTACATAGATACCAAGCTTTGAATCATTCGGTGTTCGAAGATATGCAAAATATTGCATCGTGTATTTAACACGCACCCTGGAGGGCCTCCGAAAATTACGCGCACTGGAAGGGGCGGATTCTACCCCCCCCCCCCTAAGATCTCGGCTCCCATTAAGGCTAAAGCAACGAAATTCGCAGGGTGGATGGGTACGATAGCTAACTCTATTGTGTGCAAATTTCGTGACCTTTGGTCAATATTTTGAAGGTTAAATGAGGTCAAATTAGCAAAATTTTCTGGTTCTATGTGGCTGGGCTTGTCATTGTTATGGATCGCTGTGATTGTGTTTAAATGCTCCAAAATTGGCATGAATGATGTTTTGGACATTACTAATGATGCAATACATATGCCAGATCCGCCATTTGACCTCAGGTCACCTATATAGGAGCACTTTGCCAGGTCATTACCTGCTCTAGTTACCGGAACCGGGTTGCCCACCTGACTGCTCCGTTGGGCTGCTCGGCATAATTGACTTCGCAAAGAAAGAAGTGAAATACATGAATAAAGTATAGGAGCGCTTAGATACACAATGACAAACAGTAGATTCCCGGATGTGTAGGGAGTAACATGCAAAGTGACATCAATCTCATGGCAATCTCATTTCCATTCATGACAACATTCCAGTTGACCAAGTTTGGGTCCATTAGCCTGTCATGATGACCTCGGCGACTTAACATGACTTTTTAATTGCATAGCATAGCAATATGCATCAAACAAGTCGCTAGTGTTGTCAAGAACACTTCACTTTTGTCAATATATGGGAAGCGCATCAGCGCCGATTTTTGTAGTCTGGCGCTGCGATTTTCTAAAAATGTTTAACGGCCCATAACTTAACAGCTTTTCGGCCGATTTTCATTTTTCTTGCTTTAAACAATGCGACAGTCACTTCTTAGCAGGTACGGAAAAAAACGGCGTATATCGGCCGGTACAATATGGAGCTGTGTACGAAAAATCGGAGAGGTGGGCGGATTTCGCCATCCACCCCTCCAGGGCGTGTGTTAACCTGTCATGAACTTGACCTGACTTGACCTCGGTGACCTGACATGACTTTGAAACAATGTAGCATAACAATATACATCAAACAAGTCGCTAGTGTTGCCAAGAACACTTCCATTTTGCCAATATACGAGAAGCGCATCAGAGCCGATATTTGTGGTCTGGCGCTGAATTTTTCTACTTTACCGACCCCTAACTCGAAATATTTTCCGTCGATTTTCGTTTTTCTTACTTTACGCAACGTGCCATTCATTTCTAAGCAGGTAGACAAAGAATGGCGTGCATCGGCCAGTAAAATATGGAGTTATTTACGAAAAACCGAATGCGTGGGCGGATTTCGCCCCCCCCCCGCCCTCCAGGGCGCGTGTTAATAAGCACACCATACCGTTGCTAGGTTCTGATATCCAAACTGCAATATTCCTCAGCTTTCAAACATTAAGAAATTATACTTTAAAAGCAGCACAGTTATAATCAAAGAGGACTAATTACCTCCCTTCGTACTCATAGCTACATGTGTGATAAAATGCTTTCTTTTGTATTATCGCTGTCTTGTACCTCATATCTTATGTGTATTTTGTTTGTGGAATGACCACGTAAATGCATTCTACCATATAGGGAATATAGGACACATAGGATGGGAGACATCACCAATGGATACTTTGTAAAATGCCTATGAGGACTCACAAAGTAGTACAGACCCAGGAAAATATTACACGTGTAGTGCATTTAGAACACGATAAATTACAGCCCATACCTAAATGGCCTGACTTACTATTGCTGGATGCACCTCGTTCATCTTCACTCGCCACCCAACTTCTAATGCTTATTTTATTGCAACAATGAACTGCCTGGCTAAAGCAATGCATGAGGCAATCATTAATGATTTCCATGCACAGCATTAAAGTCGAAGAATACCAGGTATTAAAATTCGCAACTTACACTGGAAGCGCATGACCATAATTAAACAAGGATAGCTCAAAATGGTCCATACAAACAGCCATAAGAATGCGACCATCAGCCGGTGACGTATCCAACTATATGCGGTGAATTCCATGGATGACACTATACTACGTACCGCTGGAGACAGACAGTACACAATACAGTTCGCACGTGCGGCGGACAGGTCACCAGCAGAGCGACCGCTGGAGACAGACTGCACAGTGTGCACGTGTGGAGATGGCGTCACAGGCCAACACCGGAGACGCCTGCCTGTTGCAGAGGGCCGCCGGGGACACACGGTGCATTATACAGTGTGCACGTGTGGCGGGCGGGTCACCAGCAGAGCGACCGCTGGAGACAGACTGCACAGTGTGCACGTGTGGAGATGGCGTCACAGGCCAACACCGGAGACGCCTGCCTGTTGCAGAGGGCCGCCGGGGACACACGGTGCATTATACAGTGTGCACGTGTGGCGGGCGGGTCACCAGCAGAGCGACCGCTGGAGACAGACTGCACAGTGTGCACGTGTGGAGATGGCGTCACAGGCCAACACCGGAGACGCCTGCCTGTTGCAGAGGGCCGCCGGGGACACACGGTGCATTATACAGTGTGCACGTGTGGCGGGCGGGTCACCAGCAGAGCGACCGCTGGAGACAGACTGCAGTGTGCACGTGTGGAGATGGCGTCACAGGCCAACACCGGAGACGCCTGCCTGTTGCAGAGGGCCGCCGGGGACACACGGTGCATTATACAGTGTGCACGTGTGGCGGGCGGGTCACCAGCCGACAGCGGTGGCGCCGGCCTGCTGTAGGGGGACCGGCGGGGACACACCACCGCCGGCTGGCCGGTGCCAGCCGGCGCCGGGACGCGGCCGGACCCGCGGGCGGCGGCGGCGGCGGCGCCGGACAGCAGCAGTGGCGGCCCCAGATGCCCGTGTCGACCGATTTGGATCTTTTGTCTGTTCCGGGTGGTTGTAGTGGCGGTGCGATAATGCAGCCGCTAAGCTCGTCGTATTTCATCGTGCGTCACACACTGGGTCGTTACACATACACACAGGATCCGACCAGTCGTCTGCAGTACCTTGCAAAGCTGACACCGACCGTGCTAGTGCGGGGTCCGAAACAAAGGGTCTGTCGATGGCTATCTTTCCAGCCTGTCCATCGGTCGTCAGCGAACCGACAAGACAGCGGCCAACGCGAATATAAACTGCGTGTTCGTGCGATGCTGCCTGCAGCGAATTAATCGGACTCTATCGTAGACGCGCGTGAGGTCACTTACGGTCATGGGGTTACTGACCGATGAACCTCAGATCCTGATGCGACGCATCCCCGCACGGCGCACAGAGCTACATTTTTTTTCAAGACGGGGGAAAAAGGTGGTGGTAGCCGGCCACTGGGAGCCGGCCGAGGGAAGACCAGTGGCGACCTTGGGTATCGCTGCCTCCGGCCCCTCAGCTTCCACACCGGCGACTGCCTCATCAGCTCCATCTGACTCGCACGTGCCACACGTCGGCCGCCGCTCTGTAGGTCGGAGAGAACCTGGTCATGACCCTGCATCTATAAAACACCTCATACCGTCTGGCGGTCCTGACCCTCTCCATCAGCGCCATCCGCAAATGTACTGTAAAGTTTAAAGACATTCTGTACCGTGCTCTGCTTTTCTAGTCGTCGGTTATAAATTTCAACTAGTAGGACATTCAGGCCACAATGCTGAGCGAGGGCGTACTGCGGAGCAGGTCTTCTCATGTGCCCACATGACAAAAATACGGTCTGTCCAGATCCGACTCTTCCGTCATGCTTCTGTCACATTCATGCCCTGTTTTGTGACAGGCGTTTTAAGTGTTGCCCTTATCTCAGAACTTAGCTTGCCAATAACATTTGATTTTTACTGACTTTTTGCGTTTTACTTCACTTATACTTTATCTGAACTATGCACAGTCTGTACACACAGGCTAGGTTTTGTGACGGCATACCCCAAGCTCAAACAGCTTGCCATGGATTGCACGCCCAAACTCGTCGCTGGACGGATGCTTGGTGTAGGAGGAGATAAGTTGCAGTTGGGGGCTTTGTTTTCGAGCCCAAGGCGTGATTATCTCTTTTGTATTGGTCTGTGTGATGCAATCTGGTGAATGTATGGCATATGAAGTTACTTAAGACTTTCCTTTTAAAACTAATTTTTGGAGACATGTGGTGATGGAATACGGAAGGCAATGGCTGGTATACGGCTGGGAGGCACGTTCATTTGCGCCGTGCCTCCAACACTCTATCTCGCTCATCCAGTGCATCCAGTGCCTGTATGATGCATTGGTATATTCTGGCGGAAGGCAAGTGTCAAGTGCTCATCATAGAAACATGGTCTACAATAGGCACACCATCTTCTGCTCTCTGCTGCGGGAACGATTGCACTAAGTTCTATGCTCTTAGTTATTAGGGCTTTAGGGCGCATCGACTACATTGGTCATGTAGCGCCCATTCCATGCTCTTAGTAGCAATAACATACATAAGGTCTAATAAGAAATCCACACCAAGCGCACATTAGTGCAGCCATCTGAACCAGACTTGATCAGATCTGATTGATTCATCCGCTCTGATGATGGCTCATTAATAATGGTTGGAAGACCGGTCCAATTTAATCACCTGCACGGCATTCCTAAAAGCCTTCTTCGTTTTCTCCTCGAAGCATATTCCGCAGAACTGGCAGAACCTACGATAATGAACCTGCATCGTGACAAGGATAATAATGTGCCGTTCCGGTTTTTTTTTCCTGAGTTTGCTAATAAACGAAACAGTCAGCGGTATAAACCTGGTTCACTTTTTATTCACCAATGTAGCATTCGTGACAAATTAGACATTTCGTGTCGGCAACGAGATCCTTCCGTACCCTTAGTCCAGCACACCTCCCACCTCAACGCCCACTCATCGTCGACATCACTCACTGGACCCCCCCATCCCCATCCCCACGCGCCCCACCGTGGGACCCGGTGTCCTCCCACATCCACCGCACCTCATGCCAGGCCTCCTCCCATCTCCCCCCTCATACCCAGACCCGGCCTCCATCCCCTCCCTTCCTGGTAGTCTCGCATATGCCCTCCAAGACCTGGTCGTACTACTTCGCCACCCTGCCTCCAACCGACCAGTGTCCACCCTGCCACCCTGACACCTTCCTAGTACTCCCTCCCCCGGGGTCTGCCCCACGCATCCGGCCGGCCTAAACCAATGCCAAATCCGAAGGCCGTCGCAGCCGCCATATACAACTTGTCCTCGAGAACACGACCACTGTCTCTTGCCAAGTCGATCCTCCCACCACCTACTGCACTACCAACTAGCCCCGTTCCAAAACCTCGTCCCATGTCATCACCCAGACCGAGCCGTGTAGGGCATGCGTTGCGAAATAACTAAACAATGAATAAATACCACTTCAGCCCAATCCATCCAGACCGATCCCACCACCCCAACCAAACCAATCCCGATCGCATGTGCCTCGCCTCCCAGGCGCAAAACCCGCTCCCGTCGCTACACAGTCTATTCACCTCTCAGAGTCTGTACCACCAGAGCCAAGGCAACCAGTCCTGTCTGACTCACCACACGCCACCTGCACCATCCACCGGATCCAACCCCTCTCCCCCCAACACGACATCGACACTACCCGTGCATACGAACACCAACAGACACTAACCAAGTTAGGCAATGGGTCTCTTCATCTAATGGAATCTCGTTGCTCTTCTAGGCAACTAGGTAGCGTTTAAATCAGCATTCCTAGGACAAAAATAATTGCTAGCCTCGCCCCAAGAATCTCATTTCCGATACTTAGACTTTATTTAGAACAGTAATTCAGGTTAGATTCTGCACGTCGACAACTGAAAAGAACCACCCCGGAAATTGGGGAGGGCAGCCATACCCATCGCTAACAGCATACCTCATCATCAACCAAAGCTAGATCCCTTGAACTACGTAGAAGTCAGTCTCAAAGTCCCCTATTGTCAAATCACTGTCATCTCACCATACATCTCTCCATCAGCTACAACTCCCACACAACAGAAGCTGAACGACCTTAACGCCAACCATCCACCTTGGGGAATCAACCAGACGAACACTAGAGGCGTTGAAATCCACCGGCTTATATCTCATCACAATTTAGGTAATTCTAAACACTGGGGCTCGCACCACAACTCAACCTTAGGAAGTTCCGACAGTTGCAGTGATTTAACATGCTGCTCCAAACGCTTGGGATCGGTGACCAGGCTACTTGACTGATCAGACTACTCCGAGCTGAGCGATCACTACCCAATCACAACTAGGCTCAACACGAACACAATCCACCACACCATTAAGACTATCTTGGACTTGAAGAAGCGGACTGGACGAAATTCGAGGTCCAGGTGGACCTCAACTTTGCGAAGTCAGAGAACAACAAAATCGTTGCAATACTCCGGGCCATCAGCTCAACAGTACACGGCTCAATCCAGACAAGTTATATACCTTTTTTTTAAATGGCACCAGCGACATGGTGGACCTCAGATTGTCAAAGGGCCTTGTCATCAGCAAGTGTGGAAACACGTCGGTTGAGCCCAACGACATTCAGAGCCTTTTTTCGAAAATCGCCGTACAAATTATCAAACGTACTTGCTAGCGGCAATCGGTACCGTCCTAAAAAAAAACACCTTTCCCACTAAATGGTGGGAAAGTGCAGTCATCCCATTACGAAAGCCGCACAAAGATAGTTCCACCCCAGATAAGTATAGGCCTATCTCACTTACTAGCTGCGCTGGTAAGCTGGTCGAACGTATGAGCAATACACGATTGCTACATTTTCTCAACCATAAAAACATACTCAACGAATTTCAGTGCGGCTTCCAGCATAAAAAATCAGCCACCGACAATTTCATTAGGCTAGTGCACGACATGCCGTCAGTGACGTCACACTTAGACGTCATTGCCGCATTCGACCGAGTGCACAAGTCACCATCACGCTCGAGTGCACCCCACCGATCTCCCTGCTCATTTGTTTTATACCGGTGGTGCACAAGTCATCAGTACTAGCACATAAACTCCACAAGCTAAGCCTGCGCGGACCCATGGCACGCGGGGGGGGGGAGAGTGTTTTTTTAGGCGTGCCGGACCATAAAGGTCATTTGCGCCGCCTTTAAAGGAACACGTTCCATATCTGTCTATGAAAGCGAGTGTTACGATCAAAGTACTGGCAAGTGGACATTTACGTTAAGGGAATTTTGTGTTATACTTTGTGCGAAGTTTTTTGGGTGCTGAAGGCTGGGGCTGGGTTGGGGATGTCTCCTTGATATCTAACTGGTTTTAATTTTACTTTACTCCTCCGCATAATAATTTGTGCTTTGGGTGGGGCTGGGGTGTTTTGAGTGTCGAGCTGATTTTGCCAGTGCCAGGCTTTAGCCTACTCCTATCGAGGAGCACCGAGGGATTTTTACCGTGCGGACAAGGAGGCAATTGTCCACACCGCCTCTCACGCCGGCTGCCGCGTGTTAGTTGTTAGTAGCGGGTTAGTCTAAGCATGTCATGCAGGGTTGTCAGTTGGGTTAGCACGGTGTTTCATAATTTGGCTCCTCCACGTCCGCTGTTCCTCTGGGTAGCCATTTACGTTAGGTGTCGGAAGACAAATCGGCTCGTCTACGTCCGACGGCGCCTCTGGGTAGTGTTTTTACGTTAAGCTATATTTCTTTTTTAAAGTTTCGTTGTTTTCCTAAAGCAAGTCGGCTCATCTACCTCCGTCGGCACCGCTAGGTAGCCAATTATTCCTAACTGGGAAGCAAATCGGCTCATGTACGTCCGACGCCATGCGGGGATGGCTATTTACGTGACTCCTACGAGTGTTTCGCGGTCATGTATTGCAAGTTGATGTGAACGTTGGTGGTGCCTAGAGAGCTCCTGCTAGTTCTGTGGCATACAGATATTCAAATAGCAATTGAATGAGTTCTGCGTGTTTGTCACCGAGAAGCGATGGAAGCGATAGGGTGATGCCCCCTCTCTGGCAGAAGGCCTTAAGTGGTTGTCTCTGAGAGCTAAAGCTACTGCAGTCTAGCAGGATGTGGCCTATGCTTAATATGGTGTTGCAGGTGTCGCAGTGAGGTGTTGTGTGTTGGTCATCCTCTAATCGAGGCTGTGGTAGTTTTGTGCAACCGGTTCTAAGTCTAGTGAGGATGACCTCTTTCTGTCGGTGAGACTGATTTGATGTGTTCCATGTGCCTATGGTTGGTTTTATTGCGTGGGCGTGGTTGGATTTGTGTTGTGTTGAGTTGTGTTGTGTCCATGTGTTCTGTTGGCGTTGGCGAATGCGATGTTGCAGGAGTGCTTTGCAATCGTCTACCGAATATTCCACGCTGGGGTAGGTGTTCGATGCCCATGGCACGCTTCATTCTCCACTTTCTCAGAGACAGTACGCCTAAGGTTCGATGCAGCAGCGCCACATCAAGCACCACACCTCAGGATCCGGGCCTGACGCAGGAGCGTGCTCTCACCAGCCTCTTCCTCGTCGTGATTAACGACATACTTGCTGATCACACTGACTCATCACCAATATTAACTTTTCACTGGCAACATAGATATTTGGACAACAACACAATGCTCCCCAAAAGCCGAGAAGACCATTCAAACAGCTCTAGACCACATAGCAAAGTGATGTCAAACTTTGGGCTTCACACTGTCCCCAGAAATATCGGTCACAATCGCACATAGTCGTCTCCACTCGACCCCCACAACTTTTCTTTACATCAACGGCAAAGCCGTCGAACGAGTGACAAGTTTCAAATTCTAATGAGTACACTTGGCCCAAATTTTAGCCTCAACACACATGTCACTGCCATCTCGAAGAGATGGGTGATAAACGTCAAATTACTCAGTGCACTTGAGGACGCAGCCCGGGGCGGACACAGGAAAACACTACTGCGCCTCTGCACGTCAATGATACAACACATCCTAGAATATGGCAATATCTCTGCTTCTATTTCACCTAGAGCGAAAAGTTAGAAGCTATTCAAAACAACTGCATCAGAGCAGCCACAGGAGCAATCAGCACCACACCGATAGCTAGTCTCCTAGTAGACTCCAACATGCCCCTTCGTCTTAGGACACAACAGCTGTGCAGCTACCATATTACAATCAAATCCATTGAAAATCACCCGGCACAGCGATGCTTTCAAGCTGACAGATGCGACAGGAGTCGGTTTGGGCGTAAACCCCCACCATTTAGTGCTCACATTGCCGCGGTACTTTTGGAACTTAACCTTGCAATTCCAAACATTGCAGCTCCTCCGCCCACTAGGTCATTCTGGGCCGCCAGTCAACCAGAGGTCGAATATTTACTCTGAGAAAAGAAATCAGATATCACATCGGTTGAGATTCTCGGCACCATCAGCAAATTCGCCGATCTCAGCAATCATAAAGCACTCGTATTCACGTATTGGTAAGAACATGAGATCAAAGAAAGCACCAGCATCACTGGACTAGGCATTAAGCTTTCTAAACATCTACAACTTTTCTACTATACAACTTTTCCACCTACACCGCTGAAGCACTGGCCATTCTGGCGGCTATCTCCATTCTAACGAGGCACAAAACGAGAAACGTAGCAATTTGTTTAGCTTCCATATCAGTCCTTCAGTCAATTACCAACACACGATTTCCCACATCAAGTCATAGATCAAATCAAACAAATCGTAGACTACAACGTAAACAACTCCTTTCCCTGGATTTCGGGACACCCTGAACTCCAGCAAACGAGCAAGCAGACGAGCTGATAAAGCAAGCCTTAGCATTGAAATATTCGGCGAACGATTGCAAAGCATTTCTGCAACGCCATATACGTGAGCATCACCAGAACACATGTACACAACATATCTCTACATCTCGCCGCTCCAGCCACAGCCACAACGTTAAACCTACGCTAGAGACATGGATTCTCCCCACTAGGCTTAGAACTGGTTACACAAAACTAGCACAGCCTCAACTAGAAGATGGCCGTTATACAGCACCTCACTGCGACACCTGCACCACCACATTAAACATGATGTTATCTTATTAGACTGCTCAACTTTGGCGCTCAGACAGCCACTAAGGCCTTCTGCCATAAAGAGGGTATCACCCTCTCGCTTCCATCGGTTCTGGGTGATGCAAACGCACCGCACAAACAACACGAACACATACAAACTCCCCTGAATTACTATTTGGCTATTCTCACGCCACCAAACTAGCAGGAACATAGTAGACTATTACACCACAACCACGGATTTCACCACGCACTCTGACACGCGCTACATGCCCGCGCAAGCACTCGTAGGAATGACGTAGGTAGCCATCCACGAATGACATAGGACGTACATCAGCCAATTCGTTTTCTCATTCGAAAAAAAAACTGACTGCTTAGAGGTGCTGTCGGACGTAGACGGGCATGAGCAGACTTCCATTAATAATCAGCATAGCGTGAGTCGATTACCAAGGGGTGCCATCGGATGTAGATGAGCAGATTTCCTTCGCAATTCATAACGCAAAACGGTTAGCCAGAGGTACAACGGACATACATGAGCCGATTTCCAAAATACCGTATTAACCTCACACAACTCTGCAAGAACGCATACTTTTACTAAACCACTATGAACAACTAACACTCGGCAGCCAGCGTGGTGTGCGGTGTGGACAATTACCTCCCTATACCCATGGTAAATAGCCATCGGGGCTTGTCGTGAAGGGTAGGGAAATGCCGGCACCTTGGCAAACCCAACTTTCTGGTCAACAGTCCCTCACTCCAGCTATGAATTATCTTGCGGAGGAAAATAGCAAAAGTAAAAACGCTAAACATCTTGGAGGTGTCCCCACTCTGCCCGTCTTCAGCACCTTAACGTTCCACACTATAACGCAAGACTCACTCAACGTAAATGTGCACTTGCCTTAGACTTGCTTGCAAACACCACTCGCTTTAAAGGCGCCACAAGTGACTACTGTGGTCCGGCGCGCTTCGAAGCTCACTCTCCTCCTTCATGTTGGATCATTAGTACACGTCAGGTCAAATATTACTACTTCTTAAAATGGAACTGGAGACATGATCCCTATCTACGATGGAGATATGGCGCCCATCCGTCTGGAGAAAGGAGCCCCTCCAGGGCGCTCGAGTGCACACCACCGCTGTCCCTGCTCAATGATTGTTTTTTGCTTCCGGTGGCGGCCCTCAAAGTCAAAAAGGCGCTCCTCCGGGTAGAAAAGGCGCCCGTGTTGGACTACCCCAGACCGTACCCCAGTACCCCAGACAAGCGCTCCCACCCCCAATCAAAATTCTTGCATTCACCCATTTAGGAGGTGAATGTAGAAATAGTAGAAGTACTAGGAGTTGGGTGGACCCGTTTAGAATACTGTTACCTGTATACACTAATCACTATTTATTTTTGTAGGTCTTGGAACATGTTTGGAATATTGTTAGCTACTTCTCAGGATACGTCTCCATCGACAAGTTATTTTTAGCAACTATGGTAATCATTTAGCAAAAGTCGGTACACCTAGGGAAGCTTCGAGATGGAAGATATGCGACAGGGAGCGTGAGGGAATGAGTGGGTCCCAGGCCGTCCGGACAATAGAGCTATGGGAATATATGGCCCCGGTACGGCCTGGGTTAATTCCCTACTTCCCACATGCTCTGGTAGTTATGAAATGCGGATTCCGCTCAGCTTTGATGCACCTAATATCTTTGCTGCTATCCTCCCATAATGGCTATCGAACCGAAGCCCTTCCTCGGTGTTCTTTTTTGAACCGCTGCGTCCTTCTTGGTCTATGGCTTGTGTCTTATGGTTCCGAACAATTTTTGTTAGGAGCCTAATCCATTTTCCAAACCACTCCTCGTTTTAGCGTATTGTTGCTTTTGTGTGGGCACCGATTATTTCTTAACGTGTCGGGGCGTTTTCGAAGATTCCGATGTCTTCATTTAACGCCCGGTACTTTTGTTCGTTTTGGAACCATGTTGCCTTTTGCGGCCCGAGCCTCTTTTTCAGGCCCTTGTGCGTTATTATGACCTGCGTGTGCCTTAAGAGCTTCTTGTGTATTTTTTAAAGGTCCAGGTATGCTTATGTACTGTGGAAGCACGTCGGTGTGGAGCTCCAACTTACCAGATAGGTATTTGCAGAAACGTGCAGTACACTAGGCTAAGCTGTGGATAGGTGTTTAGCAATTACTTCTGTGAATATATTTACTTAGTTTTTATCTGGTAAGTACTTTTGCAACACGCAAATTATACTATATCAACCTAGCGGGACTTCCCAGCGCCATCTTGTCTTTAGGCGCGGCGTCGTGGCTTAAATTTCTGTAGTGTAGAGGAATAAGTTTTGGTCTTTTTGGTGTTAATGTTTAGGATAGAGGTTAGGATTTCAATAGTTATATTTAATTACACTAGGTATATCTTCATATACCGGGTAACTGTAGAGGTATGAGGTATATAGGCTTCTTCGTTTTTGGAGTATTTTGGTGCATAGTTTTGTTCAGTTGGAGATATTACAAGTGTGTAGATATTATAAGTACATTGGAGAGTACTAATACTTTCCCAGCATACTTTATTTATTTTTGTGGTGCATAGTCTTTTTGGTGTTTAAGTTTAACATAGAGTTTAGTACTATGTTGGTGGTATTCATAAGTGCTGTGTGACTGTCCATTTTCCTGTATAGCCATATGTGACATCATAAGTGATATTCATCTAGTTGTCTCTTGTCTAGAAGACAATTAGATTAGACATTTAATTTCAAGAAAAAAAACAGAAAAAAACAATTATTTAATAGTTTCTGCTTGGTGTGTTGGTATTCTTGAGGTACTTAGATCATTATCTGACAGTATAGGAGGTAGCGATTTATAATGAATAATAGTTGGTTTTTTGTCGGTTGTTTAACGAGTTAATTTAAATTTAAATTTAGGTATAAGCTGCAGCCTGTAGGTAGGATGGGTGCAGGCACTAAAGGAAGAGATTAGGGTCCTTAAGGCAGAGCTTTCCAAGCTCAAGGCTGCCCTTGTTGCACAGGGTACAAGGGTACCCTTGTTGCAAGAAAAGGCAGCAAGGGGCCACTTCGCAGCAGGGACATCATATGATATAGGTAGCTGAGGCTTCCCATACTGTGGAGGTGGCTGGGATTTCTATAGAAGAGAGTGTTAATAGTGAACGGAGGAGGGGTAGTTCTGGTAGGTGACAGGAGAGGAAGTGGCATAAGGTCAGGGGGTGGAGGATTTGGAGACGGGAGCCTAAGGAAAGTGTCAGTGAGTCGCAGGTGGCAGGTGGTAGGAGTGGGAGGAAGTCTAGTCAAACTGCTGAACAAGCAGGCATAGCAATATCGAATAGATTCCAGGCACTATCCTGCGCCCAGGATAGTAGTAGTGAGGATACGTTATTGATCGTAGGTGATTATCGTGTGCGACATATAGATCGGGTATTCTGTAAAGGTAGGAGGGACAGGAGTGAATCACCAGGCCTGGTGCCAAGGTTAAGGACCTGGTGCCAGTGGTGGCACAGGCCACCAGTGATCACCAGTTTAGTACAGTTGTAGTACAGGTAGGGGTGAATAGCATAGGTCCTGCTAGGAGTGAGCAGCTGCTGCAGGACTACAGGGCCCTTCTGGCCACCCTGAAGGATAGCAATAGGAGAGTCATTGTAACTGCAATTTTGCCTAGGGCTGGAGCCTTCCCTGAGTGGAGCTCTAGGGCACTAGCAGCCAGTGCCAGGGTAGGTAAGCTCTGCCATGAGTTAGGTTTCACCTTTGTTGACGAGTGACGCAGGTTTTATGGATCGTGGGACCTCTATCAGAGGGATGGCCTGCACTTCGAGAATGGGGTTCATGTGTTAGACAAAGTGTATGAGCATGTCCTTCAGGGAAGCTAGGCAATGGGGATGGGTAGGAATTAAATTGCATTGCCATCTGAGGGATATCCCAATAGTGACAGCCAGAACAATAGAACCTCAATGTCAGCAAATAGGGACAGAAGTAGTTCAAGGAGGCAGAGTGGTAGTTTATCCAGTTATAAAAGAACTCCTCACCATGAAAAAGCCGAAGGTGGTTATAGAGCATATGTTAAGTGTACGATGCTTAATGCTCAGAGTATCCCATTCAAATTTGATGAGTTCAAGTGTTATGTTGCTGAGGAAGAACCAGATTTTGTTTGCATTACAGAGGCATGGGTCAGTGAGGGGTACTTTGGAGATAACTTGCAAGACTATGAGATCCAGGGATACAATATGTTTTCGTGCAACAGGGGTCCAGCAGTGAAAGGGCGTGGTGTAATGCTCTATGTGAAAAGCTTATTCAGTTCTCAAAAAGTAGCAGGTGTGGATACAAATGTGTCTGTGGTCGATTTGGCTTGATGTTGCTGTCGGAAATGGCAACAGCAACACATTGAGGATAGGAGCTTTCTACCGATCATGAATCCTGCCACATTCTCAGCAACTGGAGCTTGATAAGGTGATTTATGAGGAAATCAGTAGAAACTTTTAGAGGAAGTGCATTTTTCTTGGTGACTTTCATCTAAAAGTATATGAAAATGTTGGTGTTGGCCCCCCAGCATGCAAAATGTTTAGGACATGCCTTGAAGAGGACCTGTTCTCATACCAGTTTGTATCGGAACCTACCAGGCATGGCTCATTATTAGACCTTGTATTCTCGGATTTAAGTGACTTGGTTCAAGACTTGACTGTTGGAGAAACTCTGGGAAGAAGTGACCATAACATAGTTAGATTCAAGGCACATGTGATGGGAACTATTAAGGATAATTTGGTAAATGTTCCTAATTTCAACAGAGCAGACTTTGACTGCATGAGACAATGGTTTCTGCCAGAAACCATTGTCAGTAGCAGCACATTGAACATCTTAAAGACAGCATAGACAATCATTATAAGAATAGAGGGCTTAATACAACGAAGATTGGCTTTTAAGTGCTCCTGGGTTTTAGACATGGCGTGAGACGAAATGTACGACCCTCAATATACCAGGAGGTGCTGAGTTTACATCGAAAGTAACGTTAGGGATTATGCTATATTACTCAACGCTTCGACCAGGGGCCATCGTCAGGAGTGATATAAAAAATGGCAGGGTTAACAATTTGAGGAAAAAAACGCGGGAAAGAAGCGTGCAAAAATACACGTGCATCACAGAAAGGCATCCTCATTGGTGCAGGCACTTCAAGAAACTCCAAACCAGAAATCAACTAGGTCAAGATAGAATCTTCTGAGGAAGCCCGAGCCGATGGTCCATATACATATCGACACATACATGCACGCACATATATAGTCATATATCCAGTGTAACGCGTAATACATAAAGTATAATTTATGTTTATGTAATTTTATGTGATATACCAAGACTTGGTATATCACATAAAAGCATCCCCATTGGTGCCTGCACCAATGAGGATGCTTTTATGTGCTTCACGTGTACTTTTGCACGCTTTTCTCCCGCGTTTTTCTTCAATTTTTAACCCTGCCATTTTTTACATCACTCCTGACGATGGCCCCTGGCCGAAACGTTGAGTAATATAGCATAATCCCTAACGTTTCTTTTAATGTAAACTCAGCACCTCCTGGTATATTGAGGGTCGTGCATTTCGTCTCACGCAAGAATAGAGGGCTTGCTTTTCAGTATTACAGGGAGGGCTGATCGACGGATTTGGTGGGCAACTGGTTGACTGTACAGAGTGCAACCAAGAATGGCCCCTGTGGCTCACAATTGCACTAAAATTTTATGTCTTTTTGTCTTTATGTCGTATTTATGGCTATAACGCATGTGTTAAGTCCTTGTCGCCTTTTGGGAGTATGTGCATTTTGGAGGGCCAGTTTTCTCGTCAGCTCCCGTTGTGCTCTTTGGTTTCTGTTGTGTTTATTTGGGGCTTCTGACGCACATTTGTGGTGCTCCAGTACGATTTTGTGCCTTCGGTGCGACGCTTCTTAATCCCAGCGCGATATATTGCACCCAGGCGCGTGGTTCCGGGGACCCAGCGCCAGTTTTCTGGGCTCAACGCATTTTTGTGTGGATTTTTTTTTGTAAAGTACGAATCCCGGCCTGATTTTTGGAGCCCCTAGCGCCACGTTTTTGTATCTTACCTGGATTTTTCGAGATCCGGTATGTTTTTAGTGCCATATGCAATTTGTGAAGGCATCTGGGAGCATATTCGGTGCTCCAGAGCCATTTTCTTGACCCGGACATTTATTTTGTTGAATCCATCCTCATTTTGAAGGGCTCCAGCTTTATTTTTTCGGATACCGATTTGGTTTTTCCTAGGTGTCTCCTATTTCAATTTATGGGCCTCCTTCCATGTCTTTGAGGCCTTCTCATCTGTGCTTGGAGCCTCACTATCCTTTTAGCAGGTTGCTTTTGCGTCCTAGTCCTAAATCTTCTCTTCTAGTGTACTCGTCTTCTAAAATGTGGACCTCATCTGGCTGGTCTCAGTGGCCTTCTCTTATTCCTAGGAGGACCTTCTTACCGATATTGGGGCCCACTCTTGCGTCCGGATAAATATCTATCATGATTTTCTAATGTAGGGGTCTCCTCTTCCATCGTGGGACCTCGTTTTCCAAATTAAGAATATCTTGCCACCATCGGAAGCCGAATTAAGAATATCTCGTTTAACCCTGGGTGGATTCTTGCCCGTATCGGTGGCATCATTTTCGTCCTTGGGGGCCTCCTTTTCGTCCCGGTGGCTCCTTTTCGTCCTGGTGATCTCCTTTTCGTCCTGGGGCTTCCTCCCAATCTATGTTCTATGTCTCTTATAGGAACCTGATTATATTTCCTGGAGGCCTCGTTGTCAGTCTTGGGGCCTCCTTTACACATCATCTTCTGTCCCGTCGGGCTCCATGCTCACCTTTTTTCCCTATGCATTCCGGATAGGGGTGTCCTCAAATTTCCGGGGCGGTTCCCCCCCCCCCAGTCTCAAGGCAGGGGGTGGGGACGATTGCTCCCGCTGCCCCCACCCAGGTGGCGACGCCCCTCCTCCGAAGCCTCATCTGATATCCACTGGCTTTCTTTTCCGTCTTCTCTCACTATTTTGGGCCTCTCTTCCCGTACCGAGGCGCCTTTGCAATGTTGAGGCCTGCGTGCCAATTCTTCGCTCTCTCTTGATTTCTGGGGCCTCCTACCATCTCCTAGGTGACTCCTTTGTCAAATTATGGACCTCCTCTTAGAGGCCCCGAGTTTGGAGAATCTCCTTTTCGTCCTGGGGTCCTCCTTTTCGCCTTGGGGTCTCCTTGTTGTCCTTGGGGCGTTCGTTTCGTCCGGAGGCCTCCTTTTCGTCCTGGGGGCCTCCTTTTTGTCCTGTGTGTCTCCTCGTCCTGGGGCCTCCACGTCCTGGGGGCCTCCTTCTCGTCCCGGGGGCCTCCTTATCGTCTTGGGGTCTCACTTTCGTCATGAAGTGCCTCCTTTTTGTCCTGGGGCCTCCGTGATAATTTTTTTTCGCACTCTTAGATTTATAGGTCCTCCTGCCATCTCCTAGGTGACTCCTTTATCAAATTATGGGCCTACTCTTGGTGGCCCATGATTTGGAGAATCTCCTTCTCGTTCTGGGGCCTCCGTTTCAATTTGTGCACTCCCTTGATTTTTGGGGCCTCCTACCCTCTCGCCTCCTTTTTGTCCTGGGGGCTTCCTCGTCCTGGGGCCTCCTTCTCATCCCGTGGGCCTCCTTATCGTCATGGGGCCTCCTTTTCGTCATGAGGAGCCTCCGTTTTGTATTGGGGCATCCGTGCCAATTTTTTGGCACTCTTCATTTCTGAAGCCTGCTACCATCTCCTAGGTGACTCATTTGTAAAATTACGGGCCTCCTCTTGGTGGCCCATAATTTGGAGGATCTCCTTTTCGTACTGGGGCACCCTTTTCGTCCTGGGGGCTTCCGTGTCAATTTTTGGCACTCGCTTGATTTCTTAGGCCTCCTACCCTCCCCTAGGCGACTTCCTTTTCAAATTATTGACCTCCTCCTGGAGGCCCCTAATTTGTAGAATCTCCCTTTCTTCCCAAGGGCCTCCTATTCGTCCTGGGGGTTCCTTTTCGTCCTGGGATCTCATTTTCGTCCTGGGGGCCTCTTTTTCGTCTTGGAGGCCTCCTGTTCGTCCTGTTGAACCTTCTTTTCGTCCTGGGGGCCTCCTTTTTGGCATGTAGGCCTTCATTTTCGTCCTGGGGCCTTCTTTTCGTCCTGGTTACCTCCTTTTCGTCCTGGAGGTCTCATTTTCATCTTGGGGGCCTCATTTTCGTCCTGGGGGCCTCCTCAAATTTCATGGGGTGGCGCCCCTGATTCCATTCAGTTATTTCGTTCGGTAGTCACCGTACACACCCACTCATACACACACACACACACACACACACACACACACACACACACACACACACACACACACACACACACACACACACACACACACACACACACACACACACACACACATACACATATGTGTGTATATACATATATATATATATATATATATATATATATATATATGTATATACAGATAGATCTATATCCTTGCCGTGAGCATGGCCGCACCAGCACATCAGCTGACGAACGGCTATAGAAAATGGCTGACTCTCAGAATGCGGAAGGGAAGATTCGATCGGGCGCCCCTTAGATTGTATTTTCGCCCGGGCGCCCTCGGACACACACCTTGTTAGAGATTGCCGGGTGGGGTCTCCAATCTCCAGCCAGCTCACGGGCATGGCTGGAGATCCCGGGTGGGGCAGGAGGCGGGGTCCGGACCTCCTGTCGTGTTACCCTGCTAATGTTAACTTGTCATTTTCACTATTGAAGATAAGAATATGTCCTGACGATAAGAAACTAAACCCCCTGCCTGGGTACAAGATCTACAACTATGTTTACGGATGATACCAGGGGATGCCGTGCGCTGTTTAACTCTACCTTGTCAAAGCGGGTAGGCACTGTTAAGTATCGGGTTGTCAGACTTACCTTCCCCTGATTCTGATAATCTGAAATACGCTAAAGCTGTGCAGGCGCGGACGCAAGGTGGATGGGGCACGTGGGCATGAGTCCCCCATGAGAAGATGGCGCCCCCAGCCAGCAATAGGCGCCACTCCGGGAAGGCCAGGGTGCACTCCTTCCTCAATTTCTTTCAGCCAGAGACGCACTTTCGGGAAGGCTCGATTGCACACCCCTCTGAAATGTTCCAGTCTGAGGCGCCCTCGGAAGGCAAAGCCGCCGTGTGCTTCTCCAGGTAGTTTCCGAATGCCACCTCTACGGACATGTGCCCCATGACAATTACTGGATTCGCCCCTGAAGCAGCGCCTTTAAGCGTGTCATACTACACTTTCCCGACTGAAGATGTCCCGAAGAGCTTCGCGAAAACGACCAGTACCAGCGTTTTGCGTCCCTCAAAACGTCCGAAAAGGTCAAGGCGTCCTGAGGTGAAGATTGGCTAAATTTCGAACATTTTCGCTCTTTTCGTCGTATCTGGGAAACAAGTGTATTTACTGACTGTCGCAATATACCCCGTACTGTTGGATAGCGACACACCATCTGGGGTCAGGTCACGCCCCAGACCGGTCGTCTCTTATAAGCATTGACACACTTTGGGGTGAGGGGCGAATTCGAACTTAGCGACAAAGAAGATCTTCGAATGACTTCAGATCAAAAAAGGTCACAGTAGATGAGGCGCATAGCATATCCGGCGGCGAAGGTAGCTTGGCCCCCGCCACAGCGGTTGTCACAGCGTTCCAATATATGCCTAAAATATACTCATCGAGTCTAAGTTTATCACCAGATAATGAGAGCTTCGTATCTATAGACGAGAATTCAGTTCCCTATCCGTTATTTGGTGCTGCCATTTCGATGCTTGGTCTCATTGGAAGTGTATGTGAATGAAAGGTCAAATGGCCCAGTTGCTCCATTATTGAGCATTTGTATGTCATCACAGTTTTTACCACAACTTAATGCGAATGGAAATGTCGAAACTCGATGCTTCGTGTTATGCAGCTTTTCCCCCTGTAAAACTAAACATCGAAGTATATTTCCACATCGCTGACATATACATATACGTATACGCATCAGGGAAAGGGATGTATACGCATGCGTATACTTCCTTTTAATCGGAGGAGCACAATGTGGAGGCACAATCTTGAAACAAAATATTCCGCTGGTAGGAGCCGACTTCTACCAAGTGCATACAAAATAGTTTTTGCACAAACAATTGTGGAAGGCATACTGGAACATTGTACATAATAAATAATAATGATAGGCACACTACATGCTGCTGCTTCACGACCCCATTCTAATCACCATAACATGGATATCCAAGCAGTGATGGTAAGTGCTGACCTGCTATGAACTATGATGATTGATTATTTGCGAAAATAATGCCTATGAAATTGCTCTTAGAAAGCATTCAGCCTAATTGTGAATCTCAGGGGCCATTACAAATCAGAATAATCCCTTCCTGTAATATTAGGCTGTTGTTCATCGTATGTTTAGCACTCGAGTAGCGTTGTCTATGGGAAACCTGCGTTGACTAGGAAAGAAAATAAACTTAAAATAGGATGAAGAACATTATTTGGAGCTAAAGTGCACAATCGTTTTTGTTCATATTTTTCAATAGGCCCCTGGTGATAAGGGATTTATGCAGCGTATTTGACCCCACTTTAGGGTGGAGTTTGTAGTTGTAAGCTGGAAATCCTGGATGGGTCGAGGTTTTTGCACCACTTGATTTGGTACCCTGCTAGATTTGGTACCCTGAAAATAAGAACTTCGACCGCACTGGCTTCGTGAGAGATCTCCAGCCCTGGCTTTGAAGATGGCGAGAAGTTTAGTTGTGCATATTGTAATGGTGTCGGGGAATCGGACTCCTCATGAAGTTCTTGAGGTGTGTTGGCGTAGTGTACTACTGCAGCAGCCCCGGCTCGTGTAGGGTTGACGTGTCTGGAGCCGTTGCCGGGGAGTCGGACTCGTAATAACAGTTCGAGAGGTGTGTTGGCATGGTTTAGTAATTCGGGAGGTGTGTTGTCATGGTGTAATACTGCAGCGCAGTCTCGTGTGTTCGTGTTCTTCGACAACATGTATCTCCACGGTATTAAACACATCCGTTGCCATACAAACATCCGTCAGACTATCGTCTATCTCGTCCTAATTGTGAATTCAGTCATCATGTGGTAGATATATTTATTACGATTTGTGACTGCTTCTGCATCTAGTTCGCTCAAAATTATATCCAAGGCGTTTTGATTTCATCCGGGATCACATACTTCGCACCGATCACTGACACTGATCACTGAGCACACTTCTCCACCCTGTACCCTCATGTGGTCTGCTGCCCCTGGAATGTCCATTACCCACCCACCGAGTGCGCTTCCGGTAAGTTGACGGAACGTCCAGCGAGGCGGGATTGGCTCACCTTAATTTTAGTGCGGATTAGTTGTAATACCGTGCATTTTTTAAACAACCTTTTACTCTCATGTCAGCATTTAGTTCTTAGTTTCCATTATATAAGCTCGAATATTGTGGAATTCTCATTTTAAACGAAGCATTTTCGTACATGACTCACTTGTATTTCCCATGAGGGAATAACCGCGAATTTAAAGCCACACTAAATGTAAACCCATACATTATGGGAAGTGTTTTCCTTCTCTGGTTTTTATTTTACCAGACGTCGTTGCCGTCAGCCCCGGTAACTATATGACCTTCAGTGTACAATTCCAGTACCCACACGCCTGTAAAATCAGGGGAGAGTAAGGACCCACTGGATTGATGTGTTTTCCGCAAAGTGCGTGGGGATCCAAAAGGGAGGATGTAGTCGACTGATAGGGTGTAGTCGAGGGTCATTCCTATGAATTTTGTTCTCTTTGTGAAAGGAGTTGGGATGTTGATGAAGAGAGGAGTGTCTGTCGTATTTGTCTTATCAAAACTAGCGCATGTACCTTCTTGGTGAGGAATGTGTGGGATTGAGTGGCTGGAGACGGTCTTGGGTGATATCAAGTGATTTTATAAGGATACAACGTGCGGTATGAAGTGTTCTGTGTCAGGTTCAAGTGACGGTGTCGATTACGTGTATTGATAATGCTGTAGGTGGTGGGAGGTTGGGTAGAGCTGATTTGAGGCTTAAGAACAAGAGGAGGGTACCATCGATCCTAGCATATAACCAATTGTGAGGATTTTTTTGTATCAGAAAGGGTTTTGCCGATTTTAACCTGGAATGTTATGCCACTGAGATACAAGTTTAGGTAATTCTTTAAATTTCAAGAAATATCTCTATCTCTATCTCTATCTCTATCTCTATCTCTATCTCTATCTCTATCTCCATCTCCATCTCCATCTTTTTATCTCCACCCTCTCTCTCTCTCTCTCTCTCTCTCTCTCGCTCTCTCTCTTTCATACTTAAAAAGTCGTATTTAGCCGAATTGTGCTTTTATTCGTACTCAAAACTAACTGCTCACGGTCTCCACATTAACATCCAAGGGAGGAGTAGCTGCGCCATTCACCAGGGTTATTATTCAACCCCATGTTAAGTTCTTTCAAAATTAGAGGACGCTGACCTTGCCCTCCTCCCGCTTCGACCACGTTCCTTTCGCTCAGCCCCTTCAGGGGTACATACCGATGGGGTACATGGGCGTGTGCCTCCCGTGGCAAGATGCCTTCCCTCTGACCAGGAAAGGCGCCCTCCCAAGGACGTTCGAATGCACCCCTGTCGACTTTTCGACCAATGGCGCCCCTCTGAGACGTAAATAAGTCCTTATATAATCCTGGACTGTACATCTTTACTTTTTTTTCAACCGGAGGCAGCCCTTCAAAACCCTCGAATACATCCCTCTAAGTTGTCGTCCCATATGGCCCTGGAGGACTTCATAGTGGCGCCCCTTCAAACATGTGCCTTCCCGCATGAACAGCTTTGATCTGCCCTTGTCCTCATTCGCTCTAGCATCACTTCGCTAATGTTTATCGAGTTTTCTTGATTTTGGAGTATCCATGTCTTTTGATATGGATGCCGAATACAAAGTATACAAAGTATACCGTACAAAGTTGCAAAAACGACGACGAAAGTTTGGACCAATAAAACACTGGAATATTCTAAGAAGTGTTCCACCTTTTGTACTTGCTCATCGTGAATCAAGCACCACTTCCCACTACTTGTTGTCAATGACCATCCACAGCTTCTCATTTTATGACAATTCATTACTTCGTTAAAATGGCTGGGAGCCGCCGGCGCGCAGGACACGTCGTCCCTATATCGCCGCCCGGCCGCCTCCAGCCGGGAACAGCCTGAGCAGGACCGGAAGTGTAAGGAGAGCGGCCAGTGGCAAATCGGACGTCTAGTTAGCAGTAGAGGTCATTGTCCCGCCACCTTTTAAAGTAAACTCTTTATTCATTGAAGTATATGTAGTTTTCGAGTCGAAATGCGGCCCAAGGCTTAAAATTAAATAGCGGAGGTAAACTTTTATGAGTCTAAAATTTGGGAAATTATTGCCTTTGACTGTCGGCGCGATGCTGGAAGGCTACCATGCTGTGGGAGCGATGCTGGAACACTCCCATGCCATCGGCGCGATGCTGGAACGCTACCATGCTGTGGGCGCGATGCTTCCGTCACCCTGCCCATGTGATGCTGCACTTCGATTGGCTATTTGGCGGCCTCGGCACCCTGGGCAGACCCGTCGCGTCGGCGCCAGCCGGTGAGACAAAGACGTGGCGGCCCGTCTGGCAGTCTGCTGGCGGTCAACGGTCGCTGGGCCACGGGCCGGCCACCGTCGGCGGCGGCCAACGGTGGCCGGCCGATGGGCGACCTTGAAGGGGGAAGCTGGTCATGCCGGCCGGTCTGACGCACTCCGACAGCCGCCTCTGGCCGGCAACTTCTCCGCCGTATCGGAAGCTTTTGTGTGCCAGGATGCACGGGACAGCTCGTGGTGACGTGAACATTCTGCACGTTGGAAGTGCAATGTTGATGGCTTCGATTATGCAGTCATGGCAAGGAGAAGGATGGTGCAACGCGCAAACAATTATCGCAAGCATGTGTGCGTGTGTGTGTGTGTTTGTGTGTGTGTGTGTGTGTGTGTGTGTGTGTGTGTGTGTGTGTGTGTGTGTGTGTGTGTGTGTGTGTGTGTGTGTGTGTGTGTGTGTGTGCTTGTGCGTGTGCGTGTGCGTGTGCGTGTGTGTGTGTGTGTGTGTGCTGTGTGTGTGTGTGTGTGTGTGTGTGTGTGTGTGTGTGTGTGTGTGTGTGTGTGTGTGTGTGTGTGTGTGTGTGGATATCCAGAGCAGTGGTGTAACGAATCGGGGGGCAAGGAAAGACAATCGCCCAGAGAGGTGGTCGGCTCACAAGAGTTGCACCCGGCCCCAAAAAAATCGCGCTGCGGCCCAAGAAGCAGCCGCCTTGGCCCCAAACATCTTGCTTAGGGATACCAGAATCGCACTGGGACCCATAATTCCCGTCTGCACGCCCCAAAAATAATCGTCGGGCCTAAAGCAAATTCAGCGGGCCCCAAAACTCGCATAGGGACCCGGAACAAATGAAGTGACCTCGTCAAAAATAGGCAGGGGCTCTGAAAACATAAATGTTCGGGCACGAAAAATCGCTCTGGAACCCTAAAAATGAGCGCCAGGACTTTTTTTTAATCGCGTAGGATTCAGAAGAAGTGCCATGCCTTAAAATCGTTGCGGGGAACACAACTAGGGCACCGAGGCCACACGGAATACTCCAGTTCCGGGACTGCAAACAATCCAGAGCAGGTCTCGAAAAAAAATGTTTTCTCGAGGCGTGTTTTGTTTTCCTCTTTTCCATAAAAATGTTTTCTCCTTTCTCAGGAGAAGACATACCTCTAGCCGACGCAGGCGGACTGTGCGCTTCGAGTGGCTATAATCCAAGAAGACAGTACTAAGGTGGATATGCTAGTGGCGAGCCTTCGATCGCCACGCAGGTGCAGACGTTACCACGGCCCAGACGCCCAGTTTCGTGATACTCATTCGTGGCCCTGAGGCGTAAGTTGGCACAATCGCGAGTGGCCCTTCTGGAAGCCCCATTTCCCCGTCATCATCTGGGAGACAAGAAACCGTTACAGTTGCTCCTGCGGGTGCACCCCGAACTGGATACAGCAAGAGATGCTCCACACGTTCGTGAGCTGTTGACGACTATTCCTTTAACTGCTACCGCAGGGAGATTGGGCAGTATTATCGCTGCTGTCAGAACAAGCTCCCCTGGGCCAACTGGCCATCGCAGCTGACAGATTCCTGGAAGCCTCGGCTTCAAGCCTGGTGTCAGCAATAGCGGCAGGATATTCAGCAGCGCAGACGGTGCCAGTTGGCGCAGTATTTCCTGACACCAGTACGCTGGCCACACTACAGGGTATAGTGGCGATGTTAACGGTGGCGGCCAGTCGCCTGGAAACCGTCCTGAGCGACAGATCACCAGAGTGAACGGGCGGACGTCATTAGTTCCAGGGCCATCGGCGGAACCATCGGCGGGACCTTCGACAGGGCCATCGGTGGGACCATTGGTGGGACCATCGGCGGGGCCATCAGCTGGGCCATCGGCGCTCCCGGTCCGATTGTAGCGCGTAGCTTTATGCTTTTTACTGGCATACCCATTTTCATTTGATATTAAGGGACACATGCACTATTGGATGGCAACACCTAGCACTGGGGTGGGGAATGGGGGCACATGCCACTCCAAAAGTATACAAAACAACTCTCCTGGGTGCATCCACGTATTTATTTCGCATGTAGTCGAGGAGTTGTGTGATCTGTGCCTCACGTATAATCTGCACTCGCACGGGGAGCACTTGATAGCGAAATCGCTGTAACAATATATACAGGATTCGCTTCATTAAAGCGAGCAGTGTCCTGTTGAAGGAACGCCTTTTTATCGCTCATTTGCATCCGTAGCTTGTGCACAAAAGCCAAATGTATTCATGTCGATTTGAATGCGCTCGTACACTCGGTACGTGGACTCGTTTCATAAGTAATCTGACTGAATCACGTCACCAATAGACGCATCATTAGCCCTGAATAACATTGCCGGCGCACATTCCTGTGGACAAGGTAAGTCACATCAACATCAGTGGTATCAGATGGCAGAATAATGACAACATTCTTCCATCAGATGCCGGAGTAAGAAGTATTTTCTCCGACCAGGAGCTGCATCGATGACCGGGTAAGATAAACACTCCCACCAGGAGCATAACACCAGATGGCAGGATAAGAGGCATGCTCTCCCACCAGGAACAACATCAGATGCCGGAATAGGATACTCTCTCCCATTCGGGCCTTCTCAGGGGTAAACTTGCAGGATGAGGGTCACTATGTTGCTCTGCGGCCGCGGATTGATACCATGATATAACGATATAACGATGTAACGAACTCGGTGAAGTAGCATGTGTCACTATATTGTGGCAGTGGCCACCGTTCACCGGTGTCGTTTCAACAACAATCTTGTGCAACTGGTGCAAGATCTACACCAGCTGTGGAGCTACGACTGCAAAGCTGGAGCTTACTGTAGAGCTAAGAACAACACAGCTCCTTCCGATCAAGTTGGTTGTCCAAGCGCGATCATTTTGTGAAAAGGCATAGTTAGTTATGCTTCTATAAATTCCCTAATATGTTTTAGCATCCGTGTCTATCAATTGTCTATCATTTTGGAATATCTTTTTTTTGCAGGCCCGACAGATGACATTTTAATGTGGGATGAGCGGGAGCAGTTGTCTCGCTACGGATTTGTTCTTTTTTTGTCTGTCTTTTTGTTAAGCTACAACGGACCGCTTGTGACATTCTACGTGTCACTAGAGAAGCGATCTGAGCCTGTAAAGATCTGACATAAGGCCATACGATAAGGCCATAAGATCTGACATAAGGCTGTGGAAACTTGGAGGAATCGAATATCTGAATATACCATTTTGATATAAAAGACGACGTGAATGTGGTCAGTTTCTTTTGGATTGCTGTGTCTCATTCAAGATATGACAACTATTTTCGTCATGCCAAAATACTTGGTAAAGCCATGTGTGATAACTGAAGTCTCTCCAGTGACCTTGATGGAATGGGCTGGACAGTCCTGGCAGGATATCCGATCATGATCAGGGGCGAGACCGAAGCTGGAGCAAGTGGTGGCGGGGCCAAAGCTTGAGAAAGTGTATTGCGCAGTGCATATGATTAGAACAGTTCGGTCCGATCGTCACACATTTCTAAAATATATAATATTATATCAGGTGTCTTTCACTCAGAGCTGGACGTACTCATTAAACTTAATGGTGTTTCTAGCTTAAGGCACAAGCTTCACATGCCGTACTAGTCAGATGCTTTTCTGGAATGACGGTTTTATGGGAAACTTCCCGCCAAGCCACAGGCTCGTAGTTAGTCCCGGTTCAAATGGTACTCGATGGTTGTCCACGTTTTTTTTTTAATTTTCCCCATATTAGATGCAGTAGCAGCCTGTCTCCTTTGGCTGTATGCACCTTCATTGGGTCTTTCAATGTGGGGCACTCCTTGGTAAGCTGCCTGTAGATCAGGGCAGCCAACACAAGGGTGCCACGGGATGCAAAGAAGAATGCAAAAGAATGTGATTATATAAATAAAATACAATTTGCATCCTTTCTGTTTTTCATTTTATTTTGCAGATAGACCACCACCAATTAGTAGAAAGGAAATGCGACCCTGGGAAATCAGCGGACTGGTAGCAAGCTAGTAACGCCCACAGAATTCCCAGGGTCACAAGATGAAAATGTTAGGGGGAGTACAGAAATGTTTAAAACGTATTCATATTGGGATAACTCATGCAGAAAAACATAGGTGTACCAGCCTACCAATATCCTCTAACAGAAAAAAAACACAAAAACGTCCATTCAAACACATACATTTGTACCTTTTCATTATCTCAATACTGATACCAAATCCGGCAAGATACAACTTTTAAAGCTACCTTTGTTAATTATATGAGCTACAATCTGACGTCAGTTTTCATTTGATTTGGGCAATTCCATAAAGTGATTATAATGCATTTCTTTAGCACATCTTTTTTCCTTGGCACCTGCTCAATACTGAGTAATATTTTGCATATTACATTGTTCCAGGATTTTGGTGCAGTGTAAGTAATAGCATGCAGTCTATATTGTCGATAAGTATATGGCATAGAAAAATGATGAATGATTCTTGTACTAGTGGATGTTGTATATCGAAAAAAAAGTCAGCCATAGCATGTGACAATGTGTCATGGACAAATTTGTGCAGAATTAATTTGCTTTGTTCCTGCACCATGTCGGTGAACTTCAAAATGTTGTGCTTGATAAATTATCCGTTTGTAGGGTATGCATAACATCCGTAATAAATAATTCGCAATGCACGTTTCTGGGATTTTATGACTTGGTTTAATCTAGTGGAATAATTATTACCACAAATCACGGAGCAGCAATTTAAACAGGGAAGGATTAAAGAGTTGTATCAATATTTCAGTTCAGACTTGTTATGAAGTATTTTGCCCTCCCAATAATACCCAAGTTTCTACTAATGATGGCTGTAATACAATCGATGTGCCCATACTAAGTTAATTTGTCATCCAGCACTATGGCAAGATACTTTATTTGTTGTTTTCTTTTCACTTTAACAGAATTTATCATTATATTTATGTCATTAATGGGAGTTCCAAAATATTTTTGGTAATTTGTCTTTGCTACATTCAGTGACATCCTATCTGCTTGAAACCATTGTGTTAGCTCTGGAACAATGCAATTAATTGTATTCTGCAATTCATCTAAACTTTTTGCCTTGACGATAATTGTTGTCATCAGCAAAAAGGTACATATTTACTTGATTGGAAATTCCGGGCAAGTCGTTTTTATATATGATGAAGAATAATGGTCCCAGAATGGAACCCTGAGGAACACCCATGGAAATTAATTTTGGTTCAGATAAAGTGTCATATACTATAGTTTGCTGATATCTATTCCTAAGGTATGATTTTAGTATTCTAAGAAGGGGACCTTCAAGTCCAATGCATTGTAATTTTCTGACTAATATCTCTGTGCTAACTGTGCGAAAAGCCTTTCTCAAATCAATATATAATCCACACACAATTTCTTTATTTTATATGGACTTAGTTATTAAATTACATAAGTGCACAATGGGCATGTATGTGCCATGATTTTTCTGAAGCCAAATTGGGAAGGGCTTAGTACATTATTTTGTTCAAAATATGCTGAAAGATAGGCATGTAATATTTTTCCAACATTTCAGAAAAGATAGGGAGTAAATAATATAGGTCTATAATTTGTGAATTTATGATGGTCTCTTGCCTTGAAAATATGTACAACTACTTTCTTAAGATCATCAGGAAATATTCACTATGCGGACAAAGATTAAATAGGTGGGTAATCTGCTTCAGTATACTTTTATAGGTATACATGCAAATTTTTGTGTTGATTCTATCTATGCCACCTCCAACAGATTTCAAGTTCTTAATAATTGATTCTACTTTCCCATGTTTTTTGTCCATCCTGCTGGTTGTGATGAAGTGCTGTTTGATAATACAATATTTGTTGCATCTATCAAAATTTGAACTAAAATGTTTCTATACTGTTTATATTCTACTTCACTTTGTATGCTTTGACTTTTATGTACTTCTTGTACAATTTAATTATTTGTGTTTATGGAACAAAATATTCGTGCAGTAATCCATGGTTTCATAGGAGCTCTTCTTCTACTGTGGGTAAATGTTTTAGTACAAAGCTTCATGCCAGGTATATATGCTTCAATCAGCTGAGAGCATGCAATGTTTGCATCAGTGTTGTCGCCAAACTTTTGCAGTGCCAATACCAAATACTCATTTAGTTTACCCCCCTGATTGTAATCAAATGCTGTTCTATTACCTTTTGTTGAAGTATGGCTTTCATCAAAAGTTAAAGTCACAAAAATTGGAAGATGATCTGATAAATCCTCAAGCAATGTCCCAGAAAAAGACATATAGGAGAGATAATTCATAAATACATTGGCAAGCAATGCCATACCAGCACTATGTACATGAGTGGCCTTTGTTATGGTAGGCCAAAATCCATATGATGTGAGCAAGTTTAGAAAGGCTTTACTGTTTCTATCATTTCTGATATCATTCATCAAACATCGCCGTCGCCGCACGGCGACCATCGGCTGTCTCCCCACGGCGACCACCGGCTGTCTCTGACACAGTACCACCGGCTGTCGCCGCACGGCGACCATCGGAAGCGCTGCCTCAGCTCGGCCAGTACACAGGCGACCATCGGAAGCGCTGCCTCAGCTCGGCCAGTACACGCTGCCTCAGCTCGGCCAGTACACGCTGCCTCAGCTCGGCCAGTACACGCTGCCTCAGCTCGGCCAGTACACGCTGCCTCAGCTCGGCCAGTACACGCTACCTCAGCTCGGCCAGTACACGCTGCCTCAGCTCGGCCAGTACACGCTGCCTCAGCTCGGCCAGTACACGCTGCCTCAGCTCGGCCAGTACACGCTGCCTCAGCTCGGCCAGTACACGCTGCCTCAGCTCGGCCAGTACACGCTGCCTCAGCTCGGCCAGTACACGCTGCCTCAGCTCGGCCAGTACACGCTGCCTCAGCTCGGCCAGTACACGCTGCCTCAGCTCGGCCAGTACACGCTGCCTCAGCTCGGCCAGTACACGCTGCCTCAGCTCGGCCAGTACACGCTGCCTCAGCTCGGCCAGTACACGCTGCCTCAGCTCGGCCAGTACACACGGCCAGTACACACGGCCAGTACACACGGCCAGTACACGGCCGGTACACGGCCAGTACACGGCCGGTACACGGCCAGTACACACGGCCAGTACACACGGCCAGTACACACGGCCAGTACACGCGCTTGGCGTGACACACACCCGACCGGGACCGGCTGTCCTCAGCTCGGCCAGTACACGCTGCCTCAGCTCGGCCAGTACACACGGCCAGTACACACGGCCAGTACACACGGCCAGTACACACGGCCAGTACACACGGCCAGTACACACGGCCAGTACACACGGCCAGTACACACGGCCAGTACACACGGCCAGTACACACGGCCAGTACACACGGCCAGTACACACGGCCAGTACACGCTGCCTCAGCTCGGCCAGTACACACGGCCAGTACACACGGCCAGTACACACGGCCAGTACACACGGCCAGTACACACGGCCAGTACACACGGCCAGTACACACGGCCAGTACACGGCCAGTACACACGGCCAGTACACACGGCCAGTACACACGGCCAGTACACGCTGCCTCAGCTCGGCCAGTACACGCTGCCTCAGCTCGGCCAGTACACGCTGCCTCAGCTCGGCCAGTACACGCTGTCCTCAGCTCGGCCAGTACACGCTGCCTCAGCTCGACCAGTACACGCTGCCTCAGCTCGGCCAGTACACGCTGCCTCAGCTCGGCCAGTACACGGCCAGTACACACGGCCAGTACACACGGCCAGTACACACGGCCAGTACACACGGCCAGTACACACGGCCAGTACACACGGCCAGTACACACGGCCAGTACACACGGCCAGTACACACGGCCAGTACACACGGCCAGTACACACGGCCAGTACACACGGCCAGTACACACGGCCAGTACACACGGCCAGTACACGCTGCCTCAGCTCGGCCAGTACACACGGCCAGTACACACGGCCAGTACACACGGCCAGTACACACGGCCAGTACACACGGCCAGTACACGCTGCCTCAGCTCGGCCAGTACACGCTGCCTCAGCTCGGCCAGTACACGCTGCCTCGGCTCGGCCAGTACACACGGCCAGTACACACGGCCAGTACACACGGCCAGTACACACGGCCAGTACACGCGCTTGGCGTGACACACACCCGACCGGCACCGGCTGTAGGGCACCACGGACTCCGACACAGCAAACGCGGCCTCTCAAACATTAGAGGAACAATAGCAGCTCGTCGGTCGAATTGTGCCACCCGATGGGGGGCACGGGCGGGGGACCGGCGCGTCGGTGTCCGAGCCACTTCCACCTGGTGGCGGCCGGCCGCAACTCAGGCGCCGCCACCTGGACAGGTGAGGTCGGCGGGTCGTCAGGTGATGCATCAGTCGGTGCTGATCAGCAGCAGCGTTCACGCGCCACATCGCCTACTCCCGGTGAGTTGTTGAGCAACATCGGTGCGCGCTGATCTCCCTTTCGATGTCGCGATCGATAATATTTGGTGGCAGCCATGCAATCGTTATTAATTGTGTTCCTCATTAGTTAAAGATGATTTTACTTCCTCATAACTTCATTTATGTAGCACGTTTCAATCATTCATCGCTCGTCATTGATTCCGTTATACTTAATTATTCTTCAATTCAACGGTTCTTGCTTGCTTCTTTTATTGGTGATGCAGTTTGTGAAGCCGCTTGCCATGTCTTGTAGATGGACCTACATTCTGCTCCTATTTCATAGATTCATTGGTAAATAAATATGCTTCCCCAATCGAATGCTTCTCACGAATGTACAGGCCCCTGGAGGCTAATCCCAAATGTCGTACTGTTGTCCAAGTTCAGTCGCGACGGATCGCACAGCCACTTCACGGAACCCTGATGTCACCAGGCATGCTAAGTGTTGCTTATTTTTGTCGATGAAAGATAGACAAGGAAATCCTAAATGGTGCTTTTTGTCGAGTGTCACTTGACTGAGGAATCCTTAGTCTCGGCTGGGTGGCAACAGACTTCGGAATAAAAGAAGCACTGAACCAATGCAATGCAACTGCATCTCGTAAGATCTAACAGTAAGGCCAGTGTATACCTTTTGGTGCGCATCGGACTGAGCAGAAGTGCATAATGCAGGTGACATACTCCATCGTCAGTGGCTGCCTTCGAATCTCTTGCCTGCCCACCGCGGCAATATAAGCAGAGCTACTTAAAATACTGGCAGCTCTGCAATTACGGCTAACAGATGGCCAAATCCTAGCCTGAGCACTGGAGTTGTTGCAACCGCATCCTTCCCCTTGATAAATGTTTGGAAACTACTGACAAACGGCGCGTGCCAGCGCACGCCGCCGCATAGCACATCTGATGCGTTGTGGTTACACACCATACGCATGGTGCGTAACCTCGGAGGTTACACGCTATGCATATGGTGCACACAACATGCATATGGTGAATAAACTGGGCAATTATACATCAGACACATGGTGCATAATCTTGACGGTTATGCACCATATGTATAACATACCTAGGTATAACATACCATACAAAAGCCGTGTAAAAGCTTCTTATGAGTCAGTTATTCAGCAGAGACCGGGGGACTATGTATGCTGAAGGACCGCAAGAGTAAATGCATTCGGCGATCTTACAGTCACGTTGCCTGAAACATGACGCCACCGGATAGATACCACCCCGGGTTTTACACAAATGATATTCCCGTCACACTAGAGAAACTCCCTAACTTGCCATTCGGGACCTCGGCGCGATTTCCCGGCCCTGATAACTTTTTGGGTGTCGATGCTTGACTTCTCGTGGTCCCGACTTCATTCGTGTTGTGCCTTAATAGGATTGTTGTGCTCCTCGCTCAATTCGTTCGGAACCAGCGTCATATATTGAGACTTACCGCTTTTCAGGGCATAAGAAGTTGAGTGCAGCGACGTGGGAAAGCCCCATCGCTTCTTCTGCGGGACGCGATGTGCTATGAATGGCTCCGAAGATGCTCGGAATTCTGGTGTTCTTTTATGGCGCCGTTTTATTTATTTGCGCCCTGACGCGAATTTTTGTACCTGCTGATGGCAATGTTTGGGACCCAGATGGGCTTCTCTGTGCCAAAGTGCGACATTTCGGGATTGGTAAAAAGTCTGGACCAATTTTAGACCCACAACCATCGTTTTTTTTTTTTTTGGGGGGGGGGGGTCCCGCTGTATATAATTTGGGTCCCCGGGTATAATTATTTTGGACCCTAACGGGAATTGCTAATTCCTCAACGCAGTTTTCATGGCTTCGGTCCAATTTTTGAGTCCCTTAAGAAATTTTCGGGGCCTGTTGTATTTATTTGACGTCCCGACCACAATTTTTGGTCTTAGCACGATCTTTTAGACATCGGGATTGGAGATCCTTTCCAAAACTAGTGGTATGCCAATGTGAGCATGCCATGTCAGGTAATTGACCGCTGACGTCATATTAATTAATATATATGGCCGTGTTTCGCCAAAATCCTGAATTATCCGCGATTTACCTCACTCAGTGCGCTACAACAACCAATGATTAGTGTGGTAAAGCCATTAGCAACTCAGCTAATCTGCCCACATAAGGCAACGATCTAGCCAAGTTCATCCCAAGTCAAGGACCTAATATGACCTTTTCCGGGCTATGCGTCGTGCTGGGGTTCATTTGGACGCCAACCCTGAAACTGGTTGATAATACCCTTGGGAACTATAAAATAGTGCTTTGAATACTTTTGTAAATATCTCAAATGTGGTCAACAATATCACCTAATGTGACTCATTACTTATGGGTCCAAAAGTAACAAGTGACACTTGCTCAGTATTCCAAAGTACTAAGGAACACCACGATAAGCATGTCAACCACTCATCTATTCCTTTCTCGAATAAACAACGATGAAACGTGGGACTTTTGCTATTTTTATCGAAAACGTGATATTTATTTAAAGTGACCCCAGAGGTCACCCAGAAAAGCAATGCGTAATAATGTGGGATCAATCGTAAGATCTTCTGACCTGCGGCATCATGTGTTTGATCCATGTTGTTAACTCTCTCCGTTTGGAGATGCTGGAGAGGTATTGCGGCTACTCTCCCATGCAGTCGCGTAAGTGACGTAGGTGTCATGCGTGACGATGATTAAAGCCGGTTCGTTTTTAATGTGAATAAATAATATTGAGCGTGGCATTAGCCACACCCTCTCACGTGTTTTCGTGGGAGTCCCTCAGTTAATTGCATTACGATGGCCGATACTGGCCTCTCACAGACCACGTATGATTAGAACGGGTTCACGAGCAAATATATACGTGCCATGACGAAGGTCTTAGGCTGGGATAGGCTGGGAACGAGGTAGAGTTCATTGTGATTATTTGGTATCCCCATTCCGGACACACAATGAAATCAAATATAACTTCGTGTTTTCTCGTAGGAAGCTAAATCGGAAGCATTTCCCTGCACTGGCTTTTCCATAGTGAACTATATTCGTACATTTTCTTTCCAATCCACGAATTCGATGTTACTGGACGCGAAACCGAAAACACTAGGATAATCTTTTGATCATCTATGAGTCTAGTTAATTACAAAACACAACTTTTGTGGATATACCTACACAATATCGACCGAGCGGAGGAACCATGTATTCATTAACTGACATTACAGCCACTCAAAAGGCCATTTAATAGGCTGACAAATAGCTAAGCGAGTTACGATTGAAAGCTATGAAACGTGGTGATCGTGCGGATCATTTCAATAGAACCAGTCATCAGTTCTATATTTGCAGATGTTGGCTCTAAGCTACCAACAAATACCGACCACCTAACATACAGGCCCTTCGAGCCGATATAGCTGCCACACTTGTCCAGTTTTACTACGGCCGGAGGTATTTGCTGGAAATTGCAGGCAGAACGCACCAGCGGAGTGGCATTGGTTTTCTTCTGTTGCTGTGCGGTAGTGTCCAGATACTAGCCGTTTCGGTCACCACCACAGTCCCAGACAGCCCGAGATGGTGACTCAGCTGAAGACCTGCCGTCCCTGGCTGTTCAGTCACCACCACAGTCCCAGACAGCCTGAGATGGTGACTCAGCTGAAGACCTGCCGTCCCTGACTGTTCAGTCACTACCACAGTCCCAGACAGCCCGAGATGGTGACTCAGCTGAAGACCTGCCGTCCCTGGCTGTTCCGTCACCACCACAGTCCCAGACAGCCCGAGATGGTGACTCAGCTGAAGACCTGCCGTCCCTGGGTGTTCAGTCACCACCACAGTCCCAGACAACCCGAGATGGTGACCCAGCTGAAGACCTGCCGTCCCTGGCTGTTCAGTCACCACCACAGTCCCAGACAGCCCGAGATGGTGACTCAGCTGAAGACCTGCCGTCCCTGGCTGTTCAGTCACCACCACAGTCCCAGACAGCCGCCGTGCCCGAGATGGTGACTCAACATCCGAGCCTCCCCAGAGTGACGACTCTTCTCCCACCATAGAGGCGCCACCTCTCCATGGGGTTGAGGTGGGGAAGTGTCCCGGCCCCTTACACACCCCGATGTACTCACCTAATCCCTAGCGACTTGCAGCAATCAATTGGCGACGTTTCGATGATGGTATCACCTCAACAGAATCACTGGGCCTAATTAAGCCAACAGGTTTCTAGTGTCACAATCCCACTGGAAATGAAACGATAGCAGCCGGATACAAGCGTTCGGCTCGTGTCCGACAAACACAGCAGATTCGGACTGTAGGCGTCCTCGTCCGCACTGCTACTTGTCACCACCTATCACCGGCCGGAGGATCACAAGAGTATCGGCTTAGCATCGATTGTCCCCAGCTGCAACGAGGCTCACCCGATCCACTCACGTCTCGCTCATCTTCACCTGCACACACTCTCGTGGTAATCCCAGAAGTGCTGTCTCGAGCTTCGACCAGCCGGCAGCACTCAGCGGTGTCGGCGACAGTAGCCTCGACAGTGACCCACCCTTTCCATCAGCTGCTGAGCTGGCACACTGTGTTGAGTTCGGCGACAGTAGCCTCGGCAGTGACCCACCCTTTCCATCAGCTGCTGAGCTGGCACACTGTGTTGGGTTCGGCGACAGTAGCCTCGACAGTGACCCACCCTTTCCATCGTGCTGAGCTGGCACACTGTGTTGAGTTCGGCGACAGTATCCTCGACAGTGACCCACCCTTTCCATCAGCTGCTGAGCTGGCACACTGTGTTGAGTTCGGCGACAGTAGCCTCGGCAGTGACCCACCCTTTCCATCAGCTGCTGAGCTGGCACACTGTGTTGGGTTCGGCGACAGTAGCCTCGACAGTGACCCACCCTTTCCATCAGCTGCTGAGCTGGCACACTGTGGAGGGTTCGGCGACAGTAGCCTCGACAGTGACCCACCCTTTCCATCAGCTGCTGAGCTGGCACACTGTGTTGAGTTCGGCGACAGTAGCCTCGGCAGTGACCCACCCTTTCCATCAGCTGCTGAGCTGGCACACTGTGTTGAGTTCGGCGACAGTATCCTCGGCAGTGACCCACCCTTTCCATCAGCTGCTGAGCTGGCACACTGTGTTGAGTTCGGCGACAGTAGCCTCGACAGTGACCCACCCTTTCCATCAGCTGCTGAGCTGGCACACTGTGTTGAGTTCGGCGACAGTATCCTCGACAGTGACCCACCCTTTCCATCAGCTGCTGAGCTGGCACACTGTGTTGGGTTCGGCGACAGTAGCCTCGACAGTGACCCACCCTTTCCATCAGCTGCTGAGCTGGCACACTGTGTTGAGTTCGGCGACAGTAGCCTCGGCAGTGACCCACCCTTTCCATCAGCTGCTGAGCTGGCACACTGTGTTGGGTTCGGCGACAGTATCCTCGGCAGTGACACACCCCTCCATCGACTGCTGACTTAGCACACTGTGGAGGGTTCGGCTGGGCCATCAGGATTTCATGGCGCCCTCCGTCAGCTTACTCCGTCGCTCTGCCAATGCAGCAGTGCGACTGCTGTGGCAAGGATTCATTGCGTGCAGAAATGACACGGAAACCGGAAGTTTCTAGAAGACGTGCAATCTTGAATTTGTTTTGCGAGTATCACGTAGTATTTTATTATAGTGCAGTGGCCGCCAAATCAGCTTACGGGTGTCTGTCGTTGGCCCTTGATTGGCCGGCAATTGCAGTCCTGCCTCACATTCTTCGGATAAGACGTGCGAGCTTAAATCAGAACTTTGTATTGCCAATAATTTCCAGAAAAAAGTGCCAGCATTATTCCCACCATAGGACGCCTATAGGGGTGTTCGATGAGCGAGGAGTGTCGAGAGTGGAACGCAGTTAAATCTTGGCGCATGCCAGTCATAGGTGCATTGCCCGGGGTGTCTATATCGGCAAGTTTTTTCAAGGATGTATGTAGACCTAAAGGGATTTCGAATGCGAAACATTCACCAAGTTGTATTAACACGCGCGAGGGGAAGGGGAGGAACGGATTCTTCTCTGCTAAAATGTCGAAAGCTACTGAAGCTAGAAACGCAACATTCGGAGGATAGATTGTGGCTGTTGTGAACTCCCTGCGATTTAAGCGTCATAACCGTGGGCTCGGGGAGGGAGAGCGTGTTTATAGCCGTACCGAACCATAGAGGGCATGTGCGGTGTTTTCTAAAGCGAGTAGGCTTTGCAAGTAAGCAAAATACACACCTTGCAAGCAAGCAAATGTACATTTACCTTAAAGGAGCCTTGCTTAGTCTAGGCATGTGACGTTAATGCGTTGAAAGCGAGAGGTGGGCGGGGAACATCTCTCAGCTGTTTACAATTTTAATTTACCTTTACTCCTACGTAAAACGAGGCATAGTTCGTGTGAGGGAGGGTTGACGAGAAAATGTATTTTGCCAGTGTGCCGGCATTATCCTGATTCTTGAAAAGCACCGACGAATCTTTACCGGATGAATAAGGAGGTCATTGTCCACACCGCCTCTCACGTCGGCTGCCGCGTGTTAGTTGTTAGTAGTGGTTAGTAGCATCACGCTTTCATGCAGGACTGTGTGAGGTTAGTATGGTGTTTTGCAATTCGGCTCATCTACGTCTGTTGTACCTCTGGGTAACCGTTTTACATTGTAACTTGCAAGACAAATTGGCTCATTTACGTCCGATGGCACCTCTGGGTAATTGTTTCACGCTATGCTAATTTGTAAAGCTCTAGGCACATGTACTTCCAATGTCATTAACGATAGGCCATTATGAGTGTTTGCACGGGAGTGCAGCACGTATTGGAGTGCGTGTTCGTGGTGTGGTGTCTATAATGCTCCTGATAGTTTGGTGGTGCACAGATAGCCAAATGGTAATTGGAGGAATTCTAGGTGCTTCTCACCCAGAAGCCATGGAAGCGAGAGGGTGATATCCTATTTTGGCAGAGGCCTTAAGTGGTTGTCTTTGAACGTCGAATCAACTACAGTCTAGCAGGATATGACCTGTGCTTAATGTGGTTTTGCAGGAGTTGCAGTGAGGTGTTGTATAATAATCCTCCTCCAATTAATGCTGCCTTACCTTTGTGCAATCAGTTCTAAGTCTAGTGAGGATGACCCATGCTTGGTGTTGTAATTGGTTTGACGTGTTCTATGTGGTTAGTATTCCAAAATACCGAGGAACACAACGACGAACGTATCAAGCACGCATCTGTTCCCCTTTTCGTATTAACAACGGTAGAACTCGAACTCAGCGATTTTGGTGAAAATATGACCTTTAAAGTCAGGTTACTCAGAAATTGAAAGTATAACAATCGGGTACTAATCGCGAGATATCATGACGTGCAACATGCTGTTGTTTGTTCCATGTCGTGAACTCTTTCCGTTTAGAAATGCTAGAGATGAATTGCAGCCACTCTTGCCTGCTCTGGCGAAGATGACGAAGTGCCGAGCAACCAACACTAGCATTGGCTTGATACTGTGGATGTGGTTGGAGTGGCAATGTGTCGAGCTGTGTTGTGGCCATGTGTTCCGATGATGCCTATGCGTGTGGCATTGTAGGAATGCTTTGCAATATTCCGTATTTGGTCGTTTGGGTCGATGGGCTGTGCTGTGATCAATGTAAAGACGTGCTTAGTCAGACCATCTGCTTGCTCGTTTCCCGGAATGATGACATGAGCCGAAATCCAGAAGAAGGAAAAGTTGTTTTCGTTGTTGGCCATGGCTTGTTGGATTCGATCTAGGACTGGATGTGGGCAGTCGTGTGTTTCTAATTGACTGAAGGACTGAATTGGAATCTAAACAAATTACTATTTTTCTCGTTTTGTGCGTCTTTTGAACGGAAACAACGGAGAATGGAGATAAGTGAGAGTGTAGCAGGAAAAGTATTATTTAGGTACATATGGTTAATGACCCTAGTAATCATGCTAGACAATGTTGGTGGAGGTGTTTGAAAAGCTCATAATATATATTTTCGACCCAACTGACGTGCTTCTACACTTGCTGATACCCAGGTTTAATTCGTGCAAAGTGAATGTTTGGTTGTAGTCATCTGCGTTGTCAGATATACAATTTGTATGAGAGGCAATGGCGTCCAGAGGGTTTTCTATGGTGGAGTTCTAGGTATTAATGTATGTGGCGCTTCCGTCTTGCAGCGTAAAGTGGCTCACTACTTGGTGTCGATTAGTTATGTGCTGTCCTCCCACCGTCAACTGAGGGAAGGGGCTTGATGGCAGGCGTTTCAGGTTGAAGAGTTTCATCAGATAACAGATTCTGCCGGCAAGAGCCAACCTACTGAATTGTGACACGAGAGACTACCAAGAGTTTTGGTGTGCTGTTAATTGTGTACCGGCAGTGTTTCCGGGACTGCCTGTATGTTGATAGGTGCGCTTAGCACACACATCTTTTATACTGTTTGTGAGTTCGGCGCCGGGAAGAAATTGCCCTGTGACAATCTGAGCTCCACCATGGCGATGATGCCTTTCTACGTTTAAAAAAAAACTTTCGAGACTGCGTCTCGTGCCGCAGAGCTGATGACACCGAGTATTGCTCGTGACGCAGAGTGAATGACACCTAGTATTGCTCGTGACGCAGAGTTGATGACCCCGAGTATTGCTTCGATTTTCCTGTTCTCTGAACTTCCACGTTTCAGATTAAACTGATCTTCGAATTGTGCCCAATCCGCTCTTTTAAAGTCCCAAGGTGATATGAATACTTGGACGTGGTGGATAGCGTCCGTGTTTAATTGTGTTTCGGTAGTGGCCACTCCATCCAGGATCGTCCGAGACTGACCAGTCAAATAGCTGTATAACCACTGCAGTTGATGCGCCCTAAAACCCGACCAGTCAAATAGCGAGTCTTTGAGAGCAGTGCGCTAAATCGATACAACTGTTCAAACCTCCTAAGGTCGGGATGTGGCGGATGGTGGCCCCAGTGTAACCTTGTGTCCCAGCCACAGCGCCGACGGAACCCGCTACACCTTGTGGCCGAGCCACAGCGCCGACGGAACCCGCTACACCTTGTGGCCGAGCCACAGCGCCGACGGAACCCGCTACACCTTGTGGCCGAGCCACAGCGCCGACGGAACCCGCTACACCTTGTGGCCGAGCCACAGCGCCGACGGAACCCGCTACACCTTGTGGCCGAGCCACAGCGCCGACGGAACCCGCTACACCTTGTGTCCCAGCCACAGCGCCGACGGAACCCGCTACACCTTGTGGCCGAGCCACAGCGCCGACGGAACCCGCTACACCTTGTGGCCGAGCCACAGCGCCGACGGAACCCGCTACACCTTGTGGCCGAGCCACAGCGCCGACGGAACCCGCCGACGGCCGACGGAACCCGCTACACCTTGTGGCCGAGCCACAGCGCCGACGGAACCCGCACCCTGCCGGCCACAGCGCCGACGGAACCACCTTGTGGCCGAGCCACAGCGCCGACGGAACCCGCTACACCTTGCGAGCCACAGCGCCGACGGAACCCGCTACACCTTGTGGCCGAGCCACAGCGCCGACGGAACCCGCTACACCTTGTGGCCGAGCCACAGCGCCGACGGAACCCGCTACACCTTGTGGCCGAGCCACAGCGCCGACGGAACCCGCTACACCTTGTGGCCGAGCCACAGCGCCGACGGAACCCGCTACACCTTGTGGCCGAGCCACAGCGCCGACGGAACCCTGGCGGACTAACTCATGAACGCTCGGAGGTCGTCAGGCGGTCGGCCGGCCGCCGGACGGTGGACTTTGTACCCCACAGTTCTTATCTTTACCAACAGATGTAAAAACTAATTTTTCCTTGGATACGCTGATCAATTTCGAACAACTTCCGACGATTGGATTGCAATATCTCAGTTTATGAGATATCGTCAAACAAAGCTGGAGGGATGGGCGGATTCCGTCCCTCCGATGTGCCTGTTACTAAGAGCGCAAAAATAAAGAACCGTCATCCTACCCAAGCCGGGTTACCAGAACACTAAGGAGCGGCAATGCCACCCAGCCACAGGCAGGGGCGCCGGTTGCCAGCTGCGCTGCTAGATCCGCCGCTACCTGCCGGTGCACGAAAATGTCGCCCCGCAAACCGCTTTCTTTGAGCAAAGATTGAGGGAAAAGGGAAATATTGTGATGAAGTTGGCAAAAAGCAAAATGAAAAGAGAGCCTCTGGCCCAGAATAAAACAATAACTTAATATGTAATATTACATAGTGCAAAGCTGTGGGAATTTGTCCGGTAGTGGAAGAATCGCCGTAAGCCACTTTGCTTTGAGAAAAAATGAGCAGGTAAAATTGTGGAAAATGTTGATACATATAAAAGTCAAAAGATCACGTATGATTCTGGGTGAAAAAGGACGCGAAACGTTGCAACGAAGAACGTTGTTACCGTTTCAAAAGCGTTACGATGCCCGGCCGTGCGGCTCAGGTGAATTATTGTACCATGTACACGGGCTGAGCTCAATCGGGTGAGCCACCACTCCACCACTGAGCTGGTGGCTCAATCGGGCTGGGCCACCACTCCAAGGCATATTTGCGCACAACTGCAACATGCACACAGCGCAAATAAAACCACTGGACTCAAAATTTCGTCTTTTAATTAAATGATACTGAAAGATAATTTGAACACGAACATTCTGACATGAAGATTCTATATCGCCGGTCTTAGCATTTGATGGTGTAACTTCCCTCTTACAATTTCATAATTGTCTCATAACTATGTAGCATGTCCATGTATTCCTGCATGCGCCCGTGTACTTCCATTATACTTCTGTGTTTTTCAATGGTTATCATATATTATTTTCAGTCATCCGTTTTGGTGTTGTTCGTGCCAACCTCCAATGTTTCATCACATCAAATCCTATTATTTGAAAAGACCTGTAGCATATGTCTTATCCTGGCATCACTAACACACGCTGACCTTCGACACCGTTGTATCGATGGGAATACCTCAATACCCGGTGATAATTAAATATCCTGGGATTTGTTATCAGCACCGACGGTACTGCCCTGGCGAAACAAGTGAGCGCGCGGTTCAGCCGTGCTTTGTAACTGACAACCAAAATATTACATGGTAATGGTGCTCTGAACATGGCTAATGCACGCTATTGTCGACAGAATCACGACGGTTTAGAGTGTCGTTTGCTCATGTCATGTTTCGTATCATGCTCACCATTAGCTCTCAGTCGATATAAGTGTTTTTTTCTTTGCAAAATATATCCGTTTTCACGAACAAATATCTGATGAAAAAGAATGTTATGCAATGCCATGTCGTGCCATGCATGCCCACTATATCGTTTACCGCTACGCAAACTGAGATGATAGACGGCCAATCCCAGTTGGTTCTGTAACCATGAAACGTGTACTATGCAGATTGCGGCACCCTGCATGGTCGTCTGCGATGTGGATCCGTCTGCTGGATATGCTGATCAGTCCATTGGCCTTGGATGGCTGTAACCGTTACCGGTCGGGGTCGTCTTTCTCTCTCTCTCTCTCTCTCTCTCTCTCTCTCTCTCTCTCTCTCTCTCTCTCTCTCTCTCTCTCTCTCTCTCTCCCTCTCTCTCTCTCTGTCCCTCTCTCTCTCTGTCCCTCTGTTTCGCTTGCTTGTAAGCCATGCTTCGTATAATTATTACCATAAGCTCTCAGTCTATGGAAATGCTTCCCCTCTTTGCAAAATATACCTGTTTTCACAAACGAATATCTGGTGAAAAAGAATGTTAAACAATGTCATGTCATGCCATGCATGCCATACACCATATCTCAAGGACATGAATCCTCGCGAGAAGCAAGACGGGACCTGAAAAGTTGTACGCCCAACAATCAAAGTTAATCCCATTGAAAAGCAAACAATGTTTGTTTTAAAAACTCCAGTCAAAGTTACATAATGTAAAGTCCAGTAGTATGTACCAAAGTAGTGCGTTATGCTAATAATAATAATGATAATAATAGTAATGCCGAAGGAGTGCTAATAATGTCGGTTGTTCTGGTATAGACCGAAGACACGGAGACACTGGATACTGAGTACACTAGACGGACGAACAGGCCGGAGGCACGCTGGGGACCTGGAGCCGACGTGAATGCAGAGCCAGCGAAATCGGATCCTCCCATCCGCCGTCGTCTGGGCAAACGGCGGCCACGTCGCTTCAATAGCACCTGACGGCCGACGCTGCCGACACCACCGGCTGACTGATCCCGCTCTGTGCCACGCTGCCGACACCACCGGCTGACTGATCCCGCTCTGTGCCACGCTGCCGACACCACCGGCCGACTGATCCCGCTCTGCGCCACGCTGTCGGCACCACCGGCTGACTGATCCCGCTCTGTGCCACGCTGCCGACACCACCGGCCGACTGATCCCGCTCTGCGCCACGCTGCCGACACCACCGGCTGACTGATCCCGCTCTGCGCCACGCTGTCGGCACCACCGGCTGACTGATCCCGCTCTGTGCCACGCTGTCGGCACCACCGGCTGACTGATCCCGCTCTGTGCCACGCTGTCGGCACCACCGGCTGACTGATCCCGCTCTGTGCCACGCTGTCGGCACCACCGGCTGACTGATCCCGCTCTGCGCCACACTGCCGACACCACCGGCTGACTGATCCCGCTCTGTGCCACGCTGCCGACACCACCGGCTGACTGATCCCGCTCTGTGCCACGCTGTCGGCACCACCGGCTGACTGATCCCGCTCTGCGCCACACTGCCGACACCACCGGCTGACTGATCCCGCTCTGTGCCACGCTGCCGACACCACCGGCCGACTGAGCCCGCTCTGTGCCACGCTGTCGGCACCACCGGCCGACTGATCCCGCTCTGTGCCACGCTGTCGGCACCACCGGCCGACTGAGCCCGCTCTGCGCCACGCTGTCGGCACCACCGGCCGACTGAGCCCGCTCTGCGCCACGCTGCGCTTCATTGCCAAACTGTCCGCAAACGGTCGCAGCGCCGTTGGCAAGCTGGACCTGCCGAGAACCGTTGCGACGGCCTTGCGTCTGATGCGGCGGGAGCGGTCGAGCGGACGTCCGCCGGACTCACAGTTCACTCGCGGCGACCACTCGACAGGCACCGTCTTGCGGCGCGGTTCCGGTGTACTGCCACTTACCACCGGCACCGAGGGCTGTGTGGAAGGGCCGGCTCGAGCCCACCGGGCGCTGTGCGCACCGCCGCCGGCCGCCGTGTGAAGGGGTAGTGCGCTGTTTGCTCGGGGCTCGTCGTCCCGTGACACGACTGTCCGCTGTGGTCGGACTCGTATCGGGCGCCGTCGACTGCCATCGACATGGCCCAGCCGGGCTTGGGTGCGGCCCAGGCACATATGGCCCAGCCGGGCTTGGGTGCGGCCCAGGCACATATGACTGTGCCTTAGGTACGCATGGCCAAATCGGACATGGCTGTGGCTCGAGTGCTTATGGTAGTCCAAGCATACATGGCTGTAGCTCGAATACACATAGTAGTGGCTCAAGTACATATGGATGCGGCTCAAGTACACATGTCAGTAGCTCCAGTACACATTGTTGTGGCTCCAGTACACATTGCTGTGGCCCCAGTACACATGTCAGTGGCTCAAGTATACATGGCAGTGGATCCAGCATACATGGCAGTGGCTCCAGTACACTGTCTAAAGCTCAGGTAGACAGGGCTGCGGCTCCAGTACACTGTCTGAAACTCAGGTAGACAGGGCTGCGGCTCCAGTACACTGTCTGAAGCTCAGGTAGACAGGGCTGCGGCTCCAGTACACTGTCTGAAGCTTAGGTAGACAGGGATGCGGCTACAGTACACTGTCTGAAGCTCAGGTAGACAGGGCTGCGGCTCCAGTACACTGTCTGAAGCTCAGGTAGACAGGGCTGCGGCTCCAGTACACTGTCTGAAGCTCAGGTAGACAGGGCTGCGGCTCAGGTACACATGACCAGTGTTCAGGTGCAGGCGGCCGACTCCGACGCAGCTGCGACCGGCTCGCTTGGTCCCTGCTATTGTCCTCAACTTTGTTGTTGATGCTGTGCTCGTGTCGGAACATTGTTAGACCGGCGGTGTGGACGCCTGAGTGGCTGAAGACACGAGCTGGCACTGCTTAGAACAATCAGCTGAGTCGACCATTGCCATTGACTGCCTGCCAGTGACGTGCCATTGACTCAACTGATGCTGGCAAGCCGGGATGCATCTATGCTTACAAGTCCTGAATTTAAAGGGGTAGCTTCTTCTTCGTCAGGTTCGGATGGGACAACCTGGTGCATAGATGCTATTTCATGGAAATTATTAGGGGTAAAGGGCTCCAGGATTAGCGTAGGCACCCGATGTGGCTATTTAACACGCGCACTGAAGAAAGGAGAGGGCAATCCGCGCCCACGTCTGTTCTATTTTAAAAACAAAAGGACAATGTTCCGGATGGCAGCGATCCGCGACGCATCAGCTTCTCCCGCCCAGCCAGCAAACTGCCCTCATGTGCTGACCAGGCTCTCCAGTGACACTACGTATCACGAGCACAGAGCCCGCTCGGCTGTCGCCTTTCTGCAGCTCCTGACGTTTTAGTCGCCAGTGGACAACAAACTAGGATGAGCTGGCAAGCCTCCACTCGTGGAAAGTGCCACACCGTCAGCTACTGAAACGCAGACTCAGCACCTGCGATAGCTGTTCAAACCGAAATCTGTATTCTCACTTTGTGCTGTTTGCAGATCGGATTATTACAAGCGAGGGGAGCGAAATTCCATTCATACAGTGGGTGAGCTTCACGATATGAGCAAACCGATCCGACCCGACCCGACCCGACCCAAACCTAACCCGACCCGACCCGACCCGACCCGACCCGACCCCACCCCACACACCCGACCCGTCCCGACCCGACCTGACCCTACCCCACCCCACACACCCGACCCGTCCCGACCCGACCCGATCCAAACCTAATCCGACCCGACCCGACCCGACCCGACCCTACCCCACCCCACACACCCGACCCGACCGTCCCGACCCGACCTGACCCGACCAGACCAGACCCGACCCGACTAGACCAGACCAAACTCGACCCGACCTGACCCGACCAGACCAGACCCGACCCGACTAGACCAGACCAAACCCGACCCGACCCGACCCGACCCCACCCCACCCCACCCGACCAGACCCCACCTCACCCGACCCATCCTAGTTCTGACCGGAAGTAGTCCTGAAAGTCAGAATTAAAAGGTATTTGAAGGTGTGCGTCGAACTGCTTCTCACATGGCAATCCGTCTGGAATGTATAGCTGTGAAGGATATTTAGCTGTTGTTTTTGACGACTCTGCCAACGACTATCACCGGCTGGCCACTCCCAGACAGCGAACGGGCGCCTCCGCCCTGCCTCCGCCTTGTCTCCGCCTTGTCTCAGCCCTTCCTCTCAGACGGTGAACGGACACTTCCGCCCTTCCTCCGTCCTTCCCCTCAAACGTTGAACGGCCGCCTCAGCCCTGCCTCAGCCCTGCCTTCGCCCTTCCTCTCAGACGGTGAACGGCCGCCTCAGCCCTGCCTCAGCCCTGCCTTCGCCCTTCCTCTCAGACGGTGAACGGCCGCCTCAGCCCTGCCTTCGCCCTTCCTCTCAGACGGTGAACGGCCGCCTCAGCCCTGCCTCCGCCCTTCCTCTCAGACGGTGAACGGCCGCCTCAGCCCTGCCTCCGCCCCGCATCCGGATCGTGGCCGGATGTGTATGCAGTCAGTTCCGGGGCAATGCGTACTCTGTCCCTTCTCTCTGGTCTCAGTGAACGATTCGGAAAATAACATAGCCATGTGAGGTGCGACCGGCTGTGCTTTGGCGTGCCATATCCATGTGATTTATAATAACCGTAACCCGAAATACCGAAATAAGGGCAGTTGGTCTGGTATTGAAAGCAATAATGGGCGAGTAGACTTGGCTCATGATATCAAAGAACCTCTGTTCACCCCGTGAAGTTTTGTCTGTACGAAGACCACTGGTCATCCCTCTCCATGCCTGTGGTGTCTGTAACCAGCACATGGGCCAGCTGTCGTGTCTATCCCGAGCCCATGGGCCGCCTGTCGCGTCTGCATCGAGCCCATGGGCTGCCTGTCGTGTCTATGCCGAGCCATAGGATGCCTGTCATGTCTGTACTGAGCCATGGACCGCCTGTCGTGACTGTACCGAGCCCATGGACAACCTGCCGTGACTGTACCGAGCTATCGGATACCTGTTGTGTCTGTACCAAGCCCATGGGCTGCCTGTTGTGACTGCACCGAGCCCATGGACCGCCTGTCGTCTCTACCGAGCCCATGGGCCGCCTGTCATCTGTAGCGAGCCCATGGGCTGCACCGCGGCACCGATCACTGATCACCGTCTCGACGTCCAGTCTATTCTCGTTGTTTCGTCCTGCTCCGGCTGGCGCCGTCGGCCGCCTCTACGTCCTCGAGTCTCCCGTCAGACGGTCGACGCTTGGCTGGCGCCACCTGAATGGCGGCAATGACCATCCGACCAGGATCTAATCACATGGCCCTTTAGCAATTGTCTGCCGCGATCAGGTTCCTTGAACTGTATCTCATCTTCAACGTGTGGGACTCGACGTTCCGAGCGCCTGGGAAAATTGGCGGGTTATTCATCAGCGGATCTGCTCACTCATGATACTCGGCACTGTGCACAGCCGCTGCTGCAGCATGCACCAACTACGCCCCCAGCACACTGGTGACGCGACCTAATGCCACCACCGGCAAAATTATCTGCAGTGCTACGCCGATGGAGACCCAATGACAATCACGTGGGAAGGTAATATCGAGCAATGCCAACTTAAAACACCGCTATCTTCTCAGAATCGGTATCAGATTTTAACGATATACACGCAGTGAAGCCCTCATCTTTGAAAAAGGGGAACCGGACTGTACAATTTCATAAATGCGTGTATGTATATATATTCATATATTTATATATACAATATATGTATGTAAATATATAAACATATATGTATATATATACAAATATATAAATCTATATACATAAACATAGGCGCACCGGAGGGGGGGGGGGGCAGGGCCCCCCCCATGAGACCAAAGTACCCTTTTGGTCAAAAGTGCCCTTTTTACAGAAAAGTGCCCTCTTGGCCGGAATGTCCCAAATTTAGCCCAAAAATCACCTGCCTTATGTGACCCGCCTGTGCGAAAGGTGCCCTATGGGCCCAAAACTGCCCTTTTGGCCAAACATTTTTTTCACGCCCCACCACCGCCCTGGTCAACAGACCTTCCAGTGGGCCCCGGGCCGCAAAGTGCCCTTTTGGAGCCGGTCAGGTGCCCTTTTGGAGCCGGCCAAGTGCCCTTTTCGGTCCGGGCCCCCATGGAAAAATCCAGGGTGCGCGCCTGTACATAAATATATAAACATATATATATATATATATATATATATATATATATATATATATATATATATATATATATATATATATATATATATCACTATTTCCTCATACCGCTGAAGTCTCATACAGTCGTACCTGTTTGTTTTCAGGTAGATTCGGGTCCTACAGCAGGTGACAATGCGTGTCACTCAGATGATGTTGGTGGTGGCGTTGGCGGTTCCTGCGCTTGCCGGTGAGAATGAACGCATCAGTCAGTCACCTGCCGTGCTTCTTGTCATTATGCAACCGTGGTGCAACGCTGATGTGGCAGTCGTCCTGGAAAGTGACAGCCGAAACAACAGGAAACCATGCACGATGAGACCTGTTTTTGATCGTTCAAGCGGATCTGACTCACTATCCAATCAATAATTCGTGTTATTCGTCTGCAGAAGAAACAGCTCACTTCCAGCATAGTCCACTCCTCATCAATATGCGGACACAGCAAAGTACTGGTTTTATGCAATACTGTAGCGGATTTCTTTTTGTCAGATGTTTCTTTGAATCATGCGAGAATATGTGCATATGAGAATATGTGCATATAACACCACGAGATGCTTAACTAGAAGATCAAAGTTCCCATTCAGGGGCGGCATTGTTATATGTATATTTATTGCAGTGAGTATTGGTTGTTTTTCCGCAGCGCCACTGGACACCCAGATGGAGACTGCCGCCAGCACCGACTCGGAAACAGGTGAGAAATCGTCTCAGGTCGCATACCAAGCGCTCCAACAGCCAGTCAGCGTGGTAAAATCAGCCACGTCAGCCAGGCTTGCACGCTAGTATCTGAGCCAGTGGACGAAGCCTGTCCGTGGCAGCGGTCGTCAGTCGACAAGCTGGATGTCTTCCAGGACGGCTCGCAGACGTCATTTCGGTCGGAGGTGGCCACTAGACGGCGGCGGCGGCCAAGGCCGGGTAGACTGGGAAGGGCCGGCTCGGCCTGGAATGTCCGTCTGTGCACGAGCATACAGCTAGAGTGGTGACTCGCAGTGCCTGGCTCCTGCGCGGCTGTCTACGTTCGGTGACGCCTCCATCCATGTGGACATTGACTAACTCGATAGGGCTGATTATTCGGAACGGCTTTGACAACGACTGATCTGGCTGGTCATAGCTAATGGAGGAAGCATGCAGCACACAGGGCCTGTCAGGTGGCATCACTCGCATGATCTGTGTGGATTCAGGACTTGCCTGTCTTCTCTTCATTTGCTCTGGATCACAGATGTCGGTGCTCGCTGACGGAAGCATGAGGGTGAACTTAAATGTAAACTTTTTGGGCTCTTTAAACTTCTATCGCTCTTTTGCTAAGCATTGGTGCTTCGTTATGACCAGTATGTGGTTGTATTGCACCTCGTCTCGACTACTTCCACATCCATCGCCGTGCATGCTTCAAGGTATACTGTTCCCTGCTCGTGATAGATCGCTGGCTCACCCTTTAGGTGGTCTCCCTTCTACTCCTCAGCTGAGTGTTTGCTGGCAGTAGTTTATGGCACAATGGTGTAATGGTATAATGGTATAATTGCTACCACTTGCAGATATTGTAGGTCACACAATTTGACAAGCTCTTTCAGAACGTTCTACCATCTCGGTGTGCAGTGTCAGGCATTGTGTCGTTGGGTCTGCCGGTTCACACCTGTGTCAGACATTGTGTCGTTGGGTCTGCCGGTTCAGACCTGTGTCAGACATTGTGTCGTTGGGTCTGCCGGCTCAGACCTGTGCCAGACATTGTGTCGTGTGTGAGCCGGCTCGGACCTGCGTCAGACATTGTGTCATGTGTCGGCCGGTCCGGACCATCATCAGACTTTGTGTCATGGGTCGGTTGGTCCAGACCTGTGGCCGTCCTCGTCGGCCTCCGAGGCCGACCTGTGGTGACATCCTTGTCCTCGAGCGGCCGGTTCCGTGTGCGCCGTTTCAGAGTGCCGATTTGGCGGCGAAATGTTCGCCGACGGCAGCCGGATTGAAGATACGGTGGATCCGTGTGCCGTGCGCTTCTGCATCGACGGAGTGGTGCGCACGACACAGTTGCAGTGCTTCGAACGCGATGACTGCCCCGGCCGGGTAGAGGCCGGACGCTGCTGTCCCAGCTACGACCACTGCCCCGGGCTCGGTCAGTGGGCGCACGGCTTCCCTGTCGCCACCACTGGCCGGTCCGAATCGATGCACTTCTCTTCTTTAGATCTGCTTAGATCGGTTCAGTAGTAGCTCTTCACGTAGCGGTTGTCCGGATACAGATTGTTATCGTTCGTGGTTCTGACTTCATGCACACAGGAAGAAAGCTGACTGCGCTTCAGCTAGTCAGTATATTGTTTTGAATACTGAATCGAAAGGTGATTCATCCAGCGATCGCCAATAACACGAAACCTCCAAGGAACATTAACAAATAAGTTGGCACATGCATGTCCACATAAAAAGAAACGAGGACCGACTTTGCCTTTCGTTCCTTTAACCTTTAGTTTTCAGCATTTATGTCATCGTTCATGGTTGCCAGAAGACTGTATGCACATATATATATATATATATATATATATATATATATATATATATATATATATATATATATATATATATATATATTGTGAAAATGGAGGAAGAGGAAGCGCGCCGGGTTTTTGTTTTGCTTAATTCATCACAGTGTGTAGTGTGCATAAAAGCATGTATCTATGAATGAGGAGGAATATTTGTAACCCGATTGTATGCGAATGAAACATCCACGACCACTGCTCTCTCACACGGTCCCGCCTTTAGGCAAATTCCCCCAGGGCGCAGCCGAGCCGTACCCAGCGAACGCCCCGGCGCCGGCTGGTCTCGCCCTGCAGAACATCGCTGAGACGGAGGAGACCCCTGCGCAACAGCACACACCTGAGGAAGAAAATGTCACTGACAAAAAGGAAGGCGCATCCAAAGAGGAACAGACTCCTGAGGCCGACAAATCAGCCACCGGAGGGGAGTTGTCCACTGAGGAAGACATTTCTGCTGATGAAGAAACTTCTGCGACGGAAGAGGAGTTGTCTACTGAGGGAGACACTTCTGCTGAGGAAGATGCTTCTGCTGAGGAAGACGCTTCTGCTGAAAAAGGCACTAGTGCTGAGGAAGAAGCCGTCCCCGAAGATGAGAAGGCTAAGGATAAAGGTGATAGTGATGAAGAAGAGGCCGCCTTTGAGGGGGAGACCGCTCCTGAGTCTGCAGCCGTCGAGAGCGAGTCCGCCGAAGATGACTTGTTCTCGGCCGCAGGTATTGCCGCCCCGGCCGAGTTGCTTGCTGATCCCGCGGAGACTGCCGAGGGCAGCGGTCTGCCGGACGAGTCGGCCGAGGTGAGCGGCGAGACGGGCGACATCGAGCTGGGCCTGGCCGCCGACGACGCCTTCGCGCAGTACGCCGTGACCGAGCAGCTGGTGGAGGGTTCTGGCTCGGTGCCAGAGCCTATTAATCTGCAGCTGGAGCTGGTCATGGCCGACGACGCACTCCCGGAAGGCAGCGGCGCCGAGCTCGCTGATGTCGACGGCTCCGGGCTGATCAGCGTCGAGCTCGGCGAGCAGCTGCAGCTGAGCAGCGACGACGCGTCCGGGGACGCCGAGCTGGCCGGAGAGTTGGGCGTCGTCGGCGAGCAGTTCACGCTGCAGGTGGAGGCAGACCCATTGGGCGACGAACATCTGCTGTACCAGTACCAGGCGTTGGAGGAGGGCAGCGGTGCTCTGCTGGCCGACGACAGCGGCTCTGGCACGGACATTGACACGCCTCTCGTGTCCGACCAGCTCTAAATGCCGTCTGTCAGGCCTTGGATGTGAGCTCGTGGTAAATGGGTAACGAATCGTGGCATTAAATGATCGGTGAACGGTGAACGTTAAATTGGAGGTGTCTGAGTATGTTGTGCAACGCCTTATGATAATCGGCGGTGGATTTCACCTGCCTATTGAGCTGGGTATTTATTTTGTGCTGCGGATAGCCATACGTTCGCCAACGTCGTTCAGATACCAGCTGTTTCGAGTAATTATTACGGTGGATCGCATGATTCATTGACGTAAGCTCCCGGTAAAACAAATAACTTCGTGCTCGCTGTCTCGCTAGCGCATGAAAGGCTGGTACCTGAAAGAGTCGCTTGGTGATAACGTGCGGTACAAACGTCATTTTCCAGTTTCTAATGTGTTCTGCTCCGTTCCACGGATCAGGCTGGTTTGCATCGCATGAGCCAGTCACGGACAATAAAGGTCAGTTGAAACATAACTACACAAGTTATTCCCTTGCCTTTAAGTGTGCATCATTGACGATGGAGGTAATCACGGAAGTGGTGCAGCGACGGAGGGTGGGGAAACGTGAACATTCAGGCGACAGAATGAAGTGGCGCAGGGACAGAGATCGGCAGAACGTCAACGTCCATGCGACAGAATAAAGAGCACTAGTCATTGGAAGGCCTAGCGTCTAACGCACTATTCTGTCGAGGAGCCTTCCTATGTCCTTGTTTGGAAATCATTTTAACCGTCGGGAGGGGGGTTATTTGACACCTCATAAGGTTTTCTGTGAATTTTAAAGAAACGGTGCGTGGCAGTGCGCCACGCACCGTACCATTTCCACATTAATGTGTCATCTTACGTGAAATTTTCTGATTAGCTCATCTACGGTGAACAAGTTAGTCAAGGTCAAGTGAGGTAAACTTCAAAAATGTTCAACCAGTCGTCACGCTTTAGCGAATAATATGTTTTAATTAATTTTTTTCAGAGCTTGCTTATCGTCAGAGTTACAACAAAACGCACCAGATGATTTTTCGTTTTTGATGAATAGTTGTACATACGTACTCATTCGAGATGAAATTGAAGATCTTGGCTAAAGTAAACACTTTTACCAGGGCAAGTTGACTTAAAATAACGCTTCTCGGACAGTTGTATCCATTAGAAAAAGAAAATTTCGAGAAAATTGAAAACCCGAAATTTTGACTATTTCAAACAAACTGTCCCTTTTTTGGTGGGCGAACATTTTATAGCCATGGCAGATTTCGCCTTCCTTTTCTGATTCAAAACAAACGACGTTTCTATAAAGATATCCCAAAATGAATGATAAAAACATGAGCCAGAATGCAGCATGAAGGGCCAAAAATACGTCCGTCGTGATTTCATAGACTTCAAGTGACGTTACTTTGTGGGGGGAGAGATGTTCTGGATGGTTTTGGGCCTCACTCGTCGAGCGCTATCCAGTGACACCACTTTTGTTTCATGCAACGCTTAGTTTATAAATTAGAGGAGGTATAAAATGTCCCCCCCCCCCGAAGCGATGTGTGAGGATTCCACCAGAGAAACGGCGCCGGCCAACAGCAGAGGGTGTTTGGAAAATATGTTACGCGCCTTTAAGGACATCGGAGTGAGTGCCAAGTTTAACTTGCAAGGCACTTAAAATATGTCAGTTTTTCCATACCGGAAATCACAAGTGTTGACTCAAACATGGCCTATATTAAAATATTTACTGCGGGAAAGTATCACCCCGGTGAGTAGTTTTAAGCAACCTGATAGGTTGCTCTCTAAAGCAGCCTACCAAGGATTGCTAGTTAGACATATTGAAATATCTACGTGAAGGACATGCACAATACTCTCATTGAGAAGGACAACAAAACTTCACTGTGGATGCAAAAATGCGGAAGCCAATTTTCCACCGAATATCTCTAACCTTGATTTTCACCAAAGGTAGCGTCAAAGCTTAAAATCATGCACCTAAATGTACTTACTCACTGGCAGATCCAAGGTGGGTCCATTCCAACCATGTCCCCCTCGAAGCGCTTAAAAGGGGCGTGATTATTTTTGACCCCCCAAACCAACCGAAGTAAATTGAAGTAACATATAGCGAGCTTTGGTGAGTGCAAAATATTCTTTATGACAAAGTCAAAATTTTTAACGTTTTTTAACAGTTCGGAAGCCCAATATAATAGCGTGTATTAGATCCTAGCACACTTAAAGAGCTCTACGGTGGTCATGTTCTGCTTACGGCACTGGTTTACAAAATCAGCAATTTCACTATAATCATTAAGCAGATTGCTTTTTGAGTTTAGTTGAGGGGTGGATACACTCTGTTACTAGTTGTTGCCGCACTCATGCTCGTCGACTGCCGAACCGAATTTCATGAAACTTTCACCAATCGATGCATTGGGATCGACTTACTCAGGACTTGTGAACATGGTTTCTCCCACCGTGATCTAAAGCTGTTAAATTTCTCATTAAATTGTGAACGACATTCATTAAAAATGTTGCAGAGCCAATGCGTCTAAACGACCGGACTGAAGTTACGAAACGTTCTCCAATGGATGCAGCATTTACCTGGGACTTTACACAATATTTAGACCTTGACCTTGACTTCAGGCCACGAATTTGCATCTTTATTTTCAATTGTTGCGGCACCAATGCTCCTAAACTACGGAACCGAAATCCATGAAACCTGCGCCAATCGACGTCACTTAGTCGATATACGTGGAACTTTTGAGTATGGTGACCTTAGCCTTAGGTCAGGGTCAACAAACTACACAAAATCGTTTTAACACTCGGGGGGTCTTCAACCGCCCCACTCAGGTTTTTCGGGGATAGTGGACGAACCGCGGGAGGCAGCGCGCCCAAATTTGGTATGCGCTTTCCCACATCAATTTTGCATGCCGTTTCAAAATTTTGAAGTCAGGTCATCTAGGGTCAACGAGTTAGTCAAGGTCAAGTGAGGCCACCTCCAAAAAAGTTAAACCAGTCGTCACGTTTTAACAGATACAGAATTCGCAAACTACTGGACTGAACTCCATGAAGCATTCGCCATTGGACTTTGGGTGGCCGATATACTTCGGACATTTGAAGGTGGATGACCTTGTATTTGGACCAAGGCCATCAAAATGCTTGAAACTCTTGTTATAGGCGTGGCAATCAGCCTTAACCCGTCTCTTCTGTTAGATCCTCACACCCCGTATCGGGGTGGGTGGTGGGGGGGGGGGGGGTCGATAAAGATCCCCTCTAATCTCCAAACTAAGCGTCGCATGAAAACGAAATAGGTGTCATCGGAAAGCGCTCGACGAGTAGGGCCAGACAGCATCCCCAATTTTTTTCTTTAAAAAAGTGATGTTCTTGGAGTTTCACGACTTACATCTTGTGTGTGGCTCTGGGTGGGGGGTGGGGGCATCTTAAGGGAGATGTAAAAAACACAAATTCTTTTGAATCAGAAAAGAAAAGCGAAATCGACCATGACCATACAATTTTTGGCCACCAATTTTTTTCTTCAGAATTTCAAAATTATGAGTTTTTTTTAATTTTCCTTTCCTAATGGATAGACTAGAACGCAACATGTTGCGAAAAGTCAACTTGCTCCAATAAAAAAATGCTTACTATAGCCAGAATCCTCCATTTTACCTATAATGGGAATATAGAAAACTAATAAGTAATCAAAAACAGTAAAAATGAAAAATTCCTCTGATGCGTTTTGTTGCATCCCCAAAGATAAGGAAACGCTGGAAGTTTCATTAAAATATTTTTATTCGTTAACACGCGCCCTGGAGGGGGGACGGCGAAAACCGCCCACCCCTCCAGTTTTTCGTAGATAACTGCCGATTTTACCGGCTGATATACGCCATTTGTTTGTGTACCTGCTGAGAAATGAACGGTACGTTGTTTAAAGAAAGAAAAACGAGAATCGACTGAACATATTTCGAGTTAGAGGTCGGCAAAGTCAAAAACATTTATCAGCGCCAGACCGCAAATATCGGCGCTGATGCACTTCCCGTATATTGACAAAAAGGAAGTGTTCTTGGCAACACTAGCGACTTGTTTGATGTATATTGTTATGCTACATTGTTCCAACGTCATGTCAGGTCACCGAGGTCAAGTCTGGTCAAGTTCATGACAGGTTAACACACGCCCTGGAGGGATGGAAGAGGAAATCCGCCCACACATCCGATTTTTCGTACACAGCTCCATATTGTACCGGCCGATATAGGCAATTTTTTCCGTACCTGCTTCGAAATGACCGGCGCATTGGTTAAAGTAAGAAAAATGAAAATCGGCCGTTTTAAAGTTTTAAAGTTATGGTCCGATAAAGTTTTTTTTTTTCAATCGCAGCGCCCGACCACAAAAATCGGCGCTGGTGCGCTTCCCGTATATTGGCAAAAGGGAAGTGTTCTTGACAATACTAAGCGACTTGTTTGATGCATATTGTTATGCTATATAATTTAAAAGTCATATTAGGTCGCCGAGGTCATCATGACAGTCTAATGGAACCAAACTTGTTCAACTGGAATGTTGTCATAAATGGAAATGACTGTCATGCGATTGATGTCACTTTGCATGCTACTCCCTACACATCCGGAAATCTACTGTTTGTCATCGTGTGCCTAAGCGTTTCTATACTTCATTCATGCATCTCACTCCTTTCTTTGCGAATCCGATTGTGAGAGCCGCCCAACGGAGCAGTCAGATGGGCAGCCCGGCTTCGGTAACTGGAACAGGTAATGGCTTAATAAAGTGCTCCTATATAGGTGACTTGAGGTGAAATGGCGGATCTGACATCTGTATTGCATCATTAGTAATGTCCAAAACATCATTAATGCCAATTTTGGAGCATTTAAACACAATCACAGCGATCCATAACAAGGACAAGCCAAGGCACGCAAAGCCAGAAAATGTTTCTATTTTGACCACATTTGACCTTGAAGATATTGACCTAAGGTCACGACATTTGCACACAATATAGTTAACTATCGTGCCCATCCACCCTGTGAATTTTGTTGCTCTAGCCTTAATGGGAGCCGAGATCCTAGGGTGGCGGAATCCGCCCCCACCCCCCACCAGTGCGCGTAAGTTTCAGAGGCCCTCCAGGGCGCGTGTCAAACGACTGGTTTCACTTTTTTGGAGGTGACCTCACTTGACCTTGACTAACTCGTTGACCCTAGATGACCTGACTTCAACATTTTGACACAACATGCCAAATTGACGTGGGAAATGTTGTGCCAAATTTCGGCGCGCTGCTGCGCACCGTTCTTTCACTATCCGCAGAAAACCTTAGCTTAGGGGGGGGGGGGGTCGTCAACGACGTCCCGCCCCCCCCCCGAGACGGCGCGAGTTAACAAAGATTTTGTGGATTTTTGTCACAATGACCTGAAGCCAAGGACACCATATTAAAATGTCCCAAGTACATTTACGACGGCGAGTCGATTGGAAAATGTTTCATGAAATTCGATTGAGTACTTTGGGAGCATGAGCTCGGCAACAACCCTTATAAAAGTTGTATTCATTTTTGATGACTAGGTCCTAAGACCATTCTAAATTATTTGCATATTCAATGTCACCATATTCAAAGGTCAGAAGTATATCAACCACATCACGACGACTTATGAATGTTCCACGAAATTCGGGACTTGCGGAGCAGGGGTGTGTCATAAAGCCTTCGAAAGCATTTGGTGCATTTTGGTGACTTTCGTCTAAAGCCACGGTTCCTATATTTCAAAGTCCCCAATATATTGATCACGTCATGTCGATTGGTGAAGGTGTCATCCGATTCGGTTCAGTAGTTTAGGAGCATGGGCGCGGCAACAATGGAAAACATAGATGTACTTATTTTGCGGCCTCAGGCACAGGCCAAGGTTACAATATCGTAAAGTGCCAGGTAAATCGAATATGCTGCACCGATTAGTGAACGTTGCATGGAATTCAGTCCAAACGTTGAAAAGCATGGACGCCGCAACATTCCGAAAAATGGCCGTTCAATTTAATGGGTAATTTAGCCGCTTTACCTCGAGGGAAAGTGACCATTTTCAAAAGTCACAAGTAGGTCGATCCTAATGCATCGATTGGCGAAAAATTCACGAAATTGAGTTCGGTAGCTGCGAAATATGGGCACGGCAACAACTCCGGACAACAGATTAGACCCAACCGACTGGATGGGCCTTGAACCCATTCTTAGTTTAGTTAGCAACGGGCAAGCGGACCCGGTGAGCCAGATATTGCAAGCCGAATTTGGACAGGATGTGTCACTGTTTTGTGCCAGTAACATTTCCTTTTTTGTTATCTTTAGCAGTGGCAAAGTGTCATCCGCTAAATATTTGCTTCGTTCATGAAAGGGTTACGCTAAAACGTATTTGTGGCATCCGGTGATAAACAAGCAATAGTGGAAAGATGGAAGACGCCGGCAAGCAATGGATGAATGTGAGTCAGCATAGATGATGATGGGTGTAGTGATGTTGTGTTGAGCAATGTGTTGTAGGCATGTTGGGATTGTGTTTGGTATGGTGTAAATTTGACATAACCAGTGTTGGGTTCACCACACCAGGCGGCGCCCGTACCGTCCGTGGTACGGGAGCCGCCAGTGTAAAAGTATGTGTGTTGGGGGTGTAAGTGTTTAGATTGGGGAAAGTTTTTGCTTTGTCAAAAGTGATATTAGAGTTTAGAACGTGCCACGTGCCTAAATGGGAGTAGAGAAGGGAAATTTTTTGGAGGTTACCTTGGGGAATTTCTGTGCAAGTGTAAGGGCATGGTTCATATGCATGCCAATATTGTGTTCATTTCAATTATAGGTAGGCCAAACGACAAACAGTGAGTCCGAGAGTGGCGGGGTGATTGTGGTGTGTTGTGGTCCGAAAGTGGCATCTAAGTAGATGGAGCGTCTGCGGTGTTGTACGCTTGAGAGGTGGGCCTCAACCCAATGGAGACTAGTGATGGGTATGGTGCAGTGTGCTCCGGTGATGAGGCGTAAAGCGTGACTTTGTATGCGTTCAAATGCTGTTATTTGTGAGGGAGATATATGATCGAAGATAAACACATTGTTTTCCATGATCAAACGAATCAGAGCAGTATCCATTTTGGTGAGGATAGCCCTGTTTGCACCCCAGTCGCGACCAGAGATGCAGCGCAGGATATTTAGGTACTTAGCGCAGCGCTGTTTGAGAGAAGCATTGTGGGGACTGAAGTAGAGTCCTTTGTCTAGGACGATGCGGAGAGAGGTAAGGGTGGTTTTGTAAGATGTAATTTGGTTGTGACAGCGTAGCGGTGTAGGAAGTTGAATGTGCGTGTGGAGCCTGGATAAAAGCATTGCAATGGATTTCGCGGGGCAGATCTGTAGTCCCCAAAGGGAACACCCGGAATCAATGTGATCTATGGCGCGCTGCTCAAGATGATTTGCTCTGCCTGCCAATGGGTTTGTGTACCAAATTGCCAGATCGTCGGGGTAAATAGAGTATTACAAACAGAGTACAATTTTCTAGAGGTCAGTGAGAGGGTAACTGATCATGATAAGGGAGAAGGTGGGGAATACAACGCTGCCTTATAGGACGCCCTAGTCATGTTTGTGGAGCCAATGGTGGATATTGTCGCAGCGGACAATGAATGTTCCGTTAGCGAGAAAGTTCGTGAAAAATGTTGCAATTCTGCGCTTGATATCAATGGGGTGTAATTTTATTAGGGGGGGCAGAACTGTGCACTTTATTAAAGGCGATTTGTAAATCGAAAAAGAGTGCGACCGTTTCATGTTCTTTTTTTTCAAGAGACCGCGCTGTATAAAGTCAACAGTTCGGACGAGGTTGTCAGTGCTGCTGCTTCTGGGTCGAAAGCCGCTTTGAAAGGGGAACAGGATTTCGTTGTTTTCGAGGAAGACAATGGTTCGTCCATTGACCATGAGCTCGAAGATTTGCGACATTAATAATAGTACTAGTGGACCATGAAGGTGAAGAGGTGCCGTAGGACCACAGCCGTGTTAGTGTCGAAAGGAGATTGTCTTTTCCTGAGTCCGATATATGTTGGAAGAAGGGGTAAGCCAATTGGTCGGGACAAGTCGCAGTGTTATTCACTTTGGATAGGGATGAAATTAGTTAATAGAGAATAAAGGGGGCATTATATGGTTTAGTGGTGTCCGAGGGAAAGTCACAGGTGGCGAGAGTGTTGCGTAAGAAAGTGACCGTGTGTTGCGAGTACTGTGTGTTTGAGGAAATGTCAGCGTAGTGTGTGGCGAAATGCTCCGCGATGGCTCCGAGTTGTGCTATGTGCGTTGGTTAATTGTCATTTGTTGTGGAAGTGCGCGGTGTGGGGATCTCAATTGGATAATGAGGGAATTTTGGTCCATATCTGAGATATGGGGGTAAAACGATGAGATAAGTTGGAATAGAACTGCTAGCTGCATTTTTATTTTGGCAGCTAGGATACTTTGCTGACCACGTATTTTGGCATCGCGGACTTCTGACACACTTCGTGTAACGAGATTGTTGGCAAGCTACCACTCAGCCTGCCGCCGCAGGACGACAACGCGTTGACACTTTTGATTTCATCACCGCGCTTAGTCACGGACGGGGAGCGACGAGTGTGGGACGTGTTTTTCTGTCACGGGACTATAGTATTGAAAAATACTGAAATTGAAGGAGGTGATACTGGGGAGGGAAGACAGTATTCATTTCCTGGGAGAAAGACGGCCATTTCGCTTTGTGAACGTTCCAGTGGAATATAAATGACGGTTCGAGCATGACATGAATAAGGAAGTGATCGCCAAGAAGGGGGTCGGGTTGAACGTGCCAAGAGAGGACGGGTGAGATGGAAGCCGTAGCCAGGGAGGGGTCAGTGGCAGATGGGATTTATCTGGCAATGTCCGTGTTGTGGGTGGGTGTTTAGTCGTATAAAAAGACAGTATTGCGGGTGTTGAGAAGTGTTTCAATGTGATGTCTGTGTGAAGTGGTGTGGCAACCCCATGACTGGTGGTGGTCGTTGAGATTGCACAGTACCAGGCAGCGGTGTGCGAGAAGACCGAAGAGGTTGGTTACAGAATCTAAGGATAGCGTAGGAGTAGGATGGGGGGTGTGGTAGAGAGAAAGTACAGTGAACTCTAATTGTGCAATTTGGTCATCTACAGCAACAAAATGCAGGTTGCTGTGAATGATTATAGGGTGATGAAGGGTCCCCGATATAAATAACGCAACTCAGTCGCCGCGTAGGTCTGTAGAATTTATGTTGAGTGTACAAATAGTGTAGCCGGATGTGTTAAAATTACACGGGTTATTGCGCGTCATCGGGTCTCCTGAACGGCGGCATTCAATGGTTTATTTTCAATGATATACTCATTGAATTCTGCCCAACTGGATATGACGGACTTGGTATTCCCTTGGAGCAAGAATTATGTGGTGGATGTCTGCATTATAATTGTGGTTATTACACTATCGCAGCCGAGTGTGAGATGGTGATGGTGTGGCAGTCATCCGATTCGTAATCGGACGACTATGACGTGCATGTGTTCTCTAGGTCTCTAGGAGGGTCCTAGCAGGACGACCGGGGATCTAGGCTAACCCGATAGGTTAGAGAGGGAGAGAGAGGGGGAACGGGGAGGCCCTGAAAGGGCGGCACAGGGATGTCTGAGCCCAGGAGGGCGCGACGACCGGCCGGAACTGGGGGGGAGCTTGTGGAATGCGGAGGCGCCGGCGAGGGGAGCGGATGCGGGGCCGGTACATGAAGAAGGGAGGGAGAGCGTTGGCTCCGAGTGCCTGGGCGCTTGGGCAGCAGGCGAGCGGCTGGCGTGGTATTTTTCACAATACGCGGAAGCAACAGGGCGCATTTGATTGGTTGGTGGGCCTGCGGCGTGACGTCATCATCTCTGGTACCCAAAATGCATCATCTGTTAGCTCCATTCGTCGCGTCGGCGGAAATTTGAATTCGTCTCGTTTAGCAACGGATGCGTATGGTCTGAGTTCCTTTGAAGCTGTAAGGGACTGAATTGTGAGAGGAGACTTGGAAGAAGCCAGTGTAATTGTTCAAAATCCGAGGTGCTAAAATCAAACTTCGCTGAAGTCCTGGATTGAAACATTCCATTATATGCGAGAAAGGTATGCTTTTTGTTCATATCTGCTTCAACAGCACTTGTAAGCCGTCGGTTAGCAAGCCTCGGGTATTTCATCCTTTGAAAAGAATACTAATCTTTACAGAATATTTCCCTTATGTATCATAACCAAACCAAACCTAACCATGCCTACAACCCAAACCGATCTAAAATGGCAGCCCTAAATCCGCCCCTGACCTCTGGGGTGGCTGGCCATAGTATGGTGTGAACTTTGACCTCTTTTTTACCTGATATGGAGTAAGATGACGTTTATATATTGTGACCTAAGACAGCTACGGTCATGCAACTGGTACCAATCCATGCAGAATTTCCCGAGGAACATTTTAGGTACCCTTTTGTCGCAGTCTGGAGCGCAAGCTGCATGCTATCTGGGGGAAAAGCTGAAATTTTTTACTGGCCGGAGATCATTGACCTGACCTGGGAGGTCGCCTATTGACCTGCTGCCATCACAACAGGAATCTTTGGTTTCCTCTTGTCACGCTCGACGCGCTTGATTTTGTTTCGCAACTCTAGCGCAATTAGGGGCCAGGGGTTACACCGATCCTCTCGTAGGTCGTGTGACTCGAAAATGTCGTAGGGCGAGGGTTATGCCGAGAGAGTACTATACAAGGACGTTATTGTCTACAAGGGCCTTGTATACAAGGGCCACCTGCATATTTGCATCTCTACATGTGTAAGTGATGATTGCTAAAAATTGGCACCTCTATATCGCTGCGTTCCGATTGATGACGTCACGCCGCAGGCCCATCAACCAATCAAATGCTTCCGCGTATTTGGAAAAAAATATCACGCGAGCGGCTGCCTTGATTTGGGTCGGCCAGAGGGGCTGAAGAAGGGGGCGGTTCCATCCAGAGCGTGGCCTCTGCGTCGCGAGCGATGCTGGGGGAGGGGGGGGGGGCTTCAGCGGCATCACCTCTCCTAACCGATTATCAGACATTTTAACAGAAGGTGCCAGGATTTTCAAACCAGAGACTGGATTTTCAAATGAATAGGTGCCCTTCTGGGAGGGAAATCGCCCCTTGAACATATATCAACTTTAAAGTTGGAGGGATGTTTGTCGCTACTGCCACCATGGCATCTACACCCGTGACAAGAATATTCAGCTAAAAACAAAAACCACCTGTCAAAAGACACGGAATGAATGTTGCATCGCTGCCAAAAGCTTCAGCGCGTTACCTCAAGACGAACCGTCTTGAGGTAATGTATACCAAAACACTACAGGTTCAAGGTGGTGGATTGCAACCGTTCGGTATTGTGCCGGATGATTGTGTCACAATTTGGATGATTCTGATGACGGTAGGGGAGAGGGATGCATGAAAATATTCCATATTAGTCTTGTTTTTTCCTATTGTATGCAGTCTGGCGCTTCGCCAGTACTTGAGCGATGCTCTACGTTACCTTGTCTCACTGAGACCATCGTGGCGGCGCGCTTGGTCATTACTAGCCTGACCGCTAGCATGCTAGTGGTCAGGCTAGAAATGACCAAGTCAAATTACTTCAGGCATGAAGTGATTTGACTCATTCCGTCCCTGTGAAACGGGGCGGATACAAAGGAGGAGGCGCACTGGCGGCATGTGTTTCCCATGAGAAGATGGCGCCCCTCCTGCTGCGAAAAGGCGAACCTCCGGAAGGCTGGATTGCACTCCATAGAAATTGTTTTTAGCTAGAGGAGTCCTTCGGAGCATAAGCGCCATTCCGGACATGTGCCCCAGGACAATTCCTGGCTCCGCCCCTGATGTGCGATGATAATTAGCATTGCATAAACAAGGTACCAGTCAGAAGTCACAAACACCTTGCCTAATTCCAAGAAGTCTAGCCTCCCTGCACCCTGCCACGATAAGTCCGTCGCACCTGGAATCATGCCCAAATCCCAAATTATTGATGGCTAGTGAAATTGGAGGGCTTCGAACCCCAGCTTTAGTATTAACCCGGTCAAATCATCCCACCCCGTCTCGGAGGGGGGGGGGGGGTTGAAGACCACCTAAAATCCAAACTAAGCATCGCACGAAAACGAAAGAGGTGTCATCGGATATCGCTCGACGAGTAGGGTCCGGATTCACACTCCAAAACAATTTCCCCACAAAAGTGACGTCACCAGGGGGCTAGATATTCACGACTTTTCACGACTTACATTATGTTTTTGACTCTGGGGAGTTCATTTTTGGGGATATATGAAAAAAAGTATTTGGAATGAGAAAAGGACAGCGAAATCGACCAGCGCTATATTTTTTTTGCCCCCCCCCAAAAAAAAAATTGTTCCATGAAAATGTCAAAATTTGGGGTTTTTAAGTTTTCTCAAATTTTCCTTTTCCAATGGGTAGAGCAGACCGAGAGATGTTGTTGAAAGTCAACTTTGCCTGATAAAAATGCTTGCTTTAGCCAGAATGCTGTATTTGAACTGCAATTTGGCAAATACGCAAAATCTATGTAGTCAAAAACGAAAAAAAAATTCAACTCATGCGTTTTGTTGCATTCGTAAAGATATGCAAACGCTGAAATTTTCATTAACATATCTTTATCGTTAAAGCGTGGCGACTGGTTGAACTTTTTTGGAGGTGACCTCACTTGACCTTGACTAGCTCGTCGACCCTAGATGACCTGGCATGAAATTTTGCATCATCATGTCAAATTGATGTGGGAAAAGGTATGCCAAATTTGAGCGCGCTATATGGGAAGGTAGCTTTCCTCTGATATACCGGCTTTCAATATTTATGAACGCTATTTGGATGGGCATGTGGAGGCAATGACCAAGTATAAATGGATTGGAGGTCTCACTTCCTGGAGCCGAATGCTAGCAGTTCAAATTATTGGGGGAGGGAAAACGAACATTAGTTGGCACTAATGCATAAAGCAACACCCATTCTCAAACGGGCAACCCGCCAAGTACACCGTACTGCTCGAATGCCCATTGCTAAACGGTCTTTCGTACCAAGGTGCACCCCTCAGTGTAAAAGACGCTCATTCAGTATGCTCCAGTGCAGACCTCTTTCCTCGCTTAATGGATATTGTACTGAACGAGAGTGTTGAGGGACTACCGCAACAGTGCCCTTCGGAAGAAATGATTCCCCTCCAGAGGAGTACCCGCCTGCCTAGCATTTGAAAATGTCTGGATCTCCGTCCCTGAAATAAATGTTTTTGGAGATCCAGAAGCAGCACAAACCACCGTCATCCACTGTGCGTCAGCTTCCTGGTCGGAGTCGGAATAAAAAACAAAGCTTGCTGCATGTTTTATTCATCCTCCAATAGCTACTGCACAATGGGATTCATCGGGCTTTCACAACAGAAAGTAAGTATATCAATGTGTGTTCATGATATGTGATTCTTGATATATATGATTCATGATATGATATATATGATATGATATATATGATATGATATATATGATATGTTCATGATATATATGATTCATGATTCAATGTGTGTTCAAAATATGGAACATCGGTAGTACAAATATCGGCACTGCTACGCGCAACATCGGAGCAAGCGATCGGGGATGCCACCGATCTGCACATATGCGCGAAATAACACTATAACTATATCACTGATAGAGCCAACAGCTGATTATAAGAAAAAAAACTCTGCCGGTCGTTCCGACCGGCCCCTGTGAATGTCTATTGGCAGCCGGGAACGTCATCTGGGCGCTGATTTGGGTTCAGCAGATTACCACGACAGCAAGAAATGGTACTTTTCGGCGTACGTTCCTGGCTAACAAGTATACGTGAGTGGTGCAAATTATACGTCATCTGGAAGCTTGTCTAATGGTATTTCGATAAGCATGGGAGACTTTCACACGAATGTGTTAGTTATTGTGTAAAATGGTGTTATTTAGACCCATGTCATATTCATCGACACTATTTAACTTAAGCGGGCCGAGCGACTCGGTTTTGGTAGCGCAGTTGGTAGCGCATCGGTTTGCCGACTCGGAGGTGGCCGGTTCGAGCCTGGAGGCCGGCAGCCTTTTGTGCACGTCTTGGGAAGTTCTTCTTCTTCTTCTTCTTCTTCGAACACACGCCACCAGGACTGCGACAACCATTGCTTTGACAGGAGCAGACGTTTGCTAAAATATTTCGGTGACAATCCTGAACTTTCTGGAGTGCCGGCGCAAAATAAAAAAATCACGCTTTTCGTACCATGAACGCTCGATTTAGATTCGGCAACAACTTTGTGGAACCCGTAAGCGCTAAGACGGATTTTAGATGCCCGCATGAGGATTTCGGTTCGATTATCATGCATTGTCAAAGGCTTAACGCAGAACTTGGTAAGATTGGGGAAGCATCCCCGTTCATTCCACACCGTGGCTTTGCCCATGTTCGCACACCGTTATTCGGCATTTTCAGTCGAAATGAATTAGCTGCGTCGCTCACACCATGTGAATCAAACTTCCGTCATGCATGCAATATTGCAGGGGTAACAGCAATTTCTATGCCAGACCAGCTCGGAAGCAACTTTAATAACAGTTTAATTTGCGGTTGGAATGGAAAATTACCATGTAATACCAACATCTTTTTAATTAAGTGTGTTCTATTATTAACTAAAGAAAATATTTTCCTGTCAAAATATGATTTCTTTATTCGCGTCGTGCAACCTGAAATGCCACCCCGGTAGCTCAGTTGGTTAGAGCGCTGGCCTGTGCTAGTCTCCCCTGTCCTGGCAATACAGGGTTCGAGTCGCTTCGCGCGCTGGCGTTTAGCCCCCGGCCGGGAGTGTGAGTTGGCAACTGGCCCGATAAGGCCGGGGACGAGCTACCGGGCGGCCGTGTCGGTGTATTGACGGCACGTTAAACCTTCGATCAAAATTCTCCCGTTGAAAAGGAATTCGTGGATCGGGTGGTGGGGCGAGGGTTCACGCAACAACACGCAACAGGGTTCTATTGCTCTGCTTAGCAATAGAACCCTGGTTCCTAAAGCCACCCGAGCAACAACTGGGACTACATTTTAAATTAAAAAAAAATCACGCATTTTGCAGTACAGCACGACATAAATTCGGCAACAAAAGTAGTTTATCAATCAGACTTTAATACGAGGAGCACGCATCTGGAGAAGACGAGACTGCCAAGATTGAGGAAGCTCTCACTCCCACTGCCGATTGTTTCTCGGTTGTGTACTCTGTGGTGGAAGTGAATGTGCATGGTGGGCGCATGGATTGCGTTCGTCATTTTGCGCACATGAATATATATATTCCGGCGCCCAACAGAGTGCGTATTAAAACGATATATTGAGGAAGCACAACGCAAGACATATATTGGGAGAAGCAAACACATGAAGCAGAAAAAGAACCTTGGGTTCCTTTACGAGGCAATTAACTGCTAGGCCATATAGCGTCGCCAACTTCACAAACCGATTGGTCGCGGGTGGACTCGGTAATTCCGCTGGTTGCGGGACTCGAACCCATAATCTTGCGGTCAAGAGCCCAACACCCTACGGACTAAGCTACCGCGGCTTCACCAAACGCGTGACATAAGAGGTTATCGGTAGTAGGTGCAGATAAGCCACGGTGCTTAATGAGATTGCATTGCGGCAATACATTACAATACCTAACATTACAGTACGTACATATTTGGCACCTTATAAAATCGGACGAACTGGCAAGAATAGATGGAACATCCTCATCGTGACATCTGTGGCTGAGAACAACTCGACATGCATACATACACAGACTACTCACGAGCACCGAAGTGGGACGATGAGTACGTGTAAACCTACAGGCTACGCTCCACCGACTTCACAAACACAGGCACATATTAGTTGTTGAGCTTGACATTCACTCGGTGCGACTGCAACACGCACGTTTAGTCTCGTGTATTATTTGTTTCTTGAATTATTTGAATTATTTGAAACTTTCAATGACCTTTGGTTGTCTGCTGAGATCGTTGGGTTCTTGGGCATGGTGAACACAAAACGCTGCATCCATCTCTCTGAATGTGTGGAAGAATTCCTCTGTGGGAACCGTCAGGCCGCTAATGCTTAGGAGGCGAGTCCAGAACGCTTCTCGTGGTTCATCTTCGGGATACGCAAATGGGTGTCCAGCGATCGGTCCGCTGGTTTCTTTCTGGCCATGGACCAGGCCACACATAATTTCCCCCCCCACCGCCACGATTAGCATTTAACATTCCTTCAATTCACATCTTTACCTGATGTAATTTCAAGGAAGCTGATATTCATTTCTATGGGAAATGAAATCTCAGCAAATCGGCAGTTCAAGTTCATGTGCTGATATCTAGAAAAAAGTAATTTCACTAAAAAAATAATATTAATATCATTCAACTAAAATTTTTCAAACACTGGGAAAAACACTAATGTTGACAATGACAGTACATGCTACCCCCCACGCCATAAGACATAAGAGGTTATGTAAAGTGTGGGGAGAATATAGAATAATATGGAAAATATGGAAAGTGTGGGGAAATGGGATTTTTGGTGACTAACAAAGAACACTGATGTCAAATTACAAAAATATCATAACTGAATCTAACCTAAAGAAATGATGTTGGACCTCCTAAAACATACTTATGTTCGGTCATCTAAAACCTACTGATATTGTATGCTGGATGTTGAACGTGATTCACGAAGGAAATGGAAGATCCATTGTACCTTAATTACACACTCGCATCAATTGTGCACCGTATATTAATTAACCTCGTGACATGGAAACTCAGTTAATGGAAGCATACATTTGTATCCTAGGCTGAATCTGTTATCATTACTCCATGTAGAATAGGCTGGCCATTATTCTGCTGGAATATCATGATAAAAATCTTAGAAATAGCCACATGCAAATATATGTAGTCATTTTTTTGTTGTTGTATAATTAAACCTGGTTTTGGCTTTCCGTGCATGACTGCCTATCCTGTCTTCTTCTGATCTTTCACTTCTCCCAAGTAGCCTTGTTCTTCATTCAACACAGTTTATGGAAAATTATTTTCATGAAACTGGGAAGAAGTTGCTAGTAAGCTTCAAGAGGTTCAGTCCATACATCTGTCTAAAAAAATTGTCTTCATTGGGGCTTCTTATATATAAATACCAAGGTTTTTGGAATTTGGAGGATAGAATAGAGACAAGTGTTTTTCCTGAAAAGAGGTACGTTAGGTTTGGACTGGGGAAGGATTGTGGTAATAACTCAACCAGCATTGTTGCATATGTGATATCAAAGATATTCAATGGATGACATTGGTTTGGATGCACTGTTTATATATTTAACATTATCCTTCATTACCAATTACCCCACTCAAAGCAACACATTTGGCATTACTTCACTTACGAACTGAAAAGCATGCATTTGCGCTGGAATACAATGGTCATATCATCTTAATGACTTTCAGAAACATGCATTTACAATTTTTTCTTGAAATGCCACCTCAACTAAAATGCAAATATCATTCTGCAGGTGCAATTGTACAAACCTGCCACAGCTCCAGTCTTGCCTCTTTTCAGAAGGGAACATAAATTAGCTTCCAATAAAAAAAACATTCATGAACAATTCGATCTGAAAATTGAGGAAACTAAAGAAATGCCTAACTTATCCCAACCTCATTTTAGCTTTGACTCAGAAAAAAAATGTGCAAAACGTCACTTGTAAACTCTCAAAACTGCAATAATGAACCCTTAAATCACATATCACAGTACAGGTGAGAGTGGTCACATTTTAATCACATCAATCAACTTTGCATTGGAAAGGCATATCAAGAATTCAAATATTAACTAAAAAGTACATATTTACCTGAAAATGTATTTTAAGGCCTGATATCTTTTTTTTGCAATTACACCAGTATTTTTAGTGGCTACTAATAATTGGTACCACAAAAGCTACAGTGAAGTAATCCTGCACCACCACTTTCATGTTCAGAATATGGCACAACACTACAAAACAATTATATGTTTTAAAGTAGCTCTATGTGAGTGGTTAGATGACTTAGATAGAGAGAACCATCTGAATATGGATACCATCTTCATTTTTTGAAATTCAGTAAAGAGTATAATTACTGGTTTGGGCACACAAAAGCAGCAGTAGAGCAATTTGTTCCATGCATTAAGTGTTTGGAAACTCCCTCTTACCCTACTACCACTACTGCCCAGCCATGATACAATGGGCAAGCAATTACCAAATTGTCCACAAGTTGGTGAATGGCACAGTATGGCATGATTACATGTAGCACACATAAACAATATGATAACTGACAGGGGGCCAACGCACATGCTAACATTAATCACCAGATTGCATCAATGACATGCTGACCAAGTTGACATTGTGGGCATAAGGCCTTAATTCACATAAATTGTCTGAGGTGTGTTCTCAATATCAACCACGCCATGGATAAATTAATTCTGGGTATGGTGCCTTTCGGTTCAAAGCCACCAGCACGCTAGCAGAATAAGAAAACAATATTCAAGCTTCAATGAATGACTAATATGCTTTACAACCAACGGGGAAACTAATCGTGAGAAAAGCGCCATGATGGTGCTAAAATGAAAGCACCACATTCAGTAGATTTAATGGTGTAGTCCAAAACTAGAATATAATTCAGCAGTATTCTGGAATAAAAAAGCGCTTCTGGTATATGACGTCAGTTAGCGTAGGTTTTGTCTAGTTTCAACTAACTATACTAGAACAGCCAACTTTAGAGTACTTGTCTCTAGTTATCTTGGTTCCGGTGCTTCGACTTAGGCGTGCCGGACCATAAAGGTCATTTGCGCCGCCTTTAAAGGAACACGTTGCATATCTGTCTATGAAAGCGGTTGTTACGATGAAGGTACTGGCAAGTGGATATTTACGTTAAGGGAATTTTCCGTTATACTTTGTGCGAAGTTTTTTGGGTGCTGAAGGGGGCTGGGTTGGGGACGTCTCCCTGAATTTTACTTTACTCCTCCACATAATAATTTGTGGTTTGGGTGGGGCTCGGGTGTTTTGAGTGTCGAGTTGATTTTGCCAGGGTGCCGGCTTTACCCTACTATCGAAGAGCACCGAGTGATTTGTACCGTGCGGACAAGGAGGCAATTGTCCACACCGCCTGTCACGCCGGCTGCCGCGTGTTAGTTGTTAGTAGTTGGTTAGTTTATGTACGCCATGCAGGGTTGTCAGTTGGGTTAGTATGGTGTTTCATAATTTGGCTCCTCTACGTCCGCTGTTCCTCTGGGTAGCCATTTATGTTAGGTGTCGGAAGGCAAATCGGCTCATCTACGTCCGACGGCTCCTCTGGGTAGTGGTTTTACGTTAAGCTTATTTTTTTTTAAAGGTTTCGTTGCTTTCCTAAAGCAAGTCGGCTCATCTACCTCCGACGGCACCGCTAGGTAGCCAAATATTCCTAACTGGGAAGCAAATCGGCTCATGTACGTCCGACGCCATGCGGGGATGGCTATTTACGTGCCTCCTACGAGTGTTTCGCGGTCATGTATTGCAAGCTGATGTGAACGTTGGTGGTGCCTAGAGAGCTCCTGCTAGTTCTGTGGCATACAGATATTCAAATAGCAATTGAATGAGTTCTGCGTGTTTGTCACCGAGAAGCGATGGAAGCGAAAGGGTGATGCCCTCTCTCTGGCAGAAGGCCTTAAGTGGTTGTCTCTGAGAGCTAAAACTACTGCAGTCTAGCAGGGTGTGGCCTATGCTTAACGTGGTGTTGCAGGTGTCGCAATGAGGTGTTGTGTGTTGGTCATCCTCTAATCGAGGCTGTGTTAGTTTTGTGCAACCGGTTCTAAGTTTAGTGAGGATGACCTCTTTCTGTCGGTGAGACTGATTTGATGTGTTCCATGTGCCTATGGTTGGTTTTATTGAGTGGGCGTGGTTGGATTTGTGTTGTGTTGGGTTGTGTTGTGTCCTTGTCTTCTGTTGGTGTTGGCGAATGCGATGTTGTAGGAATGCTTTGCAATCGTCTACCGAATATTCCACGCTGGAGTGGGTTTTCGATGCTAAGGCTTGCTTTGCGAGCCGGTCTGCTTCTTCGTTACCTGGGATGTTGGCGTGGCCCGGAATCCAGAGGAAGGAAAAGTTCATGTTTACGTTATGGGCCACGATTTGTTGGATTCGATCCATGATGTGATGAGGACAGTCGTGGGTTTTGCTAATTGACTGTAGGACGGATTTGGAGTCTGAGCAAATCACTACGTTTCAGACTTTTCGCTTAATGAGTATGAAAATAGCGGCCAGAATGGCCATTGCTTCAGCGAAGCAGATGGAGAAGTTATCCGGTAGACGTTTGGAAAGTCTGAGACCTGGTACAGTGATCCCGATGCCTACCTTAGCCTCGTGTTTCGACCCATCCGTGAATATGAGTGATTTGTAATTGTTGTCATCGGCGAACTTGTGAAAGAGGCCTAGAATCTCCGCCGATGTGATATTGGCTTTCTTCTCCGAGAGCAAGTATTCGACCTTTGGTTGACTGAAAGTCCAGAAGGGCCTAATGGGCGGTCGAGCTGCAGTGGATGGCATTGTGAGGTTAAGATCTGAGAGAGCCGTGGCAATTTGAATGCTATATGGTGGAAGTTTGCGCGCAAATCGGCTCTTGTCGTATCTGCCAGGCATGAAGCAGCGCTGTGCCGGATGATCTGGAATGGATTTGATTTTGATGTGGTAACGGCAGAGGTGTTGTGTCCTCCTGTGGTGGAGTGATGGTGTATTTGAGTCTACTAGAAGACTAGCTATCGGTGCAGCGCTAAGGGCGCCTGTGGCTGCTCTGATGCAGCTGTTTTGGATGACTTCTAATTTTTTACTCTGACTTTCTGAAATTGTGGAAAAAATGATGCTGTTGTATTCTATGATGGGTCGTATGATTGATGCGTACAGTCGCAGAAGTGTTTTCCTGTCTCCGCACCAGTGTGTGCCTGCAAGTGCACGTATTATGTTGACGCGCTTCGCTTCGTGATGTCGGTGATATGGGTGTGGAAACTGAGTTTTTCGTCTAAATGCACCCTTAGGAATTTGAAACTTTTCACCTGCTCGATGGCTTTGCCATCGATTTTAAGTAACGTTTTTGGTGTGGGACGGAGACGACTGCATGTGACAGTGGCCGATTTTTCTGCGGACAGGGTGAAGCCCCAAGTTTTGCACCACTTTGCAATGTGGTCTAGTCATGCCTGAATGTTTTTTTTTCAGCTTTAAGGAAGCATTGTGATGTCCAGATTGCTATGTCGTCCACAAAAATGAGTAGTGAAGTGAAGTATCCCCGTGGTCGGCAAGTATGTCGTTGATCATGATGATGAAGAGGCTCGGCGAAAGCACGCTCCCCTGAGCCAGGCCCTGCTCCTGAGTTGTGGTGTTTGATGTGATATTGCCGCATCGGACCCTAAGAGTCCTATCTCTGAGGAAGTGGAGAATGAAGTGAGCCATATGTCCGTGTAGGCCTATCTTATGGAGTTTGTGTGTCAGCGCTGACTTGTGCACTTGGTCGAAGGCGGCAGTGATGTCTAGGTAGGCAGCTATTGTTGTGCGTTTGATGTATAGACCACTTTTGATGTCATGCACTAACCTAATGAGATTGTCTGTAGTTTATTTTTGCCGTTGGAAGCCGCCTTGAAATTCGTCGAGCAGTTCGTTGTGTTCCAGAAATTGCCTCAATCGTGTGTTGACCATGCGTTCGACCAGCTTGCTAGCACAGCTAGTAAGTGAGATGGGTCTATAGCCTTTTGGGGTGGAGTGATCTTTGTGCGGCTTTGGTAATGGTATGACTACGCTCTCCCGCCAGGATGCGGGAAACGTGTCGGTTTGTACAGTTCATTTATGGCTGTTAGTAGATACGTTAGGGAGTTTTTGCTAAGACGTTTAAGAAACTGGTAATGAATGTCGTCCGGCCCAACCGACGTGTTTCCACACTTGCTGAGAGCAAGTTCTAATTCGTGCATAGTGAATGACTGATTGTAGATTTCTCTATTGTCAGAGCTAAAATTTCCTTTGGAGGCAAGGGGGCCTAGGACGCTTACTATAGTGGTGTCATAGTTGGTGTTGCTGGATACGCTGGCGTAGTGTAGTTTAAAGTGGTCTACGACTTGTTGTGGGTCAGTGATGTGCTGTCCATTAACCGTCAGCTGGGGGAAAGGGCCTGGTGGTGGGCGTTTCAGGTTGAAGCGCTTCATCAGGTCCCAGATTCTGCCGGTAGGTGTGAACCTATTGAATTGCGAGGCAAAAGACTGCCAAGAGTTTTGGCGTGCTGTTCGAATTGTGTACCGGCAGTGTTTTTTAGATTGCCTGTATGCTGATAGGTGTGCTTCGCACACGCATCTTTTTAATTGTTTGAGGGCACGGCGCCGTGCTGCGATTGCCCTTTGACAGTCCGGGGTCCACCATGGCGTAGATGCCTTTTTCCTAGGTTTGTTACTTTTGGGGACTGAATCTTGTGCTGCTGAGCTGATGACCATTAGGATCGTCTCTATCTTACTGGTATCTGATGTTGCTAGGTTGAGGTCCACCTGTTCCTCGAATTTAGTCCAGTCCACTATTTTCAAATTCCAAGATTGTCTGAATAGCTTAGTGTGGTGGATAGCGTCCGTGCTGAGCCTAATTGTGATTGGATAGTGGTCGCTCAGCCCGGGAACGTCTGAAACTGACCAGTCAAATAGTGAGCTAAGTTGTGGGGTGCAGCACGTTAAGTCTATGCAAGTGTCCGATCCTAATAAGGTCGGGTTGTGGCGGGTGGCGGCACCGGTGTTAAGAAGTACTAGGTTGTGGTCCGAAATAAACTGGTGAATTTGGTGCCCTCTAGTGTCTGTCTGGTCGCTTCCCCATGAGGGGTGTTTAGCATCAAAGTCCCCCATAATGAGAACTGGTGGAGGGGCCTGAAGCAGCAGGTCGTTCAGCTCCTATGGTGTGGGGGTTTCAGCTGACGGCGAAATGTATAGTGAGATTACTGTGGTTTGGCAATGTGCAATTTTGAGGCTGACTGCTACGCAATTCAGGGGAGAATTTAACGTTACTCGACGATGAGGTATGCTGTTTGCTATGAGTAGGGTTGCGCCCCATTTCCTATGTGGGCCGTTTACGTTGTTTAGGTGCCAAGTGTAATCGGGAATTTTGTTCCAAGTGGAGTCAGAATCTCGAAAGTGAGTTTCTTGGAGCGCAACGAGTAGTGGTTTTTGTTGCAAGAATTCAGATTTAAATTCTACGAATTTGTCTGGAATGCCTCCGACGTTCCACTGGAGAAAGTCCCATTGCCGAACGTTTAGTGTTCCTAGACTGGGGTAGTGTCGGTGTCGAGTTGGGGAGAAAGGTTGAATCGATGAACGGAGAGAGTGTTGGGAGGTGTCCCAGGCAGTGGTGGTAGCCTGGACCTGATCGCACGGGTTCTGGGGGTGATTGGGCGGAGTGGCGGCGAGATTTGCGCTTGGGAGGCGCGGTGGGTCGCTTTGGTGTTGTGGGCTCGACGGGCATGGCAGGAGAAGCAGGTTCGGTCTGAGTGCTGGCCTCAGACGTGGTTTTCGAGTGGGTTTGGGTATGTGTGCAGGAGGTTGTGGGAGGTTCGGTTTGGCAGGAGATGGTGGCCTTGGGCTTGAGGTTGGTCTGGGTGGGTGTGGTGGCCTTGATTCTAGGCCTTGGTTTGGGTCGGCCGGATGGGTGCGGCAGCGGTCGAGGGCCTGGAGGAGGCAGTGGGGGGAAAGCTTCAGGGTGGTGAGGTCGGCCCTGGCCGGTTGGAAGGGGTGGCGCGAAAGGATACGGCCAGTTCCCATGGAGGATGGGTGGGTGCCAATGGGGGATGAAATGGAGACCGGGTCTGGGTGTTGGAGGAGCGACGTTGCCGGTTCTGAGATGGGGTGGGAGGGGAAGCAGCCCCATTCCTCGGTGGGGTTGACGTGGGATGCCGGACACGCGGTGGAAGGAGTGTGGCAGGAGGCCGGGTCGTGGGTGAAGGGGATGTGGATAAGGGCCAGGTCCGAAGTGGAGAGGATGTGGGAGCAGGCCAGGTCCTCGGTGGGGTGGGGTGGGAAGGAGTGGTGAGCGGCGAGGTCGAGGGGCAGTGGGCCGGGGAGTTCGGGGATCGGTGGGGCGGTTGAGTCGAGGGTCGGAGGGGCGGTTGAGTCGAGGGTTGGAGGGACGGTTGGGGCGGTGGTCGGAGGGGAGGTTGAGGCGAGGGTCGGAGGGGCGGTTGAGGCGAGGGTCGGTGGGGCGGTTGAGGCGAGGGTCGGAGGGGCGGATGAGGCGAGGGTCGGAGGAGCGTTGAGGAGGGAGTTGTGCCGGGCTCCGGGAGCCGGCTGCTGGTGGGATGGTAGGACCGGTGGGGGCTGGTGTTGGAGGGGGTGTGGGCTTAGGTGTGGAGAGCGTGGCTGCGTAGCTTCGCCCGGTGGTAGGTGCTGTGTGGAGAGGTGCAGTTGTGGTTGTGCGAATGTCAATGGTATTGTGGCGTAGGTGCTGTCGTGCTGTTGCGTGTGGCACTCGGTGGATTGCCGCATACCGGCACACCTCTCTCTCCTGTGCCCACTTTGGGCAATTGGGGTCGGTGCACACTTCCGTTCGGAAGAGTGGCAGTCGGATGTCGCGTGGTGGCCGGCGCACTGGCTGCACCTTGGAGATGGCGACGTGCATGCGCGTTCGCCATGTCCGTACCGCAGACAAGACCGACACCGTAGTGGTAGAGGCACGTAGAGGCGTACCTCGTAGGCCTTGCTCTGTATGTGTACGTGTGATGGCAGGTATTGTGAGTCGAAAGTCAGTACGATCAGGTTGTGCCCTGAATGCGCCTCCCGTTTGATATGGCTGACTGTGGCTGTGGAATCCTTGAGTGCTGAGGCGTCGAAAAGTGCGGCGATGTTGTCGGTAGGTACGCTATCCAACTCTGGGGCGTGAATGTAGCCCCGACTGGTGCTTAAGGTGCGGTGTAGGGTGAAGGAGCAGCGCTGGCCGTTAAAGGGGTTTGTATTCAGGAGTGTTTTTGTATCCGCGCTGCTCTGTGTTTGTACTAAGATGTGGGTTGTGTGCGTGTGGATCTTGAAGTGCGTAGAATTTAGAATGTGTCGGGGTGTCCTCTCCAGAGTGAAGGAAGACTCCTGTGTGATGCTGTGTCCTGTGTTCGTGTACACACCTACTAGGTAGGTGCCCTGTGTGGTGCTGGCGCCGGGCGCCATGGTGTTTACGGGTTCGGTCCCCCCCGCAAGTGTCCCACTTGACTGGAAAAAAAAACTACCCGGATTCGTTGCACCCTGGACCGAGCTTTTGCTCTCTGGTCCCTGCCCCGCAATGGCCCAAGACAGTGGGCTCCGCACCGTTAGGTTTCCTCCGGGGGGGGTCAAGGCTAGTTTGGAGACAGAGAAAAGTCGGGGATATGGTGAGGGAGATTTTCCTTCTAGAGTCGCAGGAGTGCTTCTCTAGGGTCCCTGGAGCTCTTGTTGTCTTGTTACTTCTGCGGCTACGGGTTTGTCTTCAGCTCGAACCCTAGACCTTCCTGCTGCTCTTCTTGCTTGCTGACTTCCTGCGTCCGCCCGTGCGTGCGCCCCGTCCAGCGTCTGTTGACTGCTTACTAATTTACCCTCACTACATATGGCGGTAATCTTTTTGAAACGTTGCGCGCCAGTTACGAAAGAGCATCCTTGGGTCCTTGCAAGGCGATATATACGAGGTGGCGTCATCCCTATTGCGCAGCTTTCTGCGTAGCTCCTTATAAGACGTCATCAGGGGTACCACTTAATATGGGCCAAGCCGCTAACACGCTGTCGAATATACGCAGCGTATGAATAGTAGGGGGGATAAAATGAGGATTTAAGAGGTGCCGGTGTAAAACTTAGAGCGTCATAGTCCCGGAAGGGATCTCCAATACATATACACATATTATATCCGGAAGAACGTACAAAGCGAGGTAGGACAGGTCAAATATGGCAGAGAATTAGCATCTTACCGCGGCGACTTGCAGTAAGGACGTACCTGAAGTGTGGTCGTCGCCATGATGGAATAAGGTGGGGAGGGGGGTCGAATCCCTTAATGTACATCAAATTTAGCATTGGGCTTATGGTGCTGCATGCCAAAATTAATTGACCGAAAGGCCTTTTAACCCCTCTATATGCGGCAGTGCCCCTGATATAGGAGGCAGTGCCCCTGATATAGGAGGCAAGGAACGGGACAATCGTTTCTTTTTTTTAAGATCGACAGGACCATAGGGAGCACGTGAGAGGCAGACATTCATTTTATGGGGGCATCTGTGAACCTCCGTTCCAGCTCAGCAACATGGGTGGAACTTCCAGAAAACGATTTGAGAGACGCAATGCCTCGAGGTAACAGGAAGGCCTATGGACTGGGGGAGGTGGGCTCACGCCAGTCGTAAGCTGGGGTTGACCCATCCCAAAAGTATATAAAATATCACTCTAGTTCGGAGGTTACATTTGGCGGATGGGCTGGAAAGCGGTCAAACATGGGGTGCTAAAAGCCGTCAGGCATGTATTGGCGGCATTCCCTAACAATGCGTTCAGAACTAGATATTGATGATTTAAAACAATCCTACACGTCCGCGTAGTCAACCTAGTCGGCTTATGTGCTGTTTCCGATTCAGAGCATGAATGAAGGATCACAATCGAAGTTCGTGAAGCAGAGACTTTGCATATCGTTCCTTCAAATCAATGATCATAGGCCTCATGAACAACAATGAAATGGCATACGCCACACCTGTTTCATAGCAGTACCAGAGCCGGTAGCAGTGTCAAGTGCCGCGAGGACGGGCGCAGCTTGTCTGTTCCTGGTCACAGCTGCAGCAGCAAAACACGCCAACAGGACAGTGGGACCGGGCGATACGACGGCAGAGTCAAGTGCCGCCAGGACGGGCCGATACAGGGAGCACTGCCAACTTGTCAGTGGTCACAGTGGCAGCAGCAAAACACACCAACAAAACGGCAGGATCGGGCGGCATGGAACCAATGCAAAGTGCCGCCAGAACGGGCAACACAGGAGGCGCCGCCAGTCCGCTCCTGGTCACGGTGGCAACAACAAACACGGTTACAAAGGGCAGAACCGAGCAACACGACACGACACACAGCAGAAACGGTGACACATGGCCGGCAGTGTGAGGGTGGACATCCTATCGCTGCCTGGTGACATGATGGCGGACTTGCCTAGATGCCCGCCCCTGCGCTCTGCCGAGCAGAGCTCTTGCGCAACCAGCCGATGCGCACATGCAGCCTAACTCGAGTCAGCCTCCGTCTCACACAACTAGCCACACTCCTAGCTTCGGCTGCCGGATACTAATGACGCCCACCCGGGGTCTCACGATGCTGGTGTCGCCTGTGAAGGTTGAGTCCATGATGAAGCAGACATCAGAATTGAACTGGTTTGGCATCGCCCTCTACCACGTATGTGGCATGGAGCGCCCGCCGCGACCGATGGTGATTAACCAAGGGCTGGGCACAACGGCCAGGAGCGCCTCCGGTGCTTCAAACGTCGGACAGCCAAGCGATGTATTGAATCCTCATTTTGTAGGCGACGAAGCCGGTAACGACGGCAAGGCTGCCCTGCTCCAGTCCCAGTTTGCTAATGATGGTCGTGTTAAAATTCATGTGAATAGAAGTGGCATCAAACTAATTGAACTGGTTCTTTACTTAGCTATATAAAGATAAGATATGAAGAGAAGGTAAGCAGCATATGAAGGCTGCATATTTGATGGCGGTGGCCAAGGTCTATCGGTGACTCAGCAGGACTTTGGTGTTATTCTGAACACAAGATTGGGGGCATCAGAACAGATAAAAGAATCCAAGAAGAAGGCACTGAGAATGCTTGGGGCAATATATAGGAATGCATCATACATAAGTGAGGAAGTCATCAGGAAGCTTTACTGTACATGTGAGGCCACATTTGGAATACTGTGTCCAAACTTTGGCTCCTAGTTATGAAAAAGATTATTCGCTTTTAGATAGTACAAAATGTGGCTACAAAAATGGTTAATGACATAAGCAACCTGACATATGAGGAAAGATTGAAGAAATTTAACATGTTTTCACTTAGATATAGAAAGTTGACAGGAGTACTCATACAGGTCTTGAAATTTGTTCCTGGTCAGGAGGATGTATATACTAGGTAAATATTTTAATCTAACAGAAATGATGCACATGAAGGTCATCAATTCAAAATTAAAGTTAACTGCAGCAGGACAAGGTTAAGACAGTCTTTCTTCACCAACAGGGTAATAGAACACTGGAACCAGATTCCAAAAGCCACTGTCAGTAGCAGCACATTGAACATCTTTAAAAACACCATAGGCAATTATTAGAAGAATAGAGGGCTTGCTTTTCAGTATTCCACTGAGGGCTGATCGACGGATTTGGTGGGGAACTGGTTGAGTGTTCAGAGTGCAACCAAGAAGGGCCCTTGTGGCTCATAGCATAGGCGTAGGAACCGGTGGGGCCGCTGGGGCCATGGCCCCACCACTTTTTGACCTGGTGGGGCCAGCAATGTTAACTAGCCCCACCACTTTTTGAGCAATAACTACCAAAGATAAATAAGAAAACAATGTGATGTAAAGTAATTATTAGAACCATGAGAGAAACCATTAAAACAATCATATAGATGACTGGTACACATGGCGTGCCTTTTATTTACAGACCGGGGCTGCGGAGTCGGAGTCGACAAAATTATGCCGACTCCGACTCCGCCTGACACGGGCTGGTGACATTAGCTTGCTAACCAATGTTCGCCGTTTTCCGGTGCAAACCTATGTTAATTCGTGCGTACTAGCAACATCTCCAGAAACGGAGGATCAACCGTTGCTATAAGCACGTTTTCCCGCGTCTTCCTGCGCGAGAAAAAGCCGGCAGAGCATTTATCCGTCGCCGGCATTGCATTCAATTATTGATGCAGAAAATTAAGCTCGGTCCGTTATATTTATGAGTTTGTGATACTGGCTTTTACTGGCCAAGTCGGAGTCGATCCCGGAGTCGGAGTCGACTCCGGGGGGTCAGAGTCGGAGTCGGAGTCACCCGGAAACCCATCGACTCCGCAGCCCTGTTACAGACTAGCAGTTTAGTCACTTACGTCTATTGCTAGCTTGATTTGGCGCACAAGAGACATTTCTGACAACTAGCCCAAACCCGATTTATAAATGTGTATGAAGGCACCTTGGCCCAAGCCGCCCGCCCCAAACTGATGATGGATGCAGGTTTCTTGACCCAATAGTGGAAGCAACACTGGCGGATCCAGGGGGGCATTAGGGGCAAAGCCCCCCAAAACCAAAATGGCCGATATTTCGTAAAAACCATGTTTTTCGCGATTTTTCCGGAAATCCCCCCCTCCCCCAAACCGATAAAAATATCCGTCCTAGATCCGCCAGTGGGAAACAACTGGTAATTAATGTATGCATGGCTATTTGAAGTTGTCAATAAGATAATATGAATGCTAATTCTAACGATGACCCTTGATACCATATTTGCCATTTGTCATGAAAGATCAGTGCTGGGCACGCGATCGAAAATAGGTGGTCCGCGATTGGTATTCCGCTATCGAAAATTTGGCGTTTCGCGATCGCGGAATAATTTTCAATTAAAATTCCGCCATCGGTAATCGCTAGCGAAGTTTTTCAGCACCCAAAAGCACCCCAGCGAAGTTTTACCGCTTATTCGCGCATTTCTTCAAAGAAATGAAGTCAATAAGCGGTAAAGCGGTAGCGCGGGACAATTTTTGTCTTTTCTAGCTTTACATTTTGGATCGCGGACTAAAAATCGCGGAATTTAAGGAGGAAAAAATCCGCGATCGCGATCGCGGAATTTATTCAAATTTAATAAATTTCTGCGATCGATTTTTGGTAGTCTGCGATCGCGGAATCGCGAAGTATAATTCCGCGATGCCCAGCACTGTGAAAGAGTATCTTTTACCTTGCCTCGCGTTTCAGGCCGGGAGAAGACATGGTTATTGTCATGATTGGGACGAGTGGTGGGGTCACGACCCATCTGCCACTTACTCCCTTGGTGACCATGGGCGTAGCAATGTGCCGAAAAGTGGGGGGAGGGCGAAGAAAACTTTGGTCCTGTATTATATAAAAAAGGAAATCCACACCATCCTGATAAAATTTATCAACGGATTTGGGCTCCTTATGATTTGGTCTTTCTCCTCAGATATAAAACTTCTATGTAGCAAAATATTTGGCAAAATTGAGGAATTGTTTCGACTGAAAAGTGGGTGACATGGCCCCCTGCCCCCCCCCCTGTTCCTACGCCTATGCCATGGTCTGTGTGAATGAGGATTGTTCATATTTGTACTATTGCGATCTTAGCAATAAATACGTCTAGTTGCAGATCCAGGAAATGTGAATTGGGACCTTAGATATTCCTCAGACATGTGCACCAATGTGCCACTGCCTACTTTCCACTTTTAACTTTGGTCTATAGAATGGCACATGCTAGACCACCAGACATCTTTTGTTGGTGAAGTAGAAAAGTTCTGCTTTATCAACAATCTATGGATGAATATGGACCCTGTTCTAAACTTGATAAATGATGAGTTTACCAATAGGTGTATCTAGCTAACATCCTTCTTCCAATGCCATGAGAGGATGAACTTCCTCGGACATGAGGGGCCACCTCTGACAAATGGGTGACAAAGTTGTTATGTCCTGGTGCTGGTATGCATTTTGTACTCATTTGGGTGATGATTCCCTTCACAACACCTACATTCCACAACTTTTGTGTGTAATGGGGGTTCCATATTTGAGGCAAGTTCACGTTGCTTTTCACCGAATTTCAGTCGTTTTATTTTAAAAAAACACACATGTCAATTTTAACCGGGGAGGTCATGTCATCTCTCTTGAAACCTGAAATCCCATCAGCTACGTAATACTTAGCTGGAAATGGCATCTACCATCCCCCTCCCACATGGTATGAAAAAAAGCGAAAAAAACTCTAGCCGGAAGGGTAATTTCCGGCTACCGGAAGGCAAAATTTCGGCTACCAGAAGGTGTTTTACACTCACACGGCCTTCCGGTTAGGAAGGCGATAATAACAAACAAAAAACCGCCCATAACGATATATGTGCGGCCCCAGTCACTAGTTTGGCTTTTTCTCCTACCGCGCCCTCCCCCGGTTGACGACACTCGTCCGGGCAATTTGCCCCTCTTGGGCAAAATCCGTGGCGTCGCCACTGCACCAGTCACCACTTTCCTAACACATGAGGGAGCATCAAGCAATTTAACTAATCTAGCTTCAGATATTTGTTTTATACATACAGTTTTACTCACCATTGAGCAACTGTCTACCCCACCCAATGCCATTTTTATTTGTGTTGTATAAATGTAATAATAACATAAGGTGGCGGATGCTGGCAGATATCCTAAGGGTTCCTCTTCATTTCCAGAAATCGTGTTTTACAACAACAACAAAAAAAACTATTCCATGACCAACTGCTTCACCATCCTGTACCTCTGGTTGTGCTAGAGGCTCTGAAGATGGACATACGAAGTTTCTTCGCGAAAAAGGTAAGTAAGGGTGGATGTAATTATGCATCAACAAACAGTTGATCGCGCTACTTACCTATGCAGCTAAATGAAAAACTACGTTTTTCTATTAGGCACTTTATGCCATGCCAACATTCACTCTTCACTGTTGCTATGCTGAACGATATGCCTGTATATACCTGTTGCGATGTATGTGTATACCGATATACCTGTTACCTGTTTCGTCACTTCGAATAATACTAATAATAATAGCAATAATAATAATTAGCATAATTTCTCCAAATTCATAATTAGTGGCATCGTAGATTGAATTAAAATTAGGACATCACCACTATGTGAACATGTTGGTTGGAGCGCTTTCGATCCGTATTACGAATCGTCATCGGCAACACTCGGTACGGATTCACTCAGAGGTGATGTCCTAATTTTAATTGAATTATCATAATATTGTCAACTGCAGTTGCTTCATAGAAGTCCCTTCATTGATGGATATTTACCACATGCTGCTATTCACAGTCCACCCTGGATAATCCATCCGCTCCTGCGCCTACACCTGCACCGTCTGCTCCTGCGTGTTTGCCTACGCCAACGGATCCTGTGCCAGAACCCACGTCTCCTTCTGCGCCAGCATCCGCTTCTTCAAGCAGTCCCTCTGACCTGCATACTGATGCTGAGGGAAAGATAGAGCTTGTCTTCGGCAAATCGGCAAACAGTGGGATATCGCCGGCAACTGCAGGTAATGTGAACAACTACTTGCCGGTTTGATATGCATACCTACTTTTAATTTCTGTTTTGGTGACTTAACCCTATTACTGGCGGGCCTTACGAGGTTCAGTTTCTGGCGGGGGCCTATTCGGCCCCCCCTAAGATCTGGCGATATATGCTTCCTAACGCAAATCCGAAAATAGCGTTGGATAGCTCGTACCGTGAACTCTAGAAAGTATTTCGGTAATTTTGTACCTCAGGTCAATGGTTTGACCTCCAGAGGTCATCGACCATATAGAGGTTACGCAAAGTTTTTCGCCAATAACTTTTCACCTAATTCAGATAGAGACGTAAACTCAACGTCATCGTGTTCGCCTTGTTAAGAAGGTTCGAATGATAGTCTACCCTAGCCAGGTCAATTTTGACTGTTGAGCTTAGGTCACGTGACCTACGATGACCTAAAGTCACCGAAAGGGGTCAAGCTGCATATCATATGAAAGCTGGTGATAAAACAAACACAATGGCGTTGAGTTTCACGCTCTAGCTCAATGTGGCGGAGAGCAGTGGTCCAAAAACGGATTTTGAGCCCTGGTGACCTCGGATGACCTCAGAAAGGGAAACCGTCAAATTTCACCCCGGGAATCTGTGAAAAGGTGGGAGTGAACATGATTTTGAAAGTTGTGAGCCGTTTTGATCATATTTGTGGCCTTGGCAGTGTGATTTTTAATTTCCCATGTTATTACAATTGGAGAAGTCACCTCGTCACCTGACGTCGGGTCAACGCTAGAGAAAAAACCGAACTATATGTTATACATCTCTGTAGGGCCATGAAGTGAGGTAATTTTTAAATTGACCGGTGTAAACGTGTGGGTGCGATGGGGCTCCAAAGTTGAAATGAGGTGACCTCAGTTGGCCTGATCTGGTGACCTGACCTGACGTGACCCGGGGTTAAAAGTTTGACACAACCTGTCAAAAGGACCAATAAAGAAAGTCAGAGGGTTTCAGGTCTTTATCGCCAGCCGTTCCGGAGAAACTAGCAAAAAACCTGAGGGAGGCCTTAAAGGCCGCCCGCCAGCAGTAATAGGCTTAATGTGTTTCTGAATTCCATTACACCGAATGTAAATGTCTAATGTGCTATATCGTCCAAAGTGAGGCAGTTAATTAATTTGGTCAAATCCGATATTGCTTATTTTACTGCACATACCCCACTTATATGTTATTCGTACCAAGTACCAACACAAATGTCACACATTGCGATTAAGAGAGGTCTGTAGTAGTGTACATTTATCGTTCCTTTGGGGGTTTAAACGTACATAAATGAAATAATGGGGTTTGCAGCTGATTGACTTGTGTAAGATCCTAGAAATGACATTAAGTTCATAACCTATTCTGCTTAAAGTTATCTAATCAGCCAGTGAAGCAAAGAAGCAATGGCCTTACAATGGAAGTAGTGTATCTGCACAGGTGGTATAGCTAACTGATTTTTGGTTGTGTTGAGGACTTGAGGTCAATACAGGGGCGCAGCCAGGGGGAGGGGGCAATTGCCCCCCCCCCCCCGTTACGACCGATGTTTTTTTCTTTTTTTTTACCATTGGAACTGCCCATCAGCAACAGTCTACCCCTCCCTTTAGCATTACCTTGCTCCCCCCCCTTAGGACAGTCCTGGCTGCGCCCCTGGGTCAATATCTCCATGAACATGAGAAGCATTACTTGTGGCACCTTTTTATAGATGAAGGTAATTCACACCTGCAAAGTGGTGCAATAAGACAGCTGTTTCAAACAATATAAATGAATTGCAGGCAAAACAATCGACAGAACAACCCAGTGAAAAACATTTGCATAAAAATATAATTGCTGTTGTTACCATCACACAGTCAATGATCACAGCTGCTGGAATACCAAGACTCGCAATTTTTTGTGTGAAAATAACGATATAAATAATTGGTAATTAGTCGTATTTCCTGTTATCAGTTCCACCATGCTCATCGCCTTGCTGTTCCACGGTCCATCCCCACCAACCGACCGACACTGCCACGCTCTCAAAGACTGCGCGTGATCAGGGCGGACGAACGCGATCATTTTGTCCCGAATGGTACAATAATTATGCGTGGCTAAGCCTCTGCTTAGAGTCTGGAAAGGTTTTCTGTCATGTATGGCGGAGGCAGCACAAGCTCGGAAAGCTAACGATGAGCAAAAACAAAGAGGCTGCGTATGTGGAAGATGGCTTCAACAATTGGAAGAAAGCGCAAGAGAGTTTCAAAACGCATGAAAACTAAATGTGTCACCATGAGACATGCACGAAAGAACTGAAAGAGAAACAGCAGACCATCTCTGCGCTTCTGTCTCAGCAGACCAGCGAGGAGCAGTCCCGGCGCAGAAAATGCCTGAAAAAGGTCATCGAGACTCTGGTATACTTGTTGCGACAAAACATTCCCATAAGGGGGAAACACGAAATGGACGGGAACCTCAGCCAACTCCTCATCAGAAAGAAGGACGTGCCAGAGCTCAACAACTGGAATCACTACCTGTCTCCCGTGATCCAGAACGAGCTGATTCGTTCGATCGGCACGACACTTCTGCGCAACATGCTGAAAGACATCCGAGAGGCAAAGTTCTTTGCTATTCTAGCAGACGAGGTCACTGACTTGTCACTCAAACAGCAGGTCAGCCTCTCCATACGTTGGGTGGACGCCAATCTGCAGATCAACGAGGATCCCATGGAACTGATTGACACCGAGGTAACCACCGGTGAAGTACTTGCGGACACGCTTAAGGACGCACTGGTGCGTATGGAGCTGCCGCTGAGTCGCTGTCGCGGACAAGCCTACGATGGGGCTGCAAATATGCAGGGGCGAGTGAAAGGAGTGGCGGCGAGGATCAGCGAAGAGTGACGGATCCGACGCATCAAGTCGTATCTCCGCTTTACCATGGGTCAGGCCCGACTTAACGCTGCGATGGTGTGCACTGTGCACCGTCAGCGCGTCGACGAGCTGGATGTGGATGCCATTGCCTCGGAGTTCTTCGCAGCAAATGATCGGCGTCGCTCGTTCTTCGGCGTGTAATCCAGGTTGGACATCACTGTGGCACTCTGTCTGCGAGATATACCCTGCGACTATTCCGAAATGCTAAGCAATGCTTGCTAAACCAGGTACGGAGTGTATGTTGTGCTAGGATGGAGCTTAAGTCATGTACTGCTTGTTTCCGTGGTCGTGGCTCGTTTATTCGTAAAATCCCTGGTGCCCCGGCACTCAATCTTCGTGTTTGGGGCCTCGAATCGCCAGGGATAGATACTCTTTAGTTGCGATGGAAATATCAATCTTAATGAAAATGGCATGATTGACAACTAAAAAAGTACATGCCTGTAATTTTTAAAGGAAATTGGGATGAAGTAATAAATGTGTAATGGTACTGCTCCATTTTATTTTGGGGTTAAAGCCAGAGACGGAGTTATTGAGGTGGAGGTACAGGGGTAAAAAATAAGGTGGTCGCCGACCACACTTCCTCGGTGGTCTCCCTACATGGGGTATTGAACGTTGGAGATATTGTTTTTGGGACTCCGGACATCGGTTATATTTTGGTTAATCCTCGGCAAATAAAACGGTACATAGCATAGCATTCCCTCGCTTCCTTCGTATATTCTAGATAGTCGACTATTTACTTACATTCTATTTACCTGCAGGGCTCCTAAGGATAAGGTGCATGTTCCTAATAATTATACCTATGCAAATGTATCCGTTTTTGCATAGGCGCAGGAACCGGTGGGGCCACTGGGGTCATGGCCCCACCACTTTTCATTCTAAATAATTCCTAAATTTGCCAAATAAATTAATATTTGGAAGTTTTATATCTGGAGAGGAAGACCAATGCACAAGGAGCTCAAATCCGTTGTGAAATTTTATCAAGAGGGTCTGGATTTTTGATAATATGGGGCCAAAGTTTTCTTGGCCCCACCACTTTTCCGCGAACATGCGTTTTTGCCACATGAGGCTGGCCCCACCACTTTTCAAAACGTTCCTACGCCCATGGCTCATAGTCACACTGATCTTTTGTGTCTTGATGTCTAAGATGCTCCAAAATGTAGCTAGCATTCCAGACAAGCATGATGCAACACTCCATACCATACAGATCTAATAGGCAGGCTAATTCATGGAATGACACTAGAAAAGACAGGTGCTGACACTGACATTATTTTCAGCTGCATACGTGGCTACGATCATAATCATCAGAGGTAAAGTGGTTGGAACAAATGGATGGGCTGGTTGGATGAACTCCATCAGATACTTTTCACTGTTAACCAGGTCTAATATGCATTTTCAACTATTGGAAACATAAGCATGTTGGTTGACAATCCATTATTTCCATATCTTTCTTTCAGATGATAAAGACACACTACAACAGAACACTATGCAATACAACTAAAACAAAAACGCACATACATCAAACACAAGGTACGACAGACATAAAACCAAGCACAAAACAACCTACGATGGAGCTATGTAAACAACTGCGCTATTTATGACTCAACTGCGCCATCTAAGAATTTGAGAAAAATGAGTGCCTCTAAAACGCTGCATTCGTGATGGTCGTCGCCTAATTCGCAGCCTAACTGAGAATGATAAAATAACAGCGCAACACGACTCCAAAATCACAGACGTAATATTATAGGATTTAGGAAGTGAGTTGAATTGCAAATATTTCCATTTTAAAATGCATGAAACCATTAAAACGGCCCAAAAGTTGTACCCCAGATGACGTCATTTGTACCATTCGAGCCGACACGCAGGAAGGCATGGGGATGACAGGGGCCTGGGCCTGGGTCCTTGGGGTCCTCTCCGTATATATCGCCTTGGGTCCTCCAGCCTGTTGCCCAGGGGTCTTAACATAACGTCAAAATAGCGGTGGTCTATAGATTGCCGTACTGTTTTGATCAGGGTCTGCGCAAGTGCCAGACATATTAAAAGTCAGCGCGTGCACAGCATCGGTACCTTGTGCGGGATTTCCATTTCTGATCTTTTGCAGGTACTAATTTTGATTTGATTGATTCATGATTCTTGACACCTTGACACTGCGTGATCTTGCTTTGCGCTGGTACGAATAAAGGTTTTGATGATAAGCTGTGCTGAAAGAGTGCTGTAAATTTGCTGGGAGGTTAGTAGCTACACTAGGATATATGTGTGCTTGTGCACGCCTGGACATAAATTTATGTCAACTTCATGCCCTGGTGAAGTGGTGTCCACTTCAGCTATGATACATGATACATATGATGTATCATGATACATTGGCACATGATACATATTGACACTTATGATACATTGGCACTCCAAGGTAATTCTAGAATTCTTAGAAGCTGTTTTTACAATGCAGTGTCTATGAACATGGCCAACATGATAAAAGACATAAAAGATTAGTGCAACTCTGAGCCACAAGGGCCCTTCTTGGTTGCACTCTGTACACTGAACCAGTTGCCCACCAAATCTGCCAATCAGCCCTCCCTGTAATACTGAAAAGCAAGCCCTCTATTCTTATAATGATTGTCTATGCTGTTTTTAAAGATGTTCAATGTGCTGCTACTGACGATGTTTTCTGGCAGCTGGTTCCAGTGTTCCACTACCCTGTTGGTGAAGAAAGTTTGCCTTAACCTTGTTCTGCTGTGGTTAATTTTAATTTTGAATTTATGACCTCTAATTGCATCATTTCTGTTAAATTCAAACATTTCCCCAAGGTATCCCTTCTCCAGACCATAGACAAATTTAAAGACCTCGATGAGATCTCCTCTCAGCGTTCTATATCTAAGTGAAAACATATTCAATTTCTTCAATCTTTCCTCATATGCCAGGTTGCTTAATGCCATTAACCATTTTTGTAGCCCTCTTTTGTACTCTCTCTAAAAGCCAACAATCTTTTTCATAGCTAGGAGACCAAGCTTGGATGCAGTATTCCAAATGTGGCCTGACATATGCACAGTAAAGCTTCCTGATCACTTCCTCACTTCTGTATGATACATTCCTATTTATTGCCCCGAGCATTCTCAGTGTAGCATGATGTAACCACTCATTACCTCTGCAAGTGCTGATTCCAGTCAGCTCATGAAATAGCACCAAAAAGTGTGAGTTGGATAGGTAATGTGACATGAAATAGTTGTATTTACATAGTAGCCACTCAGAACAAATTTGAAAATGATATGGATTGGATTTGTTCAAGCTTACCTAACAAATATGGTAAATTTGTCCTACAAGGTGTTTTTGTAGAAGTTCTCTTCAGAGTACTATATTTATGAAGGTGACTGAGGTGAAGGACAGGATTAAAATAATGGTTTTTCGTTAGGTGTGAGATGTCAAAAAGAGCATGATATGGTGTCAAAATTTGAATTAGTGCCATTTAAAGTGCTTTTGATGTCTCAAACTCAAATCGGAGCTAATGGTATAGGTATTTCTGACTGTACATTTATATTTGTTTAGAGTGCATTATTTAAGATATATATGGGATAGAGAGAATAATAACTATGCTATACACTGGTATTGAATCACCATTCCTTATTGAGAGCATGCATATGCTACTTTTAAATGAGATACTAGTACAAAGTAGACACAAAGACTTCATGGAGTGGGATGTTGATACTTCTTGGAGAAGGATGTAGATTGAGTATTCAGAAAGTGGTATATTCCACCCTAGTTCATGAATATTTTATCACTGATGGGACCACTTATTTTTGTGCAAATGCTTTTCAGGTTGCGAGCAAAATATTGCCAAAAAGGGGCATTGGGTTAGGTAACAGCATACAATGAAATGTTAAAAAATAATGTAAAAATGCAACATAACCTAACCAAACCTAGCCTATCCAACCTACAGAGAAAAACAAATAAAAGTGAAGCAATTTATTTCCCCAAAAATCTAAAAAATATAAAGAAACCAAACCAAGCCCAGCATAATCTAGTCTAACCTAAGCTGAGCTACTGTTGAAGAAATGTTTTTTTTTGGCAGAACATTTGTGAATTTTTCTACTCAGAAACTGATATTGTGGTTTAAGGTGTTAACAAGGGACATTTTCACACACATTTGCCTCCATAAATCACAGAAATGGGTCAGGTTTGATCAGGTTAGGATAGTTTGAGTTTTTAAGATGAATTTTTGTATTAAAAAAGACATTTGCACATACCATAATTGGTCTGTCATCCTAGTCACTCATGAACATGGTATTCCGAAGATAGCCACCTTTTAACACAATTTTTTCTTCTTCACTAGTTCGCCCTCTACAATTTATTTGGGAAATCACATGAAAGCAAAATACTCATTATTTGAAATCCCACCACTTAGCATTGATAGAATGAAAGGTGCAGACCCCTTTGGTGGCATAATTATTTTACATGATTGGACATTGGTAGGTTTTAGGCAATCCAACATAAGTAGGCTTTATGTTAAATTTGTATTATTTTTCATTGCAGTTATATTAACCAGTAAAACTGTCATGTTGCATGTTACACTTTTCCATGCTGTTGGAAGGAATACCATTTTTCTGCATTGTTGAAAATACTTTTTTGTGCTTTAATTGCTATTGGAATGAAATTGGTGTTCTTTTTCTTGTGGAATATGACCTGCTTATTTTATGTGAATACTTCAACCTGAAGTAATTATATCTTATATCTTGAAAGTTTATCATTACCCAAATAAATGAATACTAAATTCATTAAAACCATTTCAGAAAGCACCAAAAAAAACATTTTTACCAAAAATTGGCTTGAGCACTTCTATATGTCTGCCAACATAGTGCTTTAGAAAAGAACAAAGTGGAGCTTAATGAGCTTAATGTAGCATAATCTCTCACATAAGAAAACAATTATTTAAAAAATTGAAAAATTACAAAACAAAAAGTCCAATTAATTTTGTACTTCAGAAAGCCTAGCATTGCATGTTTTTTTTTAAAGGAAATAAACGTATTTCCAACTTAAGAAAATATGACTTCAACTCACCTAGCCCCTTTGTTCACTTTATCTTGGTAGAAATGAGTGCAAGACATGTCTTGTCAATACCTGGAAGTGCAATAATACCAAAAATATATTTTGCCTACATATTTTGATTCCACCAAATTTGTTCTTGTATGTCAGTACATTTTTATTCTTGCAATGCACTGGGTTAGCACCCAAACATATCTGTATCACAGCTTATTCTCAACATTTTTTGCTTTCAATCATTATAGTGAACACCCCTAAGTACATTGATACTGGGCTGATCATCCCCAGCCAATGTGCAGGATAGCACTCTATTAACATTTTTGTTAGACATTACTGTCTACAAGACTGCTAAAACTAATGCAACTAATATGGATGATGACTGATTTACAAAGGAGTCACCTCAGAAAACTTTATACAAGATCAATAAAGTGACTCATTAAGTTGTTCTCAGTAACTCTGATCATTATTACAAGCAGTCAGTTTGTAGGATCTGTCATAGTGTCATGGAGTTCCTGCCACGACAAGATCATATGCAATGAGTTCAGGTCAAGATGAAAGGGTGGGGAGGGGACTAGAGATAGGTGGAAGTGATGGGTGCTCTACTGGTTCAAGAACTAGTAATGAGCATTATGGATCCAGGATCGTGACTCAGATATTGCTCACACCCAAGGGAACATGTGGTCATTTGGTCACTGCACCATACACACACCACATTAACAATGTGCAATGTTTGGCCATTAAATCCACTATAGTCAGTTGACACCACCTGTGGTGACTAGCATCACTGCCACCACCAATACTATTTTTAATAGTCATTTAGCATCCATCGTTTTGGAGTTAGAAAGGTGGGTGCAGGCTATCTGCCCAGTCTGCTGTGGCCGACTAAGTACTCCTGTTGGTTCCAAGCTAACATTGTACATTTTTTGCCAATTCATGTGATTCATTGGGATATTGAAAAAGTATGTTTAGTATAGAGGAGAAGTTTAATTAATGATAAGATGATCCATTTTCAGCTACTTCCTTTATTTACATGAACACAATTATCACTCCATTGATGGGACTGCTTCTGGTGGCATTTTGTGTGACACATGCAGGAAAACTCATTGATTCCCCGCGATGCCCACCCTTCCTGCCACAGCAGGCAAGCGACGCCATATGGCCTCAGCTGCTGGGTGTGTCATAAAACCACAATCCAACCCAACACAGACGCTCACAATACCAGAGATATCGGCGATATTGGGGCAATACACATCGACGTGTTTGCGATCCACGTGGCACACTGGTGGTAGCACCTTCTTACTTTCGGTCAATCGCGGTGATGCATCCCAACAAACTAGGCTGTTTCATGGAACGGAACGCCAACATGTCCTGCTCGTCCACTGAGCGCCTATTGCCTCGGCCGGCCTCTGCGTACTATTGTATGGTGTGATCACCATTGTGCTCGGGCGCCGTCTGTCTCTTCCGACCCGGCGGTGCCCGACACCGGTCACCGGTCAGTCACTCGGCGCACCACGAAGCTGAGCCCCGCCAGTGACAGTGGCGCCACTGTCGGGCGCACTCGCGCCATCTGTCGGCGCCGATCGATCACCCAGCCCACGAGAGGGAGGCGAGCCGCCGCTGTCGGGCTCGTAAGCGCCGCCTGTCAGCAATGTCCCGGAATTACACAGTTTACGTGGAAATCAACATCTAATGGATATTGATTCTAACCTTCTCGAAGGTAGTTTTGACTAATGAATTCACATCTGTTAAATTTGGGTGCATTCAACTGCTTTAGTGCATGTCGGTGGCTCATTCTGATATTTGTATCAAGTAAATGTGTTGTTAATAAGTATTATTCTTCTCACTTTGCCACTTTTGATGTGTAATATTGTTCACGTTTTTCGCTGTCGTAGCTGGTTTCGAAGTCATGGGCACATGCCCTCCTCTCTATGTACAGGAGGCGAATTCCAGGACATTGCCTGCCAGTGCCATGTATATTAGGGTAGGAGTCCACCAGCAGCATACCCAATCATATCTTATTAGGTCTTTTTCTAGCATGGATGGAAGGACACCGCGACATGGAGAAGACGACGCACTCCAAACAAAGACCCGTAATCCTACTGGACATGAGTTTTGCCATTCAGGAAATTTCCCAGCTGCCTTGGCTTATTTAACCCAGGTAAGCCAACCATCATTCATCCACATCCAAATGCCAGCAGACTACGTTGTGTACGTGTGATCTTAATTGGTCTTTAAGCTTAATGTGGTGCAGCTTAATGTGCAGTAATGATTTGCTCTTAATGTCGTCGAAATGTTTTCTTGAATAAACTCGTAGCATTTGTTTTACGCCGGCCTTAATCAAGATAATTGTTCTTCATCATCCAAGTGACTGAATCACGTCGACACATGATGATTCTCAAGCAGGTAAGCTTTTCCTCCCTAGCAGTCTAAAAGTCTCAATGTGTTGCATTTTCCAGAAGTAGGTGACCCGGTTGTCGTGAGTGCGCCAACCTGGGTAGACTGTGTTCAACTACACTAACAATATGCCCCATGATGTACTGACCCTGTTTCCTCTGAAAGAAGCTGACTCTATTGGGTGCATCCCCCATGATGACCATGCTGACCTCTTCCAGGAGCTGAACCTACCGACCTCTGACAGGAGTTGAACCTACTGACCTCTGACAGGAGCTGAACCTGCTGACCTCTGACAGAGGCTGAACCTGCTGACCTCTGACAGGTGCTGAACCTACCGACCTCTGACAGGAGCTGAACCTGCTGACCTCTGACAGGAGTTGAACCTGCTGACCTCTGACAGGGGTTGAACCTCCTGACCTCTGACAGGGGCTGAACCTACTGACCTCTGAGAGGGGCTGAACCTACTGACATCTGATGGGCTGAACCTACTGACCTCTGACAGGGGCTGAACCTACTAACCTCCGCCAGGAGCTGAACCTACCAACTTCTGACAGGGGTTGAACCTGCTGACCTGACAGGAGCTTAACCTACCGACCTCTGACAAGAGCTGAACCTACCAACCTCTGACAGGAGCTGAACCTACTGACCTCTGCCAGGAGCTGAACCTACCTACCTCTGACAAGAGTTGAACCTGCTGACCTCTGACAGGAACTGAACCCACCGACCTCTGACAGGAGCTGAACCTACTGACCTCTGCCAGGAGCTGAACCTACCTACCTCTGACAAGAGTTGAACCTGCTGACCTGACAGGAGCTGAACCTACCAACCTCTGATAGGAGCTGAACCTACTGACCTCTGCCAGGAGCTGAACCTACCGACTTCTGACAGAGGCTGAACCTGCTGACCTGACAGGAGCTGAACCTGCTAGGACTGCCATCGGTGGTGAGCCCCGACGGATCGCTTGATGCTGCGGCACTCGTGAACGTCGCCTGGAGCCTACTGTGTCGCGGCCGCGACGGTCTCAGCCAGACGGCCGAGCTGCGTCAGCGGCTGAGCCAGATGGCTGCCGACAAGCAGCTCCTGCAGGTACGCCACCGGCCAGCTCTCAGTCAAATGGCGCCTCCTACCTCTGATCACGGCTGACCGGGCCATACCGTGTCAATGCGGTGCTTATGCAAATTATTTGGCGATGTACTCGTGCAGGGAGCACAAGTTGAGGTGAAGTCCCAGAGCCTGAAATGACTTTCCTTCAATGGAGCAAAAAGCGGTTTTAAGTCCTCTTCTTTTCATTGCCCATGCATATTTCAGTACGACTATTTAGCATTACTTAAAGATTGAAGACAGTGACATCAATACAATCTGATGCTTGACCTGGTAAGTATTCTGGGTCTGTGGAACCTGCGACATTGTACATCTACGTAAGTTCACACGACATCGTTCTGGGGATATGAAGGCTTCATAATCTACCGATGTGTTTGATGATGACGTCACAAATATTTTAGGTATATTTCAATAACTTTTTGCTCCATTAAACCTCAATCACATTTAGAGGTCACACTCATTTTGTTTTGAGGGAGGCCAGTTTTTTGCTCACTAAAACTATGTCTACTGCTTCTTCTCCATATCAACCACCTACCATCCACTGGGCCTTTGCTCCGACATGGTGGTGTAAGCTGCCGTGTTTGTGATGTATTGGTGATTCAAAAGCAACCTTGCACTTCATGTACCATGTTGTGAATGAGATGCAGAACACCTCGGACACAAATTGCTCATAGCGTATGCACTACACCGCAGTTTTTTTGTGTTGGTCTAATGATTACTACCCCTGGTGGAGTGCGATGTCACCTGAGACGCATGATGAAGCAGGACGTCACCTGGAGCACAACGGCGGATGGTAATGTCGTCTGGGACACGGTGAAGGAGGGCGGTGTCGTCTAGTACACGGTGTCGTCTGGTACACGGTGCCCTTAAGCCCTAATAACTAACTAACTGTCTGGTACACGGTGAAGGGGAGCGGTGTCGTCTGGTACACGGTGAAGGAGAGCAGTGTCGTCTGGTACACGGTGAAGGAGGGCGGTGTCGTCTGGTACACGGTGAAGGAGGGCGGTGTCGTCTGGTACACGGTGAAGGGGAGCGGTGTCGTCTGGTACACGGTGAAGGAGAGCAGTGTCGTCTGGTACACGGTGAAGGAGGGCGGTGTCGTCTGGTACACGGTGAAGGAGAGCGGTGTCGTCTGGTACACGGTGAAGGAGGGCGGTGTCGTCTGGTACACGGTGAAGGAGAGCGGTGTCGTCTGGGACACGGTGAAGGAGGGTGGTGTCGTCTGGTACACGGTGAAGGAGAGCGGTGTCGTCTGGTACACTGTGAAGGAGGGCGGTGTCGTCTGGTACACGGTGAAGGAGAGCGGTGTCGTCTGGGACACGGTGAAGGAGGGTGGTGTCGTCTGGTACACGGTGAAGGAGGGCGGTGTCGTCTGGTACATGGTGAAGGAGGGCGGTGACGCTTGGGACACGGTGAAGGAGAGTGGTGTCGTCTGGTACACGGTGTCGTCTAGTACACGGTGTCGTCTGGTACACGGTGAAGGAGAGCGGTGTCGTCTGGTACACGGTGAAGGGGAGCGGTGTCGTCTGGTACACGGTGAAGGAGAGCAGTGTCGTCTGGTACACGGTGAAGGAGGGCGGTGTCGTCTGGTACACGGTGAAGGAGGGCGGTGTCGTCTGGTACACGGTGAAGGGGAGCGGTGTCGTCTGGTACACGGTGAAGGAGAGCAGTGTCGTCTGGTACACGGTGAAGGAGGGCGGTGTCGTCTGGTACACGGTGAAGGAGAGCGGTGTCGTCTGGTACACGGTGAAGGAGGGCGGTGTCGTCTGGTACACGGTGAAGGAGAGCGGTGTCGTCTGGGACACGGTGAAGGAGGGTGGTGTCGTCTGGTACACGGTGAAGGAGAGCGGTGTCGTCTGGTACACGGTGAAGGAGGGCGGTGTCGTCTGGTACACGGTGAAGGAGAGCGGTGTCGTCTGGGACACGGTGAAGGAGGGCGGTGTCGCTTGGGACACTGTGAAGGAGAGCGGTGTCGCTTGGGACACGGTGAAGGAGGGCGGTGTCGTCTGGTACACGGTGTCGTCTAGTACACGGTGTCGTCTGGTACACGGTGCCCTTAAGCCCTAATAACTAACTAACTGTCTGGTACACGGTGAAGGAGAGCGGTGTCGTCTGGTACACGGTGAAGGAGAGTGGTGTCGTCTAGTACACGGTGAAGGAGAGCGGTGTCGTCTGGTACACGGTGAAGGAGGGCGGTGTCGTCTGGTATACGGTGAAGGAGAGGCGGTGTCGCTTGGGGCTTCGTGACATAGGACGATGTCGCTTGGAACACGGTGAAGGGGGCCGTGTCACCTGGGACACGCTGAAGAAGAGCGGTGTCGTCTGGAACTTCGTGACATAGGGTAGGGTCGTCTGTGACACGGTGAGGGAGGGTGGCGGCGCCTGAGGCTTCGTGCCGGACGGTAGCGTCGCCTGTAATGCACAGGTGGAGGACGGCGTCACCCATGTCAGAATGACGTGGCCGGCGGTGAGTGGTGTAGCAGGCTTGCTTGACCCGGCGGTTGGGTGCGACAGGTGGATCTGGCTCGCAGTCAGCACCAACTGGCTGGTGTGGAAAGCCGGCTAGCGCAGCAACAGGAGCAACTGCGCCAGCAGGCAGCCCGCCTTACCGCCTGTCAAGCGAGTTTCGCCGACGCCAAGGAGGAGGTGGGTCATCCACGGTCTGCCACTCTCGGATGGGTCTCTCGGTGACTAAAGGCCTATCGTTTCCATACAATGAGATGTGATATTGGCTTGCTCAGAGATCTCCGTACATTGAGCATTGTGTTGAAATTAACGGTGCTCAAGCGACCTCCCTTGCCACCTTCGTACTAGTAGGGCGCGCACAGGACGTTCTCCCGTCCTGTTCGCGGGAACCTATATGGGTGACAAAAAAGTAACCTACCATTGAATAGGCCCGTGCAAGACCTGGAGAAGGTGCCCCAATTTCTTGATCTAGGGTCCATATTGACGTCACCAGACTGGAAAGTATTTGTTGATCCTAGGTAGCCTTGTTGGGGAGGACGTGACTCCGGTAGTAAACTTGAGTTTCCTGTTATTATCGAAATATTTACAAATAAACATTTTATTTCTCCAAATTAGTATGCAAATTGTTACTGCCGGATCCTTCCATCCTATTGCCCCCTGCTGATTCCTTCCTTCCGGCTGCTCCCTGCCGATTCCTTCCTTCCGACTGTCCCCTGCTGATTACTTCCTTCCTACTGCCCCCTACCGATTCCTTCCTTCCGACTGCCCCCTGCTGATTCCTTCCTTCCGACCGCTCCCTGCTGGCTCATTCCATCCGGCTGCTCCCTGTGGTCTTCTTCCCTCCAACTGCCCCGCCCCCCAACTCCTTCACTTCTTACTTCCTATCGACTGCTTTGTTGTCTGCTTCATGTAAGCTGTTCCGTGCTGTCTGTTCTCTGTTCATGTGCTCTTTTTGTCGACACCAGGCACGTCGGCAGCAAGCACTGGGACAGCAACGCGCCAGTCACTACCAGCACGATCTGAGAAAGCAAGAGCATCAGATGGAGCGACTTAAAGCCATGTGAGTGCAATCTATTGCCTTATTTGAGCAAACAGAAAAAGGCGTCCGGGGGCTATCCGTTCTATCCTATGATCCTATTCTTCTGTATTAGAGACATTCTCTTCCATCATGGGGGCTTCCTGTCAAATCTTAGGCCTGTTCTTCCAAATTATAGGCCTTCTGCCACACCTGGTCCTCGCCTAGCCTGCTTATCGGCACTTGGTGTTCCGTATCTGCGCTGGGTGCTCCTTCATGTGCATTGGGTCCATCACCATGTGGTCTTTCTTTGCAATTGTATGAGCCTTCCCTTTCACCCTGGGAGGCGCCCTTCCCATCTTGGAGTCTTCTGAATTAGGGGATTCCTGCCAAGCCTCGAGAGCGCCTTATGCTATGCCCCATATCATCACGTGGCCTTAGCATCGCGTGACCTTGGGTCTTGGTATTGGCATTGTATCTCAGGATCTTCATATCCTATCCTATTGGCGTAGACTCCTGTCTTATGAGTTTATTCTCATTTCCTGGGCTCCCTTACCCGTCTTCGGCTCTCCTCTTCTATATGCAGACATCTTTATCCGCCTTGGAGGAGTTCTTATTAGTCTTGAGAGTTTCTCTGCTTTCCTAGTGGTGCCTTTCTACAAATTAGGGGCCCATCTCAATGACCTTTTATTTCCTGGGGAATTTATTCCCATCTTGCGGACCTCCTTGCGTCCGAGGACTGCCATCCGTAGCGTACAGTCACATCTCGTATTGTGGAGGCCTCCTCTACCATTTTGATGACTTCCTTTCTAATTTTTGGATCTCTTCCAACTTAGAAACCTCCTGTCTTAAGGCCTCGGAGATGGGTGCCCTCATGGCCGCCCCCTCTTCTCTTCTATGGTCATTCTTACGCAACTTCGAGGCTCCCTGTACGTCCTGTGGGTCTCTCCGCTCCTAGTGGACTCCTCTCCCAAGTCAGAGGCCTCGTTATCGTGTTAGGGCCGTCCTTTCGAACCAGGATGGCATCCTACTCTTCCTGGTGGCCTCATTTTGTTCCATGGGGACTCCATGCCCATCTTGGGGGACTCCCTTTGAGTCCACTAGCTTCCTTTCCTCCCTTAGAGGCATCATTTGGTATATTATGGTACTTGGCTCACGTCTTCAAAGCATCTCCCCGTCTTTGGGGCCTCCTTGCACATCCTTGGAACGTCATTTTGCATCCTGACAGGGTTAAACTAATGGTTTTTTCGTTAGGTGTGAGATGTCGAGACTGGCACAGAAGGATGTCGAACTTTGCCATGGAATCAGTGTCAATAAACATGTTTTTGATGTCTTTCAGACTCTAATTTGAGCCAATGGCATTTACCACTGTGCATCTGTCATTTGCTTTGAGATTCATAATTTAGGAAGTTTTATATTCGGAACAAGGATAAAATTACCTATACTATAATCTGGTGCAGTACGACATATCACGTCATAGTTAATCCGTGAACCAGAAATTGCGTTGCAAAATGTTGTGTATCACTATTCCTTATTAGGAGCATTGACACACGCCCTGGAGGGCCTCTGAAAATAGCGCGCACTGGAGGGGTGGGGTGGGGGGGGGTGTATTCCGCCCCCCCATATCTCAGCTCCTATGAAGGCTAGAACAACGAAATTCACAGGGTGGATGGGCACAATAGTGAACTCTATTGTGTGCAAAGTTCATGACCTTAGGTCAATATCTTCAAGGTCAAATGAGGTCAAAATAACAAAATGTTCTGGTTTTGCGTGGGTTGGGTTGTCATTGTTATGGGTCGCTGTGGCTGTGTTTAAATGCTCCAAAATTGGCATTTATTATGTTTTGGATATTGCTAATGATGCAATACAGACGTCAGATCTGCCATTTGACCTCAGGTCACCTATATAGGAGCAATTTATTAGGTCATTACCTGCTCCAGTTACCGGAACCGGGCTCCCGTCCTGACTGCTCCGTTGTGCGGCTCGGCACAATCGGCTTCGCAAAGAAAGGAGTGAAATACATGAATAAAGTATGGAAACGCTTAGGCACACAATGACAAACAGTAGATTTCGGGATGTATAGGGAGTAACATATAAAGTGACATCAATCGAATGACAGTCACTTGCATTGATGACACATTCTAGTTAACCAAGTTTGGTTCCATTAGCCTATGATGAACTTGACCTGACTTGACCTCGGCGACCTAACATGACTTTTAAATTATATAGCATAACAATATGCATCAAACAAAGTCGCTAGTGTTGTCAAGAACACTTCCCTATTGCCAATATACGGGAAGCGCATCAGCGCCGATTTTTGTGGTCTGACGATGCGAATTTTTACTTTAGCAGCCCCTAACTTGACAACTTCTCGGCCGCTTGTCATTTTTCTTGCTTTAAGCAATGCGCCGGTGATTTCTAAGCAGGTACGCGAAAAATTTGGTGTATATCGGCCGGTACAATATGGAGGTATGTACGAACAATCGGAAGGATTGGCGGATTTCGCCATACCCCCTCTACGGCATGTGTTAACCTGCTATGAACTTGACCTGACTTGGCCTCGGTGACTTGACATGACTCTGGAACAATGTAGCATGGCAATGTACTTCAAACAAGTCGCTAGTTTTGAAAAGAACACTTCCTTTTTGCTAATATACAGGAAGCGCATCAGCGCCGATATTTGTGATCTGGCGCTGAGAAAAGTTTTTGACTTTAGCGACCCCTAACTAGACAAATTTTCGGTCCATTTTCACTTTTCTTACTTCAAACAACGCGCCGGTCATTTATTGGCAGGTACACAAACAATGGCGTAAATCTGCCGGTAAAATGTGGAGTTATCTACGAAAAACCGGAGGGGTGGGCAGATTTCCCTCCCCCCTCCAGTGCGCGTGTTAACATGATACGTATAAGTGAGATACTGTTAGAAAGGAGACATGAATACTTCATAAGCACGCATCATGGAGCTGGATGTCGATGCTTCTTGGAGAAGGATGTCGATTGAGTGTTCAGAAAGTGGTATTTCCACCATATTTCACGAATAATTTAGCACTGCATCCTGGTTAACTCCTCTTCTCTTCTATGGGCCTCCTATGGGAGCACACGAATTACTCGTCGCGTCCTAAAGTACCCGTCTACTACGAACTGTGGGCCTCTTCCAAATTTAGAGACCTCGTCCTACCTCAGGAACCACCCATCCATTTAATGAACCATAATCGAAAAAATTCGGTGCCAGTGCTGTACTTTTGACCAATTTTTAATGGAATGGTCATGAGCACGGTTGTTTTTTTTAAGTGCATTTATAGAGCTAGCAGTATTTTCGAAAGCGTTGTTTGCCTGTTTTGAAGCCTCAGTGGAAACTGGTATTAGCATTATTCGACCACGTGTACAAATGACAGCTTTATCATCGATCTCTGCTTTACTAAGGAATCACCTTTTGCCCGTGTCTTTTGACAGGCTCAAGATTTGGATGGTCTGTGCATGGAGCCGTTTCTGACTATGCTGACTTGACCTATGGTGCCGTATCTGGCTGTGCTTACTTGACCTGTGGTGCCATATCTGGCTGTGCTTACCTGACCTGTGATGCCATATCTGGCTGTGCTTATCTGACCTGTGATGCTGTATCTGGCTGTGCTTACCTGACCTGTGATGTCATATCTGGCTGTGCTTACCTGACCTGTGATGCTGTATCTGGCTGTCCTTACCTGACCTGTGATGCTGTATGACTGTGCTGATATGAATTATGGCATTGTATCTGGCTGTGTTGACCTGACCAATGCTGTGTCTGGCTGGGCAGAGCACACCGTCAGCTAGACAAGCACGAGCGCAGATCGGGTATCGTGATGTCGTGCGTGGTCTGCCGCCAGGACGGTACCAGGGCCAAGTGGCGCACCCCCGCCGTCGCTGTCAGGTACTGAACGTCTCTGCTATAGCTGGTCACTAGGGTGTGTCGCCTGAACGGTTGTTCTTATGCATAGTGAAATGATCGTGCAGATCACCTAAAAAAAACCCTGTGGTCGAAACCAAATCGAAATCAAACAATAAACAAAATATGCGACAGGCCGATAAAGAAACACATTTGCTGGGCGCCCGGCGTTGAAGTCTCCAGTGATGGCGCTCCGTTGCAATTGGCATCTAACAACACGCGTCGGCCACCGTCGGAGCGCCGCCGCGGCGCTGTGACGAAAAAGGTGGCAGTCGGTGCTGTGGAATATATCTGATTGTAAAGATTAAACTTCACTGAAGGACTGATAGCTCCACTTTCCTTTGTCTGTGCTCCACCTTTCACAGTGCTATGAATCATCATTCGAATAAATTGCGTACGCACTAACGACACAAAATAGCTTCGCATGCCATAGATCCCTGTTTTATTAGTCAATCCAAGTCTCCTGTTCCTTTTCGTTACTCAAGTTTCAAGGGAAACTGGGATTATCAGCAGTAGGGACAACCTATTAACGAGGGCGACACGAGCCGGCGGCGATCGTCGCATGGCGCGGGGGAGGGGCTGGGATGGGGCGGGAGACGGCCGGCGCACGGTGAGGGTAGAGAACACAAAGAGCGAGACAGGGCAGGGGAGGGGAGGGCCGCCGAGACAAGGCAGTCGGCGGCGGAGACCCCACGGGACGGCCCGAAAAAGAGTGGTTTGGTGTCTGCAAGTTGTGCCCACTGCCTGTGAAGTGTGATATTACCTGCGTCGGTGTGATCGGGGTAAGAGTTCGAACATGAGGACCCGCGCTTCCACCAAATGGCTTTTCTGAACTAAAAACAAACCGACTGCCCACGATAATTGACGTTCTGAATTACTTGAGTAAAGTGAATAGAGACTCATGCGTTGCGAACAAAAGGTTGAAAGAGAGGCTAGCACCCCGTATAAAGTTTGTCGCGGAAAGTGTGATGAAAATGTGGTGCTGCGAAGGAATACCAATTGTTGGGAGGGCCTGAGTCGAACATATGGTTCGAGAATGCCGCGATCGCTACTTGCGATACATGAAAACTGCTGGAAAGAAGTCGGCATCACCAGATGTACGTCCGTCCGGTGATGAGTGGTTTGGAAAATTGTTTGATATAGCCCGCTGGAAATGTGCTGATATCGATAGCTGCAAATGTGCGATGGCCGACAAAGTGCCACGAATGGAGTTTCCCTTTGTCCAAGACCAGAGAGGACCTCGCCAAATGCAAATCGGCACCGCAGATATCCGTGAAACCACTCGTCGACGCGCCATGGACGAAAGGAGGCGTCTGACCTCCGAGAGAGTCATCACCACAACCGGGACCTTCTGGAATGGCCCAGCTAGATTCTAATTCAGACCAAGATTCCGCCACAGATTCATCATCGCTCACATCTGTAGTCAATGAGTCAGAGTATATGGTGAACAGTAACACAGACGAACTGCTAAATACGGCTCTAGCAGCAGATCGGTACGGAGTGTCTAATCGTGCGTGTGCTGCGATCATAAACGGTTTCCAAGTGGACATTGGTCGGATCACTTCTGACGACATGGACTGCATAGTGGATAGTAAAAAAGTATGGCGAGCAAGGGATCGGATTAGAAGAGAGGTAGTAGCCCAGAGCCATGAGGATCATGCAGATCGTGTATCTGGTCTCTACTTCGACGGTAGAAAAGACGACACGCTTATGACAGCCAGTTCAAGGAAGACGGAAGAGCACATTGTGGTTGTATCCGAGCCAGAGAGTGCATATTTAGGACATTTTACCCCACAGATTGGGAAAGCGGAGGACATTTTTCAGGACCTGAACGCCGTGGCATATGAGTTTGGTGCGGATGTTTCTGTGCTTGGCTGTGACGGCACGAGAGTTAATACTGGCCAAAAAGGTGGTGTTATCCGTTTGTTTGAGCTCGGACAAAAACGCCCCGTCCACTGGTTTGTGTGCCAACTTCATGCAAATGAACTTAATCTTCGTGCAGTATTTAGCCAGTTAGATGGAGTCACAACAGGACCTAAGTCGTTTAGTGGGCAGATTGGCCGGGCTGCTGCAGGCGCAGTAGAAACCTTGCCAGTGGTCGATTTTGAGCCAATCGATGGCGGAAATGTTTCAGAAATGACGCAGGAGATTCTCAGTGACCTAAGTTCAGATCAGGCTCTTCTGTACAGTCTGGCGCGTAGTGTCCAGACGGGCTCTATCTCAGATAGAACTGCGAAAATGAAGATCGGTCCACTAAACCACTCCAGGTGGCTGACTGGCGGCGCGAATTCTCCGGCTCTACATATCAACCGAACAGCCGTCAGACAGTCTGAGAATGCTAGCGGAGTTCATCGTGTGCCACTATACTCCCATGTGGTTCTGCATCAAGAAAACTGGAAATGTTCTGACGGTCCTGGCAATGCGCTGCACAGCGTGCAACTTCTCAAAAGTTTGCGACCTGAGATAGCGGCCATGGTGCAGCCGGTAATACAGCGCAACAGTTACTGGTGTCACCCTGAGGCAGTACTGCTAGCAATGGCAGCGGGCCAAGATCAAGCCACACGGGAAAGGGCGGTCACTCAAATCCAGCAGTGTCGCAGAACTCAAGTCGATAGTGATACTGACGAAGTGCGGAAGTTCAAGCTTCCAAAAGTGAATATGGGGGCAAACAGCATCATGGAGCTGATTGATTGGTGTAATGAGGCGATAACCGAGCCGCCCTTGACGCAACAACTGTCCGATGATGACTTACTAGACATCATCGCGAGTCCTCTCGAAGTACCGCCATACCCCGTGCACAGTCAGACAGTGGAACGGATGGTGAAAGTGGTGACCGAGGCGTCTTTGAAGGTAATTGGTGAAGAGGCCCGCCACGGTTACATTGTGGCGAAGTTGAAACACAGGTCAGCAATGCCAGTGCTCAGCAGCAAAAAGGATTTCATGTCGGGTTTTCTGTCGAGTCCTTCCTGACACACCCTACTGCTCACAGGTACATGATTGCAGTGCTACGTAGACGGTGCTTTTAGGTAATGCATTTCAATGTGTCGAATACAGAACATGCCATGTATCAGGTGCACAAGCATGCACAGCCTAGACATTGAAAATTGTCCTCATTAAGATTACACTCTATTGTGGTTATTTGCGGGGCAGCCGTGATGCCTAATGACAATCTGTCGTCACTGGAGTGCAAGACGGGGCATCGTATCACTTATCATTACGACATATCCAGGCACATGGCCCTATTTTAATATTGAAAATGCAGCACTAATACAAATGCTGATGCTGCTATGCAACCAAAGAAAATGGAACTGTTTTTGAATATTTGTGGGGTACATATAGCACATTCTTGGAAATGAGGAAAAGTGCGCAAAACCATCTCGATATAGGCCAGACCTTCTTCATTGGTAGAGACTCCCATATGTTTGGTTTTGCCAGAGCGACACCAATACTTATGCTATCATATCATTGAGTTTATGACATTGCATGTCAGAAGACCATGCATTGACACCAATAATTCTGAAAAGCCTTCACCGATAGATATATGACTGAATACCGCTCAGGCTCAGGGTACCAGATTTGAAAACATAATGCTCATCAGTGGGCGTTTAGGTGGGCTCCTCCGACTGATTGCCATCTCTTGAATCTCCACCGTATTACCCCCGCTTGCCCATAACGTGTCTTCCCTGCGCGTGCACCACAGCACATCCTGTCTCCATATCTTACCAGATGTGTCCCGAGAGCGCCCTCAAGCATTGCCTGACCCGCCGCACACCGGCCGCCTCTGTCCCTTTACAGGCACAAGGAGAATGCTTATCGTCTGATGACCACCCTCCGGCGTTGTCTGACCCGCCGCACACCGACCCCCTGTGGCCATTCGCAGGGACAAGGAGAAGGCATATGAGCGAGCTCTGGCCGGATCGGAGGCCCGATGCTTGAGAGTCGTCCAAGAGACCCAGGGACTACGCACCGCTCTGGTCACCATGCTGAGGTCGCTGTCAACAGCTACTGAACAGGTAGACGGCCCCAGGGACTGGACACCACTCTGGTGAGCATGCTGAGGGCACTCAGCAGCCACTGAACGGGTACACGGACCCAGGGACAGGACACCACTCTGGTGAGCATGCTGAGGACACTCAGCAGCCACTGGACAGGTACACGGCCCCAGGGACAGGACACTACTCTGGTGAGCATGCTGAGGACACTCAGCAGCCACTGAACAGGTACACGGCCCCAGGGACTGGACACCACTCTGGTGAGCATGCTGAGGACACTCAGCAGCCACTGAACAGGTACACGGCCCCAGGGACTGGACACCACTCTGGTGAGCATGCTGAGGTCGCTGTCAACAGCTACTGAACAGGTACACAGACCCAGGGACTGGACACCACTCTGATCAGCATGCTGGAGCACTGTCAGCAGCTACTGAATAAGTACATATGCCTAGTGACTACACACTTAGGCACTCACGCGGCACGAATGCTTCGGTGGTAACCGCTGAATCTTAAAATGCCACTTTAACCTCACGACTGTCTATGGATGTGGCACAATCCGCCGCGGCATCCCTGTCATGCTGGACAGCTGAGCTTGGTCGTCATTCGGAGAAAGTTATGAGTCAGAAACTTCAATCCGTCGTATTTTGTTAGTTTGCAAGATGCATCAGGTAAATTGTCATAGCTCATGTGCAAAATTATCATTCGTGTTGTGAGCATAATCCTCACCTGTTTGACAGACAGTCTGGAACAATGTAGGATATCGATCCCCTGAATCAAACACGAGGAATTATTGCATCACTTTGTATGTCTCTAATTCTTGCGTAATATCCCGATCACGGACGTCATTGATGCTATAGTAAATATGATGCAGCAAAATACAAACACTTGTTGATGTAGGGCGACATTCGTCTCCGCCAAGTGTGACACATTATCCAGTATGCATTCTCCCACCCTGTCTATTATCGCTGGCAAGTATGATGCACTGTCACCACAGGGCCACTGGGACTGCTGGGAAGTGTCATCAGTCAGTTGAGGCTATTCTAGGTGTTCCGTGACACTCGCAAGGACTATCACGTGATCTCTGTCGCCGGACGCGGCAACACGCGAACGTTATGCAGTCTGCCCTTCCATCACGCTCCCCATTATAACGACCTGGCTCAGCTGTTTGCTATGGGATGTCTGAGATGTGTTCGCCAGGCGACCATTGACTGTCGGTGCACCGTAAATTTCCGCCAATCTACCGTTGCTGGCGGGAAGCTGACTCGATCTTTCGAAGAGTCGTTTGTGATTTGTCCAACGCGGCGACAATAAGTAAACGTAATTACTTTTTGTTTTGTTTCCGCTTGATTGAGTGACTATGGCGCGCAGCCGACACAACAGATCTCGGCTTGAGCTGACATCTGTCACCTGGTGGCCACTTCTACGTAAAATCACGACACTCATTTGTGCGTCATGGTCTGTGGCGGCGGTAGATGAGCGTGGAGAACCGTCCTCGGCAGAACAATACCCGATCTTCAGTGGTGCAACGTTTATCGCCAGTAGTCACCGAGGACTTGATTACGTGTAGCGTTGACGAGTTAGTATATATTCATGTTTAATTCGATTCGCCCGAGCGCTTGCATCATGCTCACCGATAAACCAGAGGTGAGTGTGAAGCTAGCTCGCCATCTGCTCATCGATGCTACACAGATCATCCGTCACTCTCTCTCGGTTGATCGTGGGTTTTAAATTGACACCTGATGTGTGTTTTTCATCACATAACGTGTAAGAGTTCTGCTGCTGCTCGTGCTCGCGACATGTTGCTCGTGCTATGTGACCCACCCCTGGTGAGCAGTGATACTCCTGTGCTTACTGACCTGTGGCTGACCCATGGTGAGCAGTGGTACTCCTGTGGTAACTGACCTGTGGCTGACCCCTGGTGAGCAGTGGTACTCCTGTGCTAACTGGCCAGTAGCTGACCCATGGTGAACAGTAACTCCTGTGGTAACTGACCTGTGGCTGGCCCATGGTGAGCAGTAACTCCTGTGGTAACTGACCTGTGGCTGACTCATGGTGAGCAGTGGTACTCCTGTGGTAACTGACCTGTGGCTGACCCCTGGTGAGCAGTGGTACTCCTGTGCTAACTGACATGTGGCTGACCCATGGTGAGCAGTGGTACTCCCGTGCTAACTGACATGTGGCTAACTCATGGTGACCAGTGGTACTCCTGTGGTAGCTGATCTATGGCTGACCCCTGGTGAGTAGTGATGCCCCTGTGGTGACTGGCTCGTGACCAGACCCTGGTGACCAGTGACACTCCTGCGGTCACTGACATGAACGGCCCCAGCTAGCCAGTGACCGTCCTATGGTGACTGACATGTGGCTGGCCCGCTGGCCCCTCATGACAAGGGATGCCCCTATGGCGACCGACCTGCAGCCGACCCCAGGTGAACAGTGACACCCCCTGTGGTGACTGACTTATGACTGACTCATACTTGCCACTGACACTCTTTCTGTGGTTGGTCTGTGGTCGGCCTCAGGCGATATGTGGATGACCCGTGATCAATGACATACACGCTACCCAGGTGATCTGTGAAAAGGACTGCAACGTCTGTGCGGACTCTGACCTGCTGACAAACGCCGAGCTGGGCCTGCCATACGACCTAATCAGCGAGCCGCTGAAGGGCTTGGTCGACTGTCAGCTGACCAAGCTGACCAAGCTGTTGAATGGTCCAAGTACGTGCCGCCAGCGACATTAGTCGGGCGGGAGCGACTGATACGCACCACTCCCACCACTCCTCTTCCGTACGCTTTTCGAATAGGGTTTCTCGCATGTTTGGATCGTACTATACATCAGAGGCACAGCGGGGAACGGTATGTGCTGGCGCGCAGTCCAAGCGGTTTGTTATCAATATATTTATGTCTGGTCGAGGGAGAGATATGGGATAGAAGCATTGATCCATATATTCCTGGCACCTACCGCGAGGCATTGTCGCATCCGCAACGTACCTTCCGTTATGTTGGAGTTTGGCCACTGTGCCTGTGGGTAAGGAGTCTTAGCCAGAAATCGTGGAAGCAGCGCATCGTCGTGACTTCTTTCGTTAATCCCGATACGGGACATGATGGCTATTTTGGCTACGAGGCAAATAATGAAGTCTTTTGGTGTCGAAACTAAATTGACGGCTTGCCAGCCTTTGTTTCAAACTGTGCGAGCTGAGATGCAGTCAATTCTTCGTTGTCATCCCACGGGACCTACCGTGTTTAGCTTACTCTGATGTAGCGTAGCGTGGAGATTACGTAGCGTTGTGGACTAGGCCCGTCCTGCCCAGCCGTTCCATGTTTAAACGTGATCTGAGATGGCCTGCTCTGTTGTCCCAAGCGATACCCAATCAAACTCATCTGTTCTGAGAATATCCTGTCGTGTCCTGTCATGCTATACACTGTCCTGTCATGCCCTGCTCCGTTGTTCCAAGCGATACCCAATCAAACTCATCTGTTCTGAGAATATCCTGTCGTGTCCTGTCATGCTATACACTGTCCTGTCATGCCCTGCCCTACCCTGTCTTGAGCTGACCTGCCTTACCACGCCCTGCTCTGTCCTGTCCTGTCCTGTCCTGTCCTGTCCTGTCCTGTCCTGTCCTGTCCTGTCCTGTCCTGTCCTGTCCTGTCCTGTCCTGTCCTGTCCTGTCCTGTCCTGTCCTGTCCTGCCCTGTCCTGCCATGTCCTGCCCTGCCATGCCCTGCCCTGCCTTGCCCTGCCCTGCCCTGCCTTGCCCTGTTATGCATCATCGTATTGTGTCCATCCCTGTGCTACTTTACTATGCCCTGCCCTATCCTCCCGCTAAACGGCCTCGCAGTCGGCGCATCCTTAAGCCCTATCCTCCCATGATCTGCAATGCCTTGCCCCATCCTGTTTTGGATTGCCTTGCCTTGCCTTGCCTTGCCTTGCCTTGCCTTGTCTTGCGCTGCTCTGCCCCGCCCAACTTCGTTCTGTGCTGCCCTGCTTTACCCGGTACCATCCCGCCCACCCTCCCCTCCCTTCCTATGATCGCTACTTCCCTCCCGTCCCATCACCGCCACTTCCCACCCTGCCCACTCCGCCTTGCCTTGCCCCGCACCGCCCCGCCCTACACTACCTGCACCTGCTATGCCCTACTCTGTCCTGGCCGGACTTGTTTTGTCCCCATCTGTCTCCGCCCTGCACTGCCCTGCCCTCCCCTGATTTACTCCGTTATAGCCTATGCCACCTGCCACAATTATTCCCTACACTGCGCTAGCCAGACCTGTCATGTCCTGTTCTGTCCTGCTCTGTCCCTCCCTCCCCGTCCCTCCTTAACCTGATCGACCTGGCTCCTGCTGTGCTCAGGTCGTGTTTCGCCGGCGGCCAGGTGTGACGCAGTGGCGTCGATCGATGATCAGCTGGTGCGGGATCTCCAGCACCGCTTGAGCATGGCCGAGCGGCTAGTGCTGGAGCAGCGCCTGCTCATAGAGAGCACCACAGGTAACCGTTCTCGCCACAGACGTGCTGCCGCGCCGCCGAGGCACGATTGCCTGCCACGATTGCCGCCCGATGTCGCGCCAGGACCACACCAGAACCCCAACTCAAAATCCCGACGTCCATATTGTTCCGAATTTCAGCAATCATTCAAATCCCCGAGCGCCTGAAAATCCCGAAATGGCGAAAAATAGCCTTCTTTGGTGACTTAAAAAGCCCAGCTTCATAGAAATTCCAAACAATCCATACCCTAATGTTTCAAATCCCTGATATCTTAAAACATTTATTTCCTCATATCCTGAGACTACCTGAGGAGATATGGCCGGGTAATTGATGCTACCTTCCCAGGTTCTTAGTGGCCGTGTGTGTTTTAACCCGTCCCGTCTCGGGGGTCTTCAACCGCCCCCTCAGGTTTTTCGCGGATAGCGGACGAACGGCGCGCGGCAGCGCGCCCAAATTTGGCATACCCTTTCCCACATTTGACATGCTGATTCAAAATTTTTAGGTCAGGTCATGTAGGGTCAACGAGTTAGTCAAGGTCAAGTGAGATCACCTCCAAAAAAGTTAAACCAGTCGTCACGCTTTAACGGATACAGATATTTTAATGAAACTTTCAGCGTTTGCCATCTTTACGGATGCAACAAAACGTACGAGTTGAATTTGTCATTTTTTTTTCGTTTTTGACTACATATAAATTTTGCGTATTTGCCATATTGCAGTTCAAACACAGGATTCTGGCTAAAGTAAGCATTTTTTATTAGGGCAAGTTGACTTCCAACAACATTTCTCGGTCTGCTCTACCCATTGGAGATGGAAAATTCAAAATTTTGACATTAAAAAAAAAATTGGGGGAGGGGGGGGGGGGGGAACAAATTATAGCCCTGTTCGATTTCGCTGTCCTTTTCTCATTCCAAATACTTTTTTCTCACATATCCCCAAAATGGACTCCCCAGAGTACAAAACATAATGCAAGTCGTGAAAAATCTAGCCCTCTGGTGACGTCACTTTTGGGGAATTTTTTTTTGGGTGGACCCGGGCCCTACTCGTCGAGCGCTTTCCGATAACACCTCTTTCGTTTTCCTGCGACGCTTAGTTTTGATTTTAGTCAGGGGGTCTTCAACCGCCCCCCCCCCCCGAGACGGGGTGGGAGGATTTGACAGGAAAGACGGCGCGGGTTAACAATTATCATAGGCATTGCGGAATTACGCTGATGATGCCTCCGCCATCTTACTTCCCAGATGATCAATTTTTGGAAGCTTCGTGATCATAGTCGGTACCCCATCCAGCGCCAGCTGCTTTGAGAAATAACCCCCTTTCCCTTGTTGCACGGTGCGGTAAAGGCTCATTCAAATTTGCGATGGGTTTCATGCCTTATTATGGTTATTATGGTTCCACCTTGTTACCTACACTTTCAACTGATGTAGGTTGTTATGCATTCGGGACTGTGAATCTTTGATGACTTCAGGCACCGGGAGTTAGCACGAAGAGAAATGGATGGCTTGAAACATCTGGGCTTTGAAGCATTCCCACTTCTGAAATTGGGGACTTTGAAACATCGCAGTTTTGAGCCACCGAACCGTCAGGTCCTGAATTCGCCCAGCGGAGGCTGTTATCGCCATTTTGAGGGTGTTGAGGGTTTTGAGGGCATCGGGAATTTGAAGGTCGGAGAATTGAGGATCTGGGGGTTTTGAGCCTTCTGGCTCGTCGTCAACACCTGTCCTGTCGGCGAGCTTGTGATGACTAGTGTCCACCGCGCGCTACGCTGGTCTTTACGTCGTACATGCGGCTGACTGATGTACACGCCAAATACTTCAACACAATTCCGATTGGTAGTATGCACCTGCGTGGTAAACACTGAGTTCAATTTCAGGGTCAGTAAATACTAAAAATAAAGTGCGTATACGTATTGCGCTGTCACCCACGGTAACGCCACATATCTCTTGCTACAGGAACGGCTACCGACATCACTAGTTCCCACACGACATCTACGCGACATTATTTCTACACGGCAAGACGTACATGGACGCTGCTTATGTGCGACACGACTCCTACTGCAAAAAATCTTCGCTGCGAATTTTACACTGCAAAACGATGTATTCGCATTGTCACATATAGGGACTCTTCTACGCGACATTGCTTCCTTTGGAAGAAAGAGCTAGACTGCATCACGGTGTATTTTGACAGGTTAGCTGGGGGTAAATTCACCCTAGTGATCCGCGAACTTCATCTTTTTTTTGTGGTGGGGGAAAGGCTAAATGATCCCAACCAAGTTCTTTGTTTTGTACATATTTTATCGCTGTTCCTCTTTAGTGAATATTTCTTAAAATTCGTCTGGGTTGCATGCTCCAGAAATCACTTGGAAAATATACCTGCAACATATTTCAGGCTCGAGACATTTTATATTCAGGCTCAATAAATCTTATATTGATAATGACTCCACGCTAACTTATTAATCGATGACAATGCTTCTAAGACAAGAATTATTTTCCCGGATAACTTTAACGGCCTCAGCTTCTTACTTATACAATGTATGACATATTATAAACCGAACATGTTTGTAACAGCATTGGTGAAATTGTGCACTTCACTTGTAGTATTAAGTGAATGCAATGATCCATTGCATCAAGTTTAGAGATCTCCGAGCTGGGCATACAACGGCGTACAGTTATATGTCAGTGGTGGTCTTCAAGCATACTTGAGCAGAGCCCCATTGCTCGCCCCCGTCCCTAGCGCCCCAAAAATACACTAAATCAAAGGAAATTATTTGGAATTTCCACCACGCAAAACCCTGAAATTTCTGTGCGCATCACGCGGCGGAAGCTTTCCGTATTACACTTCGTTTATGTTGTCTGGACTCCTCCCCCCCCTCCTTGGAAAATTATACCTGCGCCACTGCACGTGAGGCACGCTATACGTAATATGTCTAGATTACTAACTTTTTGCGCCGAGAGAATGATGATATGTCTTCTGGCTAGTCGCACTGGTTGCCGGCATTTAATCTGGTAATGTGGTACAGGTTAATTGACCGCACCGGCGTCCCATTTACTGATCTTCCCTCCGGAGCCCGGCAGGTCTGATCTCGTGCACAAAACACCGTATCGGCCGACCGCATTGCCATCGCTTGGTGCAGTGGATGTGCGGATCAATAGGCTACCCTGTGGTGCAGTGTATTTGCTGATCAGTAGGTCATAGCTTGATGCGTGGATGTGCGCGTGGCTAGGTCATCGTCTGGTATGTGGATTTCCGGGAGATCAAGCCACCGTTTGTTGCGGAGGGTGCACCAGTGGATTCCACCAGCCGCACCTACTGTGAGACCTGTACCCCGATTAGCCTGTCCCTGTCACGAGAACGAATGCTGTTTACGGGGAGAGAGTAGTTTGCGTGCTCCTGCCCGGGGTTGTGAAAAAAGGATCCTGTCTGATTTTCGTTTTCCAGAGCATCATCCTCTCCGGAACGATATATCATCTTTTTCCGATTACAATATTGAATTATGCTATATTACAGTGAAATAGTGCAACTTTATCAGATGATTGTCATGTTCCTTTGCAAGAAGTTGGCTGTCGATGTTTAAACCAAGACTTTCATTTCAGTATTACTGCACTTCATAGTAACAAAGGGAAACTACGGCTATATTTCACATTCTTCGAATTGCATTGTTCAATTTGCTACTCCTAAGCCCATTATTTTTATACATTAAGTCCAAAATTATTGATCTGCTATAAAGTTCAGAAGAACATAAATGAATATGTGACGCTAAAACAAAAATAACCTTATCGTTCCCCATGTTGATGACCAAAAAATTATCCTCCAAATCCATGATTCCAAACTAAAAATGCAATTATGGCCGCACTTGTAATGGGTAATGTGATCCACAATGATCCATAATTACACCGAGTCTACTGTATTGCATGGACGGAACCATCGATCATTCATGTGCGATGACTCACGGATATCGCATATCCCCGTCACACATGATTCCTCGTTCCTATGTGCTCGACCCGACCCGACCCGACCCGACCCGACCCGACCCGACCCGACCCGACCCGACCCGACCCGACCCGACCCGACCCGACCCGACCCGACCCGACCCGACCCGACCCGACCCGACCCGACCCGACCCGACCCGACCCGACCCGACCCGACCCGACCCGACCCGACCCGACCCGACCCGACCCGACCCGACCCGACCCGACCCGACCCGACCCGACCCGACCCGACCCGACCCGACCCGACCCGACCCGACCCGACCCGACCCGACCCGACCCGACCCGACCCGACCCGACCAGACCAGACCAGACCAGACCAGACCAGACCAGACCAGACCAGAACTGACCAGAACTGACCCGACCCGACCCGACTCGGTGTGTTCTGGTCCGACTGTCATGTTTGTGAAGCTTTATTGTTTTTCATTTTGTTATGCAATACGCAAATATAGCTTTTGTCCTTCATGGTTAAGACCGTTTCGGGAATAGTTGTGTTAGCAAATTCATTGGCAATATTTTCTCTGAGCTCATATTTTGTATTCAATGTTCTTATATTGTGGTGAATTCCATCAATGACTTTGTCGACAGTACCCATACAGATGTATTCCCGCACATGTACGACGTGACTACCGACCCGTACCGCCACCTTTTACGGCCCTGGCATCGCCTCTTATTTTATATTTGTGATCGCTCTGTCGTCCATTTTTGGACACCTGTCTTCTTAGCAATGAGCTTTTTTGCCGAAATAATTATTTCGGCAATTCCACATAATGTATTTACGCTTGATATACCTGCACCATTTTCAGTAGAGTGGTTCAGTTTGGGCAAATGTGTTATCAATGCCAGAAGCGGGTTGTTACCAATACGCTTATACCAAAATTAGTTGCACTATTGTTAAAGTCGTGCTTCTCTGTCCCGTGCGGTATATGTGTATCAACTTTGAATGCAACATAGTGAATTGCAGAAGTATACTCTACTTGTCGCTAGAGTTTGCTCAATTCGGCTAAAGTTGAACGCAAAGAACATGGGTGTATCCACTAGGGGAGGGGTAGGGGCTGTCGGAAATATCCCAAAATTTCTGAAAAGTTGCGATTTATCCCCCTCAGTTTATCCCGTGCCTCCCCCCACAAAGCCTCAGCTGCCTGAGTAAGATCGCCGCAAAATTCTCGTCATCATTTTTAAGTGAAAATATCTGCATGAAAATCACCAAAAATTCCATAAGCCTGTCGTTCCATAAACGACAGGCTACCTGTCGTTACAAAATCTTCGAGTGGTAAATCAGCAAACGTATACATTTCTACTTCCAAGCCATTCTTCTTTTCCCTTGGGTGGAGAATTCTGCTTTGCGAGGCACCACATGCGCATGATCGCAAGGCTTTATGCGTCTTAGGCTGTCGTCCCCTGCGTGTATACATATATATATATATATATATATATATATATATATATATATATATATATATATATATATATATGTATATACATTTATATACGTATATATTTATACATATATATGCACCTATATATATGTATATATATAAATATAAATATAAATATAGAACAAACGTCACTGAGTGTTCTTGCGTATCTTCAAGACCACGGAGGGGGCCTTCAACACGTATGTCAAGTTAACGTGATATTCGTATTCGTATTCAGTGACGAGTTCGCCGGAGGCGTTTTTGTATTAGAATTGGCACCCAGCGACGGATGTATGATCGTTCGAATCAATTACCACAAATGCTTCTGCTTGTACTGAACTCGCTAGAAGCAACTACGTAGGTCTCACATGACCACTTTAACGGTCAAGATCCAACGCAAACAGGTTTCTTCGGTTGCCACCCATTTTCCCCCGGTTTCACTCAAACGTGCCCAAATCTGGTATCAAGCGATAGCCTGTGATGAACCATCGTGCAACATTTCAAACTGGTACATATCAAGGTTAAACTTCAAAATCAAAGGGTAGCTTGATTTATTAGATGGCGATATTGAAGCGATATCAACCAAAGGCGGGGTTCGGTTGCTATTGCTTCAAGTTCCATAAAATGGACGTCATTCGACGTGGCCTGTTATGCGGTATTAGAAAGGTAAGCAATCGAATTATGTGTCAAGGGCAAAGGCAAATCTGATCCTCAGGTCGGCTCATTTTTTCCAATTTTCCGTCAAATCTATCCAAATATGTTATCAAGCCAGTGGTTGACACTCGAGTACCATTTCGAACCGGGACAAGTCAAGGTCAAATATTTGATTCAGTTTTTCGACGACCTCGCGTTTCGTCGCTATGGTTTTAATTTGCAGAAAATGGATGTCATTCGACGTCGCTTGTTGTGCGGTATCAGAAAGTTGATCATTAGAAATAATCTCGACCGGTCAAAATTGAAGCTGATTTCTTCGGTTGCCTCGCATTGTTTTTTTCTTCTCTCAAGCTTACCCAGATCCATTATTAAACATAGTGAACCCTCGAGTAGCATTTTGAAACAGGGATTTCAAGGTCAAATTTCAAGGTCAAAGACTAGTTTGTCCTCAAAGTCCTCACTATGCGTCGCTACGGGCTCAGTTTACACCAAGTGTGTGCCGTTTCGCGTGGTTTTGCCGTACTATGATCCTACGAAATCGGGCTAATTTCAAAGGGAAAAGGTGCAACCAATTTATTCGGTCGTCTCCCGTGTTTTCTTCGCCCTAACATACCTACGTCTGGTATCAAGCAATCACCCGTGGTGAACCTCGAGTAACATTTCAAACCGGGACATGTCAATGTCAAACCGCAAGATCGAAGGTGAGCTTAAATTTCTCGAAGTTCTCGCGCCTCGTCGCTGTGTCTTCAAATTTTTATCAAGTGGGACATTTTATCAATTTGTATTCGACGTGCCGTGAGGCACTCTAGCAAACCGTTCAGAAACCACATTAATTTGCAAAGTCGAAGGTTGTGCTCATTTCCTCGATCGCCCCGGTTTTCTTCATTTTCTCCCAAAGCTACCCATGTTTTGTATCAAGAGATAGATATCCCGTGGGCAACCCTCGAGTAATATTTGAACCCGGGGCATGTCAGGTCAAGCCTGAAAGTCAAATGCTGGTGATAATTTTTAAAGTCCTCTCGTTTTGCCGCTATGGCTTCAATTTGCATTGTGTGGTTGTCATTCGACGTGGCTTGCCGTAGGGTATCCTGCTGTCGAGACATTGAAATAATTTCGAAGGTGTCGAAGGTCCGGTGTGTGTACAATGATTCAGTGTAATTGGAATAGTAGGATCAAATTTTGTTTTTGTTTGCAGCCGTTGCGATTGCTGGCACTCATCCCCTATATGATTAGGAGCTCCCTCAAGAATGCCGTCATAATCTGCTCGGACGGCGCTCTCATCGCTGGTTTTTAATTTACACTGCCACATTGCTGTTCCTGATATATAAAATATGTATGTTTTATCAAATTGTCCACTTTCCTCTTAATGGATCAACTGAAGTCAATTTTGCAAGAAGAGTCACACGTGAATGCGCACGATTTTATAACCAGCCGGATTACCACGAGAAAGCAATGTTATAATCAGGGGTGGATCCAGGAATTGTCCTGGGTGGCACTTGTCCGGAGGGGCGTCATTGCTTTGGAGCGGCGCAACTGCGAAGGCACGTGAAGGGGCAACTCTGGCTGAAAACAAATTCGACGGGTCGGTTTGCACTCGGTCCTCCCCGAAGGGACGCCTTTTCTTCCAATGGGTGCGTTTTTCTTTCATAGGGGCGCCTCTGGCTGAAAAATTCGAGTGGGTGCGCTGGAATGTTTTTAGAGGCGCATTTTTCCGGCCGGAGCGACGCCGGCTTCCATGTAGGGGCATGTGGCATGATTGCCACAACTTTATTCGTCCCGACTGTCCTTGCATCGAAATGTTTCCCTGTACAACAGGAAAGTATGGGAAAGGTTATCGTATGTTCATATTTACTGCAGTAAAACGACCTCACAATATTGTCTGTTTTTCCTGCTGCAAGAGGGCGACGTTTAACGTACTTACAGCATTGTTCTATGGTGATTGTGAAATCGGGCCTAGGACATACGACATGAAATTGAATGCCTATAGGTAATGATGAGTGAAATTTGCTAATGTTGGCAGCATTTTTTGTTCTCAAAATATAATTTATCAAGTAGCCGGAATCGCTATATGATCAACCTGGTAGATGCTCCCAAAAGCCGCCAAGTAACTGAAATCCAATGATTTTCTTTGAGAGGTTTGTAGGCTACCCTTCTATCCTGTCCAAACTTTCCGTATCCCTGGTTGTCCACCAAAAAATAAAAATAAACCCTGGATACACCCATGCAACGATGTGCATGTATCCCAGTCTTCCGATGCAGGAAAGTTGTGGTCTGCCAATGCAGGGGAGTTGCGATCTGTCAATGGAGGGTAGTTGCGGTCTGTCAATACCGGGAAGTTGCGGTCTGCCAATGTCGGGTAGTTACGGTCTGCCAATGCTGGGTAGTTACGGTCTGTCAGTGCCGGAAAGTTACGGTCTGTCAATGCCGGGAAGTTGCGGCCTGTCAATGCCCGGAAGTTGCGGTCTGTCATTGCCGGGAAGTTGCGGTCTGTCAATGCCGGGAAGTTGCGGTCTGCCAGTGGAGGGGAGTTGCGGTCTGCCAGTGGAGAGGAGTTGCGGTCTGCCAGTGGAGGGCAGTAGCGGTTTCGTTCTGATTGGTGCCTACCCAAAAGGTGTGTGCGGATGCATTACCGTGGCGGAATATCGAATTGTTCCACTTTTTTTTCTCATGATATCGAAGCGCTGGTGGGAGCGTTTCGAGACCGGGAACTGATTACCGGTAGTAATGACAGTCGTGTTGAATGTCTTCATGTGGTTGGTTTTGCTGCACATCCGGCGAATGAGATGGTCGAGTCGTCGGATATCGTGGATACCACGCTTTCGCTGGGTGTTTTGTTCCATTTGCCTGCAGCTGCCTCCGCTCACGTGTTGAAGATGGCACAATGGGCGGCCAGATTGGATACGGCTAAGTGTTCTGAGCGGACCGCTCGTGACTGCATGTCGGCCGAGGCGGACCGATCTGGATGGGCGTAGGGCGACTGAAGTATTCGGCGCACTCGTTTTAGCAAATAGTTTCACGCCCGCTTCCCCCTCGACGAGGCACCACCTTTACGCGGTGGGGAGGGGGGGATTGAGTGCCCTAAGGACCCAGAATCCCAGTCCATCGGTGATCCGGTGAGGGGCCAGACTAGGAGTGCCTCACTCGTCCTTCCATTCGTGCACTCCCATGCCAATGCCCATCCCATCTCAACATCCATATCCTTCACCTGTCTGCAACACCAACTATCCCTACTATGAGCAGGCAGGACAACTTCCCCGGTCCTGCCCACCAGCTAAGTCTTATCGGGGTAGCCGCGCCCCTTCGGCCCGTCCCCCGGAGTTGACGGAGTCCTGGAGGTTGAGGTCCCCCGTCGCACGGTGCTAGTTGTGACGGGGGACCAACACACCTCTTTGGTACCGCTATCCTGGAGGGGCGGGCGGGCCCGCGGAGCCTCACGCGGGCCAAATGGCTGGTCGCCTCGGGCCGGGGACCTGGGATTCTTCCCAGTGTCTGCCGGCCCGGCCGGCTGGGATCAAGGGGTGGGCGGTGCTGGATCGTGAAACAAGAAGTTTTCTGGTTGCAGCGAGGCTCCCATTCGTTTGTGTACGATTGGTCGTTACTATTTTCCCCGCCATCTGCAGACTCACAGCTCGGTATTTCATCGCCATCTGCAGACCCACAGCTCGGTATTTCATCGCCATCTGCAGACCCACAGGTCGGTATTTTCCTCGCCATCTGCAGACCCACAGGTCGGTATTTTCCTCGCCATCTGCAGACCCAGAGTTCGGTTCGGTTCGTGATTACGCGGCTCTTGGGCTACACAGACCCGATGGGGAACAGCTCCACTATTCTCTCGGTGTACTGATGTCGTAAAACCACCTGCTTTGCCTATTACAAGGACGTTTTATTTTTCATCCAAGTTTTCACTTAGTTTTTTTCACTTAGTTTTCACCTAGATCACCTTGCCTACAAGGACTTTTGATTTTTCACCCATTTCTTCACTTAGTGTTGTAGCTAAATTTCCTCAAACCCAATAACCAACCAAAGAAGGCTTAGCTATCTCTGCCCTGACGACTGCATCCGATCAAAGATAGTAGCGACACTGAAATACGCAGTAGTTGTTTGTTTATTGGTTGGTTCACGACACACTTTATGCGCATTCACGGCTAATGGCGCCGCCCACACTGTTTCGCCGGTGGGCCGCGGGATTGGGAAATGTCCTGAGTGACGCTGGAGTCGAACCCGGGACCTTTGGTACCCATAGCCCGACACCTTAACCACTCGGCCATCCCCGCCCGAAATACTCAGTAGTGACGACGGCTACCTCCAGCCGTGACCACTGCCTGCTGTTTGTGCCTCTAGTGATCGTCCCTGACAAATATCTATCGACAGGTGACGGAGACTGCGACGGCTCATTTCAACGCGGTGCATACTTCGTGGAGGAGCGAGACGAATTGGAGATGAGGGAGACGATGCTGGAGCAGCAGCGACAGGCGTTAGGAAGAGAGCGCGAGATATACACCGAAGCTGTACTTCGACTTGGGCGGGAGGTAACTATCGACCCGTCCTCGTTTCGATGTAGGTGGCAGTTAACACTGAGTACTGGCGCATCGAGACTGCCACCACTACCGCCACTCGGCACTACACCTATACCACGCTGTCACCACTCGGCACTACACCACCACTTTGCCGCCACTCGGCACTACACCACCACCACCATGCTGCCACTACTCGGCACTACACCACCACCGCCGCCACCGCCGCCGCCACGCTGCCACGCTGCCACTACTCGGCACTACACTATCTCGCTCTCGTGTCTCCTCAGCGCGTCGCGTTTGAGAGGGAGAAGGCAGAGATGGTTCGAGCTCAGTTCCTGGCGAGCTCGCCGCTTATTTCCGGGCGACCCGCATCAGCGCGCAGCTCTCCCTCTGACGTCACATTTGGTCGACTGACATCACCGGGACTGATGGTTGTGCGGGCGACCCCTGCTCGCCGATCCTCCGACAGGTCAGTACACTGGCGCCAACGAGGTCGCATGGCTGCCGGTGCGCAGTCGCTTCACTGTCACGGGAGGGCGTATGTTTTTGTATCGCTCCAGCGCTACAAGGTGACGTTTGTCGAGGCGTGAGGTCAGTGTGTCAATAGGAGTGGAGGTCAGCGATGAATGATGGCTGAGAAGGGGAGGGAAGGTGTCTGATGGCGGACAGGTGTGAATTGGAAACAAAGGGAACAAGACGTCTCCTGGTAGCGGCCACATTGCATCCCTACCCCGTTTTGCGATTTGATTTGAGAGGCGATTTATGCGCCCTAAAACCCTAATAACTATCTTGAGAGGCGATTTGAGGAAGATACATACTAGATCCTGACTGCGCCTGGTGCCCCTGCGCAGACAGTTACGATCGCTGCCTCCGCAGGCGCCCTATTGGTTGCTGCGGCGGCTGCCGTGCATACCAATATTTTCCCGGTTTTGCACGCCTGCACCACGGTCGAATCTGAAGCTACGCCTCTTACCGAAGCACGAGAGTTTGCAACGGAGGACGTGAGATGTGAGGAGTGAAGGAGGAGAGGACGACGCCAGCTTTGGGACCTCAGCGCGGACGGGCCCGGGAGAAGACGCCACCTGCCACCAGCCAACTGCCACCTGCCACCTGCCACCTGCCACCCACCACCTACACCAACACATACGTATACCCACTGCCAGAGAACACAAGCACCGCTCCAAACCCAACCTCCACTTACAAACACTACCCTCCCGCTGCGCTAACCTATTTTCAGCTACCTTCAACTTCAAGCCTCTGCATTTACTTCTCAGCCTTCTCTACCACCTCGCTCTACACCACCCTCTACAAGCTTTTTACGTGCTCTACAACTTCTCTATATCTACATCTACAAGTCCTCTCTTCAGTGATTCAGTGCAGTGCCTTCATCTAAACTTCAGCTACATCTACCTTCAAGCCAGCACTACCACAAGGTCAGTCCGGCGGTGCTGCCACTCCCCCCACCCAGGGACCCCCCAACCCCCACCAGATCTTCCCTCTAGTGCCCTCTGCACGATCTTTATCTGATCTGTCTATTCGTGCTCCCTTCAAGCACAGTTTCTGATTTCTTTGTGTACTCTTCGTCTTTATCTGCCCCCTCTGTTACACCTGTCGGGCTCTCTTCACGCCCTTATTTACCCTCCGCCAAATTTGTCAAGTGTACCGTGTGTCACGCACCTGCCATCTACACTCTTTTTCCAACACCACAATACAACAAAACTCGACCAACACCAACACGAACATGATCACCACCGAACCAACACCCACGGGATATTTTTTCATCTGCCGCCGGGGGGACGGGGAGCCAATAAGCACCCTGGACCCCTGGCTAGTGGAAGGAGAAATCTCCCAATACACAGGGGCGCCCCTACACGCCAAACCACTAAGATCCGGGGCGCTCCTCATACAGGCAAACGATAAAACTGACGGCAATTTACTCACCAGAATCAAAAGCATCAAGAACACACCTATCACTATCACACCAGCCACACACCTCAACACCAGCCAGGGGACTATACTGGCCTGGGAGCTGGCCGGTATACCGGCGGAGACGCTGGCCCTCAAGCTTGGGGGCCAGGCTGTCTCCGCCGTGTACCGGCCGCCCCCGAGGCCGTGTTTCACCACAAACCACCTACTGATACTGACTTTCACCACGAGGACTCCACCAACACAAATCAAAGCGGGGTACCTACGGTACCCCGTCACACCTCGCGCACCCCTCCGGCGGCGCTGTAAGCGTTGTCAGCGCTACGGCCACTCTGCGGGTGGGGGGTGGGGGGGGGGGGGGTGCAGCACCAACACACCCACATGCGGCCGCTGCGCACAACACAACACAGACACGTGCGACAGCGACGAGCTGTGTTGCGCCGCCAGCGGGGGGGGGGAGGGACCACGCGGCCTCGGATGGGTCCTGCCCTCGGTGGATGGCGGAGCGCGAGGTGCTCCGCCGGATCCACCTCGAGGACATGGACCCGTACCGGGCCAGGGCGTCGGTCCTGGACCCGCCGGCGGCGTGGCCGGCTCGTCGAACAGCCGGGCACACAGCAACAACAACGACCACCACACACACACGACCTTTACCCGCCTCTGACAACACGCCCTCAACCGGAACAGAACACAAACACCGACGCAAAACAACCACAACCCCAGGACAACCGAACACCACCTAATACAAACACCCGCAAAACCAGACCACCAACACCAGGACCTCCAAACCACCGTCAAGCATACCCAAACCTATCTACTCCAACCTACCACCCACCACCGCCACCAGAACCACAACCAGCATCCGGAGCATCCCCACACACCACACACACACTGGACAGACCACCTACACCACACGCACATACAGATCAGTACACAGACCCGGAGGAGCAGACGGAACGAGAACACAGAACAACCGACTCAGACAACACGACCCCCCCCCCAAACGCGACGCCACCAACTACTCAACCACGCAGGCCAACCAAGAGCACAACCAAACAACAACCATCACCTAAACGCCCACAAACCCACGCTAACACATACAAACAATGAACAAAATAATTCAATGGAACACGCACGGACTCATTGGACACTGGCCTGAATTGAAACATTATGCACTACAAACAAACCCTATAGCACTATGCATCCAAGAAACACACTTAAAACCCAACGACCCATATCACTTTCACATTCCTCAATACACAATACACAGACACGACACACACAACCCACACAGATCAGGCGGTGTGTGCACACACATTAGGAACACGACCCCTCACCGCCTGATACATTTCGACACCACGGCAGACATACTACTAACTGAAATTCATGTACACAACGTAGCTTACACACTCATCAACATGTACGATCCACCCTCGCGGAACACAGAAACACTTTCGGAATTAAATAAAGCACTTGGCCAAATTCGCACACCTCCTATTCTCACCGGAGATTTCAACTCACACCACCCCCTATGGGACACCCGCACAACACAACCTGATCACAGAGCACACACACTCACCGCAATAGCCACACAGCATAATCTCACAATACTCAACACCCGCTCACCAACCTACCTAGTACCAATCCGATCCCTCCTCCCTACGACCCCAGGCGTCACACTTGCCTCTTCACGTATAGCCCTCACCCTATCCTAGACATCCGACCCTGACCCACACTTCAGTGACCACGCACCCATTACCATTGCCTTCACCCAAATCCCTAATCCCCAGTCTGGCCGGTGGAACCTCAAAAAAGCCTCCTGGAACCCTTTCTCAGAATCCTTAGCAATCCAAACAGCGCACAGACCCCATCTATCACCAGAACAATTCGCAGACATACTCATCACCACAGCACACCAACACATACCACAAACAAAACCACAACGTCAACACAAACCTCGCGCGGCTCCCTGGTGGAATGATGACTGCCACCGGGCGATCCGCGCGAGGAATCATGCACGCCATAGACATGAAAGACACCGCACACCAGACACACTAATGTAAGACCATCATCAAAGACGCAAAAAAGACTTCTTGGAACACATTCAGCACTAAATTTAATAGATGTACACCTCTAGGCGAAATTTGGACACTTCTGAAAACATTTCAACACCAACAACGACCCCCAATCAAAGCCATCACACTTAGACACAACAGCAACATCACAACGGACTCCCAAACAATAGAAAACATATTCGCAGACCACTACCATCTTAGATCATCTACACTGGCACGAAACCCCCCACCCCCAATCAGACACACACGCACACACCTCTACAACACTAGATTTACACTTACAGAATTACAACTAGCAATCACACAGACAGGTAACACATGTGTAGGACCGGACAGCATTCACTACTCTTTCTTCAAACACCTACCAACATCAGCACTACACACACTACTCAACACCTACAACACCGCATGGACCACACATACATACCCACAATCCTGGCTTCACGCTTTTTGCACCTCATATCGCCCTATTGCCCTCACAAGCTGCTTTCACAAACTATTCGAACGTCTTGTTAAAAAACGCCTCCTCTATATCATTGAAACACATCACTTAATCTCTCCTATTCAATCAGGCTTCCTTCCCAATCGATTATGTTTAGACAACCTCACCTACCTGATCACAAACATCCAGGAAGCGGCGGCCAGGATACCTTCCACGACCGCCGTCTTCCTGGATCTAAAACAACCCTATGACACCATCAACATAACAGCATTATTACAACACTTGCACAACATCGACATACAAGGCAGACTGATGCACTACCTCCATTTATATCTACTCAACATTTCCTTTCAAGTAGAAATTGGGCCTCACACCCCAGACACCAAATTCCCCACCACCGGCTTAATGCAAGGCTCAGTCCTCAGTCCCCTACTCTTCATTTTAGCCCTAAATTCCGCCGTCACCGACAACTTTTCGACCAAAATTGCAGTCTACGCCGACGACATAGTATTATGGACATCAACAAAAGCACCAGCACACGCACAAACAGTACTAAAACACGCACTAACAGAACTCAACAACAAACTTGCCACACTAAACCTCCATATAGCACCACTCAAATCCAAATGGATGATTTTCGGCTACAACAGAGACACAAACCTACAACCCCTAAAAATAAACAACTCACCCATTCCCTTTGCCACCACAACAAAATTTATAGGTATCACACTAGACCAACAACTAACTTTTCGGCCACACTTCCTAAACATACAAAAACGCGCCTCAAAAAGAATCAACATACTACGAGCACTTTCTGGCACACACTGGGGATCCGACCGAAACACGCTTCTGACCCTTTACAAATCACTCATTCGGCCAATTCTGGAATACTGATCCCCACTCTTTGAATACGCAGCTAAATCAAACCTCAAAATTTTAGATTCTATTCAGCGACGATCTCTTCAAATAGTCACAGGAGCCTTCACCACCTCACCTTCTCACGCTCTTCACATATACAACCACATTCCAGAATTACAGCACAGACATACAGAAGCACTACTTAGATACCACTACAAAACACAACTCACGAAACAACACCCATGCACACAGGCACTAAAACTCCGCACAGCACGCAGACACCAACTCATGAACTCCACGCGACTACAAACCGCAATAGGCTGCCGCATACACCGACACGCTAACACACTAGACATAACACTCCCAACGCCAACACCACACCCACAACCCATCGCATGGTGGAAACAGCCGACACCCAACACACTTCCTCATTAACAAGCCAAAAAGCACCTACACACACGCAGAAATACAACTATTCCTACAATTCACAGCACAGTACGCAAACTACAACATCATATATACAGACGGCTCCAAATCACATACACAGCAGACGGGCGCAGCGGCGGTGCTGTACACCAACGCAGCACAGCTACGGGTCATCCTACGCGCCCGTCGGCACGACACAGCATCCACACACACAACAGAACTATTCGCAATCTTCTCGGCATACTAAACCATCTACAACACCAAAATTGAACACAACATCATAGCCACAGACGCAAAATCAGCACTACAGAGCATAACAAACCACACCAAATCCATCACCCCCTCATGCCAAAAATACTACGCATCCACAAACAACTCACCATACCACAACGGCCAAAACTTCTCTGGATCCGAAGTCACACAAACATACACGGCAACGAACACGCAGACACAGAAGCAAACATAGCCACAACACTCCAACAAACCACACAATGCCCCTATTGACAATCCGACTACTGTCCCACAATACGACAGGCCATTAACAAACACATACAACAAACATGGGATACAGTAACAACACAGCTACACGAAATACACCCCAAACACGAACACTGGCACTCCATTAACCAAAACACCAGACTAAGAGAACGGACACTAACACGACTACGCATAGGACACACAGCACTCACACACTCATACCTCCTACTCAATTAACGACGACCACAATGCACTACCTGTCGCCACACACTCACAGTCAAACACATGCTCATATACTGCACCAAATACAACAACCAAAGACAACATATCATAAACTATTGCACCACGAACAACATCCCACTGAACCTCACCACGCTCCTCAACGACAACCATCCAGCATTACACGAACACCACTTCCACTTTCTCAAAACTTCACGCATTAGGGAAGAATTGTGAAAAAAGTAAAAAATAGAGAAAACCAAAAAAAAGACAAAACCAGGAAAACGGGAAAAAAGAAAAAGATACGTTACAAGAAGAAAAAAAAGAAAAAAGAAATGTATATATGTTCTTGCAATGTTCAATTCTGGCGATGACCCGACCCCTCCCCCTCCCCACTACACCCCATACCCCAATGTGGCACCGCCCGGACTAACTCTATATCTCGACTTCATCATCTCCGGCTCTCAAACAACTCTACTTCACCAGCTCTACATCTTTAATCGATCCGGACTACCTCAGCTCTACTCTTCAAGACCATCTCAACGCTACTTCACCACTGCTCGACTACTCTACTTAACCTCCACCTCGGATTCATCCTCCTACCCTACGCTACTCACTCTCTTACACATCTTCTCTCAACCGGAACCAGCCGATATCACCACACGGTGGCAGGCTGGCAAAATTCACCCACCCACACACACACACACACACACACACACACACACACGCACACGCACACGCACACGCACACGCACACGCACACGCACACGCACACGCACACGCACACGCGCACGCGCACGCGCACACGCACACGCACACGCACACACACACACACACACATACACATACACATACACACACACACACACACACACACGGCTGCCGTGGTCGTTTCTCTAACTCTATTGGGGACATAATATGTTGGCGGTGCTGCAAAGCGACCTTAGCAAGCCGAGGGGGCACGGCTACCTCATAGGTAGCCCTGCCCCCTCGGCCCTTCCACCGGGGTTGACGGAGTCCTGGAGGTTGAGGTCCCCGTCGCACGGTGCTAGTTGTGACGGGGGACAAACACACCTCTTTGGTCCTGATACCCCCGATGGGCGGGCCAGCCCGTGGGGCCTCACGCGGGCCAAGTGGCTAGTCGCCTCTGGCCGGGACCTGGGATTATTCCCAGTGTCCGCCGGCCCGGACGCTGGGGTCAAGGGGTGGGCGGTGCTGGATCCCGGTCGGGGTGGTGAGTATCTCTCTCCCGGTCGGGCGAAGGCGCCGCCTGCCCCTCGGGGGCCTGGCGACCTCCCGTCCGGCCAGGGAAGGGTTGATCTGGCCTCCGGGCCAGACCAACCCTTCCCTTCTTGGAAATCGAGACCGCCCCATCGGACGTTTCCCCGGCCCTCGAGTCCTCGTCTGCAGAGGAAACACAAAAGTCTTGCGTCTCTATCCCCATTTCAGAGGAAAGAAGGATGCGACAGATTCGGTGAGACTGTGAGTTGCCAGAAGTTGAGAGGCGGTGCTGCTTCAGCAAATTCCACTGGGGGTGGAATTTGCTGACGCAGAGCAGGCAGGTGTTGCACTTACAGTGTCTGAGTTCGTGTACGGTGTGCGAAAGCACGGCAAAAAGGAGAAAGAAACTGTCAAAATCACTGGAATCTCATAAAACCAAAAACACCTCGCGGGGTATTATAAATTGTTTTGATTTAAGTGATGTGTCCGAGGACGAAATCGTGAATTGGCTGTCAAACTTTGGTTGATTGGCGGGAGGAAAATGAAAGTAAAGAGAGGTGCAGATCTCATTATTACAAACAACGTTATCCTGCCATTTGACAGAACAGATGTACGTTCGGAGATAAGAGTGTGTTACGTACAGGTTAACATGGGCGCAAAATGACCATAGCAGTCGACGCGCCCCTAAACCCCAATTCATCATCACGTACAGGTTAACCCGTCTCGTCTCGGGGGGTCTTCAACCGCCCCCTCATGCTTTTCCGCAGATAGTGGACGAACGGCGTGCGGCAGCGCGCCCAAATTTGGCATACCTTTTCCCACATCAATTTGGCATGCTGTTTCAAAATTTTCGAGTCAAGTCATATAGGATCAACGAGGTAGTCAAGGTCAAGTGAGGTCACCTCCAAATAAGTTCAACCAGTCGTCACGCTTTAACGGATGCAGATATTTTAATCAAACTTTCAGCGTTTGCTTACCTTTAGTGATGCAACAAAACGTACCAGTGGAATTTGTTAAAAAAATAATCCGTTTTTGACTACATATAAATTTTGCCTATTTTCCCAATTGCAGTTCAAATAGAGGATTCTGCCTGAAGTATGCATTTTTCAGGGAAAGTTGCCTTCCAACAATGTTTCTCGGTCTGCTCTACCCATTGGAAAAGGAAAATTTGAGAAAACTTCAAAATTCAAAGTTTTGAAATTTTAAAGAATTTTGTTTTTGATTATTGGGGTACGAAAAAAAAATACAGCGCTGGTCGATTTCGCTGTCCTTGTCTCATTCCAAATAAATTTTGTTTTTTCTTATATCCCCAAAAATGAACTCCCCACAGTCAAAAACATAATGTAAGTCGTGAAAAGTCGTGAAAATCTAGCCCCCTGGTGACGTTACTTTTGGAGAAATTGTTTTGTGGGTGGACCTGGACCCTACTCGTCGAGCGCATTACGATGACACCTCTTTCGTTTTCTTGCGATGCTTAATTTGGATTTTAGAGGGGGTTACTAACCGCCCCCCACCCCCGAGACGGGGTGTGAGGATCTGACCGGAAAGACGGCGCGGGTTAAGGTACGAAAATCTCATTCTATCCCCATGCTTTGTTTCAAGTGCCAACGGTTTGGACACACTACCGAATTTTGCCGTAACCGCCTTGTGTGCAGCGGGTGTGCCTCCCCTGAACATTCCGGTGAAAATTGCGCATGTGAAAACCCATTCTGTGTCAACTGCGGTCTAGGACAGCATCCCCACACCGCGTACGACCCTGCCATAATTATATTAAAGAAAGGGAGATTATCTCAATAAAGCACACCAGAAAGATCACATTTAGAGAGGCCAGGGACCTATATGAAACATCGCACCCCATGATTTCTTACTCAGCAAAAACGAAATCTACCTTAACGACCACACGATATATGCAACCCAACAAGGCATCTGAGCTGATATCACACCTAACGCTTCGGCCCGAATTCGAGCTTTTGGAGTTCCACTCGAGACACCTGCTGCGCAGAGGCAGCCAACACAAGGCGACTCGGAGCCCACAGGTATCCCACCCGCCACGTGTGATTGCGGTGACAACCCACCAGATGTTTCTCGGCCAACATTGACAAGCGAGGAGTGGGTTCAAGTCCAACGGACCAAGAGGCCTGTTCGGTCTTTCCCGCCGAAACCTAATTGTCGGAGATATGGATTGTGCGGTGGGTGTTACGTGGCGGCTATGGAGGTGCGGAAGCGGATGTCGAGGGTGAGGACGAGGCCTGCCTCACGGGAAGGGGGTTGGATTCGGAAAAGGAGGATGTGGATAAGAAGGATTTGGAGGTGGTGGTAGTGGTGGCAGTGCGTGGAGGGATTGATGGGAGGTTGGAGGACGGATGAGATGTAGAAGGTGGGGATTTCAGGGTAGGTGACGTAGTAGATTGGAAGGGGTTAGGCTTCGGCGGGGAAGACCGAACTTCTCCAACCGAATTTCTCCAAAAGTGACGTCACAAGGGGGCTAGATTTTCACGACTTTTCACGACTTACATTGTTTCTTGCTCTGGGTAGTTCATTTTGTGGATATATGAAGAAGAAAAAAAATTACTTGGAATGATAAAAGGACAGGGAAATCGACCAGGGCTATAATTTTTTGCCCCCCCCCCTCCCAAAAATAAAACTACATATTTTGGAAGTTTCAAAATGTTGCGTCTTCAAGTTTTCTTTAATTTTCCTTTTCCAATGGGTAGAGGGACCGAGAAACGTTGTTCGAAGTCAACTTGCCCCAATAAAAATGCTTAATTTAGCCAGAATCCTCTATTTGAACTGCAATTTGGCAAATACGCAAAATTTATATGTAGTCAAAAAGGGGAAAAATTACAAAATTCCACTGGTACGTTTTGTTGCATCGCTAAAGGTAAGCAAACGCTGAAAGTTTCATTAGAATATCTGCATCCGTTAAAGCGTGACGACTGGTTGAACTTATTTGGAAGTGACCTCACTTGACCTTGACTACCTCGTTGATCCTAGATGACCTGACTTCAAAATTTTGAAACAGCATGCCAAATTGATGTGGGAAAAGGTATGCCAAATTTGGGCGCGCTGCAGCGCGCCGTTCGTCTACTATCCGCGGAAAACCCTGAGGGCGGGCGGTTGAAGACCCCAGGAGACGGGACGAGTTAACCTGTACGTAACCCACTCTTATCTCCGGACGTAAATCTGTTCTGTCAAATGTCAGGATAACGTTGTTTGTAATAATGAGATCTGCACCTCATCATCACTTAACTTCACATCACTTAAATCAAAACAATTTATTATACCCCGCGAGGTGTTTTTGGTTTTATGAGATTCCACAGTGATTTCGATAGTTTCTTTCTCCTTTTTGCCGTCCTTTCGCACACCGTACACGAACTCAGACACTGTAAGTGCAACACCTGCCTGCTCTGCTTCAGCAAATTCCACATCCAGTGCACCGCCTCTCAACTTCTGGCAACTCACAATCTCACCGAATCTGTCGCATACTTCTTTCCTCTGAAATGGGGATAGAGACGCAAGACTTTTGTGTTTCCTCTGCAGACGAGGACTCGAGGGCCGGGGAAACGTCCGATGGGGCGGTCTCGATTTCCAAGAAGGGAAGGGTTGGTCTGGCCCCTGCGGGAAGGGCCAGAAGGGATTTTTTGGTTAGTGGATGCCATGAAATGTTGTTGTTTCGGCTTCTCGGGCGCCCCATCACAGAGGGGCTCTACTGGGGGGACGCCTGGGTCCCGCGGACGGGAGTTCGCCAGGCGCCCGAGGGGCAGGCGGCGCTTTCGCCCAACCGGGAGAGAGATACTCACCACCCCAACCGGGATCCAGCACCGCCCACCCCTTGACCCCAGCCGGCCGGGCCGGCGGACACTAGGAATAATCCCAGGTCCCCGGCCAGAGGCGACTAGCCACTTGGCCCGCGTGAGGCCCCACGGGCTGGGCCGCCCCTCGGGGGTATTAGGACCAAAGAGGTGTGTTGGTCCCCCGTCACAACTAGCACCGTGCGACGGGGGACCTCAACCTCCAGGACTCCGTCAACCCCGGGGGAAGAGCCGAGGGGGCACGGCTACCCCGATACAACTGAGCTGGTTGGTATGACCGTGAAAGTTGTCCTACCTGCTCGTAGTAGGGAGTGTACGTGTTGCAGGGCCAGGTGAGGAACATGGATGTTTAGATGAGGCCCCCAGCGTGATTTTGAAGGGCCCAGCCCGTCTTCTTCCAGCTCCCATGATTATTTTCAAGGACCACGGTACGACTTTTGCTGTGCTCCCAGCGTGATTTTCAGGGGCCCCGGTCCGACCTTTTGTGGACCACAGTGCGATTATCAAGGATACCGACCCGACCTTCTGAGACCCAACGTGACTTCGACAGCCCGGCCAGTCTTTTTGGCGCCCAGCGTGATTTTCTGGAGCCCGGCGAGACTTTTTGCCCCCAGTGCAATTTCCAGGATCCAGGACCGACTTTGAAGGCCTTAGCGTGATTTTGGGTGACCCGGGCGTAACTTTTCGTGATCCCAGCGCAACTCTTTGGGATCTCCAGCGATATTTTCAGGAGAGCGGCCCAATATTTTGAAGTCCTCAGCGTCATATTTTGTGTCTCCGAACGATTTTTAGCCCATCAATTTGATTTCCAATGTTCTTGGTGGGATTTTTGGTGCATCATTTTGCATTTTGGTGCATCATTTTCAGGGGTCTCCGCGCGACATTTTGTAGTCCCAAATATTATTTGTACGGGCCCGGCTGCGATTGTCATGGACACCATCAGGGTTTTTACAGACCTGCAATCGGCCTAAATTCATCCCATCATCTTTGGGTTCTTAAATTTCAATCTGGATGCATACACCACTGGACGATGAAAAGCCTTGATAGTAATATCCGTCGCAAATCGGTGTTCTAGCACATTCAGTCCAAATGTCTTCATTGAATGGATTCTGTGATCAGTCTTTGCTAAGCTCAGATCGTTGCATATACCATGAGACCACCATGTGACCGAACCATTTCCGTTGAACGACATAATTTGAATTATATGTTTAACATGCTGCCATTGTCACTAGGTAGCTACCCAGCTAAAGATCCACTCGGGTCAGTTGCCATGCTCGTGATGTGCCTTGTCAGGTCACATGACAGGCATCACTCGTCACTCGTCACATCATCATTCTTCATATGTCATTCTTCACCTTTTTAGGTAACATCACGAGCACCCAATCCTCTCGGGGATTCTGAGATTCTGAGTGACCGAAAAGCAACCCCTGTATGCCTATAATTTTTGTCCATGCTGTTTTTAAAGATGTTCATGGTACTGCTACCGACAATGGAGTAGCTCACTGGTATGATTCCAATGTTCAACTGCCCTGTTGATGAAGAAAGTCTGTCTTAACCTTGTTCTGTTATAGTTAGCTTTAATTTTGAATTGATGACCTCTAATTGCATCACTTCTGTCAAATTCGAACATGTCCCTGAGATATCCCTGGTCCTGACCATAGACAAATGTAAAAACCTCGATGAGATCTCCCCTCAGCCTTTTATATGTAATTTAAAACATGTTCAGTTTCTTCCAACTTTCCTTATATGCTAATCGTTCCTTGCGTGGGTGTAACCATTTGGGTGGGGGTTGTTGTTCCAATCCCCCTTCCAATTTCTGAAAAGTAACGATTCGTCCCCTCCCCAATTTTTTCCGTACCCCCCAAAGACTCGCTAACTGAGTATCATCGCCGCAAAATTCTACTTAATGATTTATAGAGTCGAAATATAGACGTAGGAGAATCACCAAACATACTAAAAGCCGATGTAGCCAATAAACGAGCTTCACAGGCTATCTGTTGTCACAAGATCTCCAAATAGTAAAGTTGCAAATGTTAAAAATTTCTGCTTCCATTCTTCATTTAACATTGAACATTCTTCAAAATAACATCAACCTTGATCATCTTCTGTTTTCGCTTGAGTGAAAAATTGTGCTCTGCTAGGCAACACATCTCCATTTTGACCGTTAAAGTGGTAATGTGAGACCTATATAGTTTCTTCCAACGTGTTCAGTACATGCATAAGCATTCGTGGTAATTTATTTGAACGATCATAAAACCGTCGCCGAATGCCGGTGACAATGAAAATACACCCCGGGGAACTCGTCACTGAATACGAATACGAATGCGAATGCGAATACTTTATTTTAAAAAGAAGAAAATTTCCAGTCATTTCTGGGGTGGCTTTAGGAACCAGGGTTCTGTTGCTAAGCAGAGCTTGTTGCGTGAACCCTGGCCCCACCACCCGATCCGTGAATTCCATTTCAACGGCATAATTTTGATCGAAAGTATAACTTGCCGTCAATGCCTCAACACGGCCGCCCGGTAACTCGTCCCCGGCCTCATCGGGCCAGCTGCCAACTGACACTCCCGACCTGGGGATAAATGCGGGCGTGCGAAGCGACTCGAACCCCGTGCTGCCAGGACAGGAGAGACAAGCGCAGACCAGCGCTCCAACCAACTGCGCTCCCGGGGCGGCAATACGACATTAACTAGACATACGTGCTTAAGGCTCACGGGGCGGCAATACGACATTAACTAGACGTACGTGCTTAAGGCTGCCCATGACTTCCCTCAATAGTCTTCAAGGTACCCAAGGACACCTAGTCACATTTTTCTTCAAGATCTATCAGCATATGAGCAGTGGAATGCAACCTAAGACGTATAAAGCATTTGTTGCGATAATGCAAATGCAAATTTGTTGTCCAGCAGAGCACAATTTTCCACACAAGCGAATACAGAAGATGGTTATGGTTCATCTTCTTCAAGAATTGGCTGGAAGCAAACATTTTTTACGTTTGCTGATTTATCATTCGGATATTTTTTTTTAAATACAGATAGCCTGTGAAGCCCGTTGATTGGCTAGATCGGCTTTTCGTATTTTTGGTGATTCTCTTGCATATATATTTTCACTTTATAAATGACTAAGTAGAATTTTGCGGAGATGATACCCAGGGAGTTGAGGTTGAGACAGGGGAACACAACAAAGTTCAGGGGGACAAATCACCACTTCAGGAATTGGGGGACATGTCCCCTCCCCAGCCTCCCTCAATGGTTAGACCCATGCAGCGCACCACTAATCCCTGATTCCGAAAGAGGGGTTGGGTTTAAAGTACAAACGAAGTATTATCATAGATAAGGAACCAAATTGTGAGGCACCAAAAATTGTGTAAGCACCTGCTTTCGTTGCGGAGCGCAATCTAAGCATACATGGGAGGAAAATACAGCTTGCAATGTCTTCATAACCATGAAAAGGTTCTTAAAATAATTGACTATTTATTTCAAGAAATTACCAACGTTTCGGATTTCATGGTCAATTGCTGATATATGGTGATCAAGTCTGAAGCACGATACGTCGGTAATCTAGTGAAACAATGTAACTTTTGTATGTACTGTATGTACCAAAAGAGTGAGGGCGAGAAGGACATTAATGCCTTGCGGGGTGATAGTAGAGCATCCTTTGCCAAAATATGCACCACACGACTGCTAATCCACAAGAACGTAGCTTACAAGCGTCTATTAAACCTAAAGTCATCTGCCTAAACTTTACTTCAATGACTCCTAGTTCCTCAGTAACACGGTCATGTTTGCGTTAGCAGACGCACGCTGGCAGATGTTACACCACACGTTCAGCAATGACACCAACATTGGATGGCCCTGGGCCTTGAGCCCCCAGTCGGCGCGATTTTTGGTCCGGTGCATCGATTTGTAAGCCTCAATGCAATTTGTTTTAAACTCTACTGGATATTTTGAGGGCTTCTTGGTTTTTATTGGTACAAACTGAACCTTTCCGAAAGCTCCCTGTGCATGCTTTGAGGCCACGGTGCATTTTTTTCTTCCATCGATATTTTTTCTGGAGGATGGGGTCCGACGCCTTTGTGGACTCTGATCCGATTTTCTCAGGCCGCGGCGCGATTTGTATGGAGCCTGACAGGGTTTGTTTGAGCACTATCGCCGTTGTGGGGTCTGGCGATATTTTTTAATTATTCCCAGCGGTTTTGTTTTGAGATTGAATGGCTGTCAATCGAACTACAAGATACTGTCCCAGTCTCCGTCACACCTAGCCCTACACCCAACCGCTTTTATCTTTTATCACAATGTTTTGCAATGTCCTTTCCGCACGGTTTTGAAAGCAAATATGATACCTATGATTATGTAACCACTGATGTCAGAGGATCCAAATGGCACAGTCCAGGTGACAGCTTGCGAGGTTGTCATGTAAACACATTAAATCCCGTGAAAAAAATAGGAGAAGGGTAACCGGGTCTAGTTGATGCACGGGATGGTTGATACAACATCATTTTCTCCAAAAGCATGAAGCCGGTTGCCATGGCTACTACTGCTACTGTTGCTACAGACAACCTCTTCTCGTGGCAAAAACAAGCCGAAGTACTTTCGACCCGGGATACAGAATGGTAACGATGTGACACATTTTTGGACGGAAAGTAAAATTTAAATGCCTTTGCTTTGCCCTTAATTTATAATTCACCGTCCACTTGGCCACTTTTTAAGTGTCGGTTATCACTATCATGTTCCCTCAACTTTGCGACCGTGAAATGTGTATAGATTCGTGCTTAAAATGCAGCCTGTTTCAACGTTTTATGGATTGAAAATGGAACAAAATGACCATACAATCGCCTACTTTTATTAAGGTGTCTGCTAAAACTGTATCAAGATATCTAAAAAATGAACGTTTGACCATTCCATAAATAGCATAAACCATCAGCCATGGTCAGTCAAGACTCAAGACTCACACCAGACTTATTACTATAAGCGTGAAATATGGACTTTTGAAAAGGCGCAAACCAGTACCACTTATATGCACAACATAGTGTACTTAACCTACATTATATCAACTTAACCTATCATTAGTAACGATTTAACCCTATTGCGGGGTAAGTGATCAACCGATAGTTGCGCGGTGATTTGGTCTCTGATGGAAAGCAGAGGGCGCCACGAAAACAAAATATCGTGATGATACAAGGTTTCGGCTTGGCGTAGATGTAGCTATCTCCTCGCTACCCCTCCAAAGTGATGAGTTATGTTGAGTTTAGTCACAATTGTATCAACTAGACCCGGTTTCCCCTACCCAAAGATTGCAGCAATGACGTCTTTAATTAAGGTTTGCTTCACCTCCTGGGAACCTTTTGTTATGAACAACGGAACAAGACAGAGGAACATGAGCTTATCACACGAAGTCACCAGATAAGCACAGTAGATGATATGTCAAAGTACGCCCACACATCTAAAAAATAGCCAGACTTCGGCCACTTCATTGTAGACATCGGGTATTTTAAAAATATTTTTACTAACTGTAAAAATCAAGCATGTATTTCGAAGTTGATGGGGCTCTGCCTTCCCAACTTTCAAGTTGGATGGGCAATTTTCCATACTGGCATCACAGTATCTACAATGATGATGTTGTCTTTCATCTCATTAAACTAAAAAAATACAATAAGTAGTACCGATATCATATTACATCCTAAGCGATCACCACAGCTTCATTGTGTTAATTCTTGCTTTATTTGTGGTTAATAAGATGGATTTCAAGGTTTAAATATACCTAATTGTTCTAGTTTTTCTGACTATAGGGATACCATTCAAATTGTCATGCTCGAACAACTTCGATTTACGCTCTCAACACGAACTGACGTGTGCATTGCGATTCCTGTTGCCGATGGTAGCACGAAATAATTGGTGATTTCGGACCAGCCCCAGCATCAATTGAAGTTCACCTTCCCTCGAAGCATTTTCATTGTCCACATGGAAGTAGATTAAAAGACAGTTTTTTTTTGTCTAACGCGACACGGAGATGAGTCGCGTTTTTGTTTTCACCGTAAATATAAACTAAATCCGTTCCCATTGCTAAAGTCCGTCTTGGGGCGAGGCAGGATTTACGCCCGCGCTGAATTTGAAGGTACTGACGTTGAAAAACGTTTTCATGGGACGACAAATGCGACCCTGCGCTGTTTCAGGTAGAAAGTTGAATTTTCCCGGCCCATGCAAACTGAGTAACTGATTGTATTAATTGGCTTACATGTTCTCCTAGCTCCAAGCATGCGAACAGTATGATTACAGGTTTAAAAAGCCATACATTTGACATGTAGTTCAACACCTTGCATAATACATGTGTGTCGACATTAAACCAGTAAACCACGTCGGTCATTGAATAAGCCAGACCATCCGCTGGTGTCAGTTCCCAGCAGCCCAGTCCCAAGCCTGCGTGGGAAGACCACGCATCAACTACCCCTCCCCTCCCCAACGACCGCATGCTATAGTTCCTCACCCGCGTCGTATCCAGTGACATATGCACGTTGCCAGTGGCGTCTTCAGCTTGATCTGCAAGGACACCTCCACATGACAGTGACAAGGAAAAGACGATGAGCCAACAGCGCAACAGCATACAGATCTGAAGATACTGTACACGTTGACAAAGTGATGAATAGTTCAACAACTGTGTCCGCCACTGCAGTCGTCCGCTTCCCAGCCTGCGTTGGCCGGGTGCTCGACGTCACGGACCGGCGAGAGGTGACGTCGCGAATCGCCAGTCTCTGGGACGGCTGTTAGGCGTCGGGCGGCAAAACGCCTGCGAATCCTGCAAATCCTGAATTTAACGTCGGAAAACACGAGGAACCAGAACAACTGAATGCGTAGCGTATACCTAACCTATATATATATATATATATATATATATATATACTGACATACTGACTTGTACTGACCGGCGCATCCGTCTGAAACGTAGTGAATCATTTTGAAACCAGGGACGCGTGACTTCAAAATAGGAACTAACTGTTGTAAGAACGCGTGGAGAATAGCAGCATTGTCCTTCAGTGCATCGGAGATAACACATGGACTCTGATGTACTGTGGAGTTGTCCTCTTTCTAATAAGCTACAAAGGGATGAACCGTCACTCGAGGAGCGTCCCAATGATAACTCTGTAACTCATCCAGTACAGCACAGGTATGGTTATCGACAAAATCGCCTGCAACTACTGCCTCGCCCACACCGACCGAATCCTTCAAGTCCTGAAAAAGTACGCTCCTGTTCTGAAAAATGAAAGCGGCAAGACAACAGTATACAGGTGAAAACCGAACACGTGAAGTCAAGTTATCAGACGTTGTTCAGCATCGCGACGAACTCGCCCCGTGTCCGAGAAGCGGAAGTGGCCGGCGGCAGTAGGTTCCAGGTCGAGGCTGCCCGGAAGGAGAAGGTTCTACGTGACATGCTGAGGCGGAAAGGCGGTGGCTCCAGTGCCCCAGCCACCGTCGCACGAGTGGAGCGCCGGGAGACATCCGACCGCCGGCGGAACAGAGAACGGATCGCCTCGGGGGCTCGCGGATCATTCAGGGCTCTGAACACGGCGATGTTGTTGCGGTGGGTGATGAGGTGACGGACACTGCGCCAGCCCAGCGTTGCCACTGTCGGCGAGATATGATCACGACGACGATCCTAGCCCCGAAATTGATCGCCTTCTGCACTCGTCCAAGGTGTCATTGGGCAGCCCCGCCCCATACAGTGAGGCAGTATAGGATGTATGGGAAGACGTGAGACTGAATTAGGAGTTTGCGTGCTTCGGGCGTGAGATGGTGACGGATATTGTGGAGACAGAACAAGGTGGAGTTGCACTTTTTGACAACGTGGGATATGTGCTCCTCCCAGGATAGGGTGCGGTCAATGATGACTCCCAGCATCTTCACGAATGGCGAGGGGGTAAGGACGTGACTGCCAATGTTGAGTTGGTAGGATGTGGCTTTTTTTTAGGGATTGGTACGTGCCGACAAGCAGTAGGGTAGTTTTAGTGGGGTTCATCTTCAAGGAGTTGGATGTGAAGTAAGACTGAATAGCAAGGATGGTGCTCTCCTGCCGGGATTTAAGAACGGGTAATTCATCAGGATGTGCAGAGTCTAGCAGCTGGGTGTCGTCGACGTATGATACCAGGCGTCCGTATGGAGGGTGTGCTGGCAGGTCATTCATGAAGATGCTGAACAGCAAGGGACCAACCAGGGATCCCTGAGGAACACCATGGGATAGCGGAAGGGATAGAGAGCCGCCCCTCACCACCTGTCGCCGGTCAGTAAGGTAGCTGTCAAACCACCTCGGGTCGACGCCGTACCACTGCAGCTTCCGCAGGAGGATATCATGGTCGACGCTGTCGAATGCTTTGCTTAGGTCGATTGAGATGACCGAAGCGATGTGACCAGTGTCGACACGACGTGTGATCCACTCGACAGCGTCGACCAGGGCGTCCTCCGTCGAATGGCATGGCCTGTATGCATACTGGGAGGAGGAAAGAATGTGATTAGTGACTAGATAAGAGGACAGCTGGATACATACTACTTTTTCACATAACTTGGATAAGACTGGCAAAATAGAGATAGGACGAAAGTTACTGGCGACATCGCGAGGCCCAGATTTGTGAAGTGGAACAACCGAAGCAGTTTTCCACGAGGTAGGGAACACGCAGGAGACGACAGAAGTGAATGATGTGAAGTAGGTGAGGCCCGAGAACCGGAAAACAGTTGCGGAGAGCGTGCAGTGGTACGCCATCGACGCCAACCGCTTTCGACGAAGACATCTCACATATGGCTCTGAATAGTTCGGGCAGGGTCACCGGGTGTAGCCGGAGGCCGGTGGTAGTCACACAAGGTGGTCGCGGAGGGATGAGTGGAACGCCGCGGTTGCCAGCAACGAGATCAGCGGCAATGCGTGGGCCAACGGAAGCAAAGTGACGATTAAATTCGTCCGCCACCGTCGCTGCCAGGCCCCTCACGGCCCCCTCCCCTCCCCCGGCCGGTCGGAGCGCAAAGTCCCGGATGTGGCGCCAGAAACTGGCACGGTCTGTCAGCATTTGCGCACACACAAAGTCACGCCTGGCTTTTGCAAACGCACATTTCACACGGTTTCGCAGCCTCCGATAAGCGACCAAGTAATAATCCGTGCGGTAGCTCCGCCAAGACTGAAAAGCCTGGTCACGGTCACGCATAAGCTGCAGCAGGTACGGACTGTCACCTACCCACGGGCAACATGCCCGGCGGGGGTGGACGGTCTTGAGTGGACAATACACGTTCACCGCCACATGCCACAAGTGCATGAACTCCTTTAGTTTCGCGTCCACCCCCGCTGCCCGGTACATACTGCTCCAGTCCGCCTGCAAGAAATGAAGGCACAATGCGTCCCAGTTAATCTTCCGCCAGGGGCGATAGGTGAAGGACGCCCGGCGACACCGCAGCCCGCGGTAGGGCACGCGCACAATTATTGTCAGATGGTCAGCAATCGGTACGAGCGGCAGCTGAATGGCCGACTCAATATCCGGGACATTGGCGATGATATGGTCCAGCAGTGTTGCCGTCGGCCACAGATGGGTCGGCTGCCGGACCGCGGCAACGCACCCATATTTGGCATATCTTTTCCCACATCAATTTGACATGCTGATTCGATATTTTTAGGTCAGCTCATCTAGGGTCAACGAGTTGGTCAAGGTCAAGTGAGGTTACCTCGAAAAAAGTTCAACCAGTCGGCACGTTTTAACGAATACAGATATTTTAATGAAATCTTCAGCGTTTGCTTATCTTTATGGATGCAACAACGTACGAGTTGAATTGTTCATTTTTTTTCGTTTTTGACTACATATACATTTTGCGTATTTGCCATATTGCAGTTCAAATACAGGATTCTGGCTAAAGTAATAATTTTGTATTAGGGCAAGTTGACTTCCAGCAACATTTCTCGGTCTGCTCTACCCATTGGAGAAGGAAAATTAAAGAAAACTTGAAAACTCAAAATTTTGAAACGTCAAAAAAATAAAATTTATATTTTTCGGGGGCCAAACAAATTATGGCCCTGGTCGATTTCGCTGTCCTTTTCTCATTCCAAATATTTTTTTTCCTCATATATCCCCAAAATGAACTCCCCAGAGTAAAAAACAAAATGCAAGTCGTGAAAAGTCGTGAAAATCTAGCCCCTTGGTGACGTCACTTTTGGGGGAAAATTTTGTTGGAGGGTGGACCCGGACCCTACTCGTCGGGCGCTTTCCGATGACACCTCTTTCGTTTTCGTGCGATGCTTAGTTTGGATTTTAGAGAGGGGTATTCAACCGCCCCCTCCCCGAGACGGGGTGGGAGGATTTGACAGGAAAGACGGCGCGGGTTTGTGGTGCCGGGCTGCGTTGTTTCAATGCTTGATTATATGCAGTGCATGACAATTATTTGGAAGTGCATTTGCATCGCTCAGCGTAAATAAACCCATGGGTGACCTACGTTCGATTAATGATCTTGAAATGCTTAATGGTTTTCAGGGGTAACTATAAGATCTACATTAAGAGTGTTGGACTGTTTTTTTAAGGACAAATGTTTTCAAATGGAAAAAAGCTTACACGAGATCCCTGCTATTTGGAAAACGCAAAATCGCGAAAATTCAGGAAGAGTGGACGACCATATCGGCTATTTAAGAGTGCATTTTTTATCTTTGTTTTCTTGCTCAGCGAAGTCATACGCACTTTTATGTTCGCCGTCAACTTTGTCAATTGTGAAGTGCTAGGGGCCACTGGAGGTCACGAGGTGATGAGGTCGCGAAATCAAATGTAGGAAATAGTGATGTTTTATTTCGGGAACGTTTCAATTAATCCGTTTTCTTCTGAATTATATATTGTGTGACACCCATTCTGCTTCGTATTGATTATGTACGCATCGTCAAACCAACTCATGTTATTTGACCCTAAAATAATGTCGGAGGCTATAGCTCAAAACCCGTTGGCCACATCGGGTTCAAATTTGTAAAGCCGTATACAGAGCCAGACTACCCTTTGCACACATTTTGATCTCAATCGAAATTTATGTGGTGAGGTGCATTGGTCGATCTGTCATGGAACGCACTGGATGTTGCTATTCTGCGGGTTTACTCGAAGTGAAAGGTGACCCATATTGTCTAATTGGCCCCCCGATGAGGCACCACCTTTACGCGGTGGGGGGATTGAGTGCCCCAATGACCCGGCGACCGTCATACCGGCGAGGGGTGAGACCAGGAGTGCCTCACCTGTCCTTCCGTCCATACGCTCCCATTCCAATGCCTATCTCATACCAACATCCATGTCCTTCACCTGGCCCTGCAACACCACTTATCCACACCATGAGCAGGCAGGGAAACTTCCCCGGACCTGCCCACCAGCTCAGTTTTATCGGGGTGGCCTCGCCCCCTCGGCCCGCCCCCCGGGGTTGACGGAGTCCTGGAGATTGAGGTCACCCGTCGCACGGTGCTAGTTGTGACGGGGGACCAACACGCCTCTTTGGTCATGATATCTCGGAGGGGCGGGCTGGCCCGTGGGGCCTCACGCGGGCCAAGTGGCTGGTCGCCTCGGGCCGGGGGCCTGGGACTCTTCCCGGTGCCCGCTGGCCCGGCCGGCCGGGGTCAAGGGGTGGGCGGCGCTGGATTGCGGTCGGGGTGGTGAGTCTCTCTCTCCCGACCGGATGATGACGTCGCCCGCCCGGTGTAGCTCCACGAACGTCTGGTGTCCTCCCATTGTGGGGCACAGGCGTCCTCCCCCCAGTAGGGCCCCAGTGTGGTGGGACTTCCGCGGAGCCGAGACATATACATACTACATGGCAAACAAGAACCCAAAAAACAACTCACCTGTTCCCTCTAGGAGGGGACAGACCAACAGAAATTCTCATCTTCCCGCACCCCGTATTCTCATCATCAAGTCGGCAGAAGAAGGCAAATGTTTGACCTCGCTTACACCATTTCAACGAAGTGCGACAGGATGGGGACATACTGAGGTGCCAAAGCCTTAGAGACTGTTGCCTAGATGTTGAATTTAAATATACAGATGACGAAAGGAAAGCGATGGAAACAACGGAACTAAAGTACACGATACGAGATGAAAGCAGCAGGCGAACGGTCACCGTAAATATCAAGGTCTTCCCCCATAATACAAAACATTTATATAAAGGCGTGATCAATTGCTATGACCTAAGAGATGTGTCGGACGCTGACATTGTGGATGGATTGGCAGAGTGGGGTGTGGTAGAGGCAAGAAGAATCACGATCAGGAAAGGACAAGAAACCCAAAGAGCTGACTTCATATTAACATTCCACACAACGGACCTTTCCGAGTTCATCTTTGTCGGATACGTTCGCGTAAAAGTTCGTGTATTTGTCTCCAACCAAATGCGATGCTTCAGATGTTCGCGTTTTGGCCACAAGTCACAGCACTGCAGAAATCGCGAGACGTGTGGAAGATGTGGTGCAACAGAGCATATCAGGGACAAATGCGAAACGGAATACCCAAAGTGCTCCAACTGTGGCCCCAACCAAAAACCTCACACTGCGTATGACCGGTCTTGTCCGATTTTTCTAAACGAGGAGATAGTCGCGATCAAATTATCCGAAAAGATCATATTTCTGGAGGCACGTGAGTTATATGAGGCAGCCCACCCAAGGATATCATATGCAGCAATGGCGCAACGGAACTTTACAACCACACAACAGACTCGCACTAAGCATCTCGCTGGCATCGAGATGGAAAGGGCCCGCGAGAGGAGCCACCAAGGAGCCGAGAAGGCTCCTCCTCGGAGGCCGGCCACCCCATCGCCACGACGACAAGTGGAAGGACCGGCTACATCCGCCAATGAGATGGGCCCTCTCCCGACTCCGCCCCGTCTGGGCCCCCAAAAACGAGGCCTACCACCATCAGGCTCTCCACCAGGGGGTGAGTCGCCAAGTTCCCGCCCAATGACTCAGTCCCTAGGACCGGGTCTGGCGGAAACTCCCGGCTTAGGAGAGGCTCCCTCTCTTGGGCGGAGGACAGAACCAGGCTTTTAACTGCTTTTTACTTGCCTTAGTTACCCACGTCTTTAGCTAACTACTTCCATGTTCATATTTTCGACGTATGAGTTGTATTCTGCAATGGAATTGCAGAGGTTTGAGAACCAGTATCCACGATCTTCAAACCATTTTACACTCCCGAGTAACATCAGTAGTTTGTCTCCAAGAGACTAAACTTTCCCCTGGTGCACAATTTCAATTGAAAAATTACTCGCTGCTGCGTAAGGATGCTACTCGCACGGTGGCTCATGGCGGTGTGCTAATTCCCGTACACAATTCTGTAGCATTCACACATATACCTCTCAAAGTATTCAAGGTGTCGCTGCTCGTGTCATAATAAATCCCCGAGCCATTACTATATGCAGCATTTACCTCCCACCTACCGGACCGTTCTCACTTTCTGAGCTCTCTGAAACTGTGGCTCAACTTACCCCGCCGGTGATGGTGTGTGGCGATTTTAATGCTCACCACTCTGTTTGGGGCTCAACCATGATTTCTAGTCGTGGACGTGCAATGGAGCGTTTCATAATGGATTTTCCTCTCTGCATTAACACGGGAACACCAACACATTTTACATTACCGACTGGACAAACCTCAGTACTGGACCTTACCCTCTACAGCCCAGAAATTGCACATTTGTACATTTGAGTGGTCTGTAGACGATGATCCACACAACAGCGACCATTTCCCTGTTTACTCACATTTCATTAGTCATGTTACGGTAGGCCGACGACCCTCAAAATGGCTACTTCACCGAGCCGACTGGGAGGGATTCAAGTCGAACTTGGAAAGAACACTCGGTAACCACTCGGTAGAATCAGTTATGTTCTTGGAGAAATTCACTACGGCGACTCTGGAGAGTGCTCGGCGACACATCTCACGATCATCGGGAACGTCGATTAGAGTACCAGTCCCATAGTGGTCTGATATGTGTCGAGAGGCAGCCCGTGCCAGGAAGAGGGCGTTTGTACATTTAATAACAATAGTTGCACACACAATCTTATAGCCTTTCGCAAAGCACGAGCGCTTGCTAGACGAACCATCGCCGAGGCGAAGCGAAACTCACGGAATGCGTACGTCAACACGTTAAATCGTTCCACATCTTTGTCAACTGTATGGTCTCAAATTAAGCGCTTCTCTGGAAAGCGCCCCAGTTCCTCTCCCTGTCATACACATGGCCGGACAAGATATTATTGACGCAGTAGAAGTGGCCGACAAAATAGGATGTGCATTGTCCGCTCGGAAGATACTAGTAACGAATGGTTTCTACGACATAAGGCTCGGTGCGAAAAGCGCCCCCTCGATTTTTTCCACTTCAGATATCCTCGACTACAACGTACCATTCTCGATCTCTGAATTAACTGCAACAATTAGCACACTCAAGAGTGTGGCAGAGGGCCCGGACACATTGCATAATGATATAATCAAACATATACCAGCGACTGTTATATAAATACTCTTGGAAGCCATCAATGAAATATGGAAATCAGTCACACTTCCATCTTCGTGGCGGGAGGCAATTGTTGTGCCTATACGGAAACCAAATAAATCTGGGGAGGACCCACTACACTACCGCCCCATCTCGCTTACCTGCTCGCTATGAAAACTGCTGGAGAAAATAGTTAATGTCCGATTGATGTGGTTTCTAGAACGTGACAATTGTCTTACCATAATACAGAGTGGCTTCCGAAAACACCGTAGCACACTTCACCATACTTTAACACTTGACTCAATCGTGCTCTCTGGGTTTATGAAGCGCCAACATACAGCTGCATTATTTTTAGACATTGATGGCGCTTATGACACGACATGGCGTCACGGTATACTGATGAAGTTACATAGTATGGGTGTCAGGGGCTCCATGGGGTTCTGACAAACTTTTTAGCTTCCATAACGTTTCGTGTTACAGGCTTGGTTGGTGTGATGAAACAGGCTTTGTTATGTCCACGTCTAAAACCATCGCTGTGCACTTCTGCCGCAGGCGCTCGTGCACCGACCCCATTATTATGCCCAACGGGCACCATATTCCATTCAAGCCTGTCGTCAAGTTCCTAGGTATATGGATGGACCGCCGACTAACGTTTAACACCCATTTCAAAGATCTTGCGCAGAAATGCACTAAGAGGCTGCAGGTGATGAGGACTGCCTCCAGGTGTTCGTATGAAGCAGACAGAAGTATTTTGCTTCTTATGCACCGATCGCTCGTACGCTCTGCAGTCGATTATGGATGTTTTATATATGATGGGGCGTGCGTTACAACAAAACGCCGTCTGGATGTAATCCACAATACAGCCATTCGTATTGCCACTGGATCTTTCCGTACTTCACCGGTTGGTAGCTTAATGGCCGAGACTGATGAACTTCCTCTTGCGTTACGCCGTACACTACTGGGAGCGAGATACTCAAGTAAGGTCGCACAGAACCGGAAGCACCCAGCATACAAATGGATATTTTCAAGGCCATCGCCGCCACTCCGTCCACTCAGTAATCAGCGTGTCCTACCTTTTTCTGGACGCATGGCCCCGACATTTCGTAAGTGCAACATCAAACCAGGTTCTGTTGCACGCGCTGTCACTCCGAGTCTCCCCCTTGGCAGGTTGTCCCAGTCCAGACAGACCTTGCTCTTTCCTGCTCAAAGAAGGGGAGTGTCAACCCTGAAGAATTCCGCGTGTTGGCGTTGGAGAAAATACACCAGTACCGTGAATTCTCTCGCATGTGCACAGATGGCTCAAAGTCCTCGTCGGGAGTGGGATGCGCGTGCGTCGGTCGACGCGGTATTGGATATTTCCGCTCACCGAAGCAGAAGTCGATTTTTACTGCTGAACTATATGCCATTCTGCAAGCTCTTTACTATATGCAGGATGACCAGTCCACAAATAACGTGGTTTTTGCTGACTCCTTAAGCAGTCTGCTGGCAATGAAGTCTTTCAACCCAGATAACAGGCTTGTCCAAAGGATTTTTCGCATCGTCAAATCCCTAACTGTTCTCGACAAAAATGTCGTATTCTGCTGGATCCCTAGTCATGTTGAACTTGCTGGAAATGAAGCTGCCGATATGGCCACCAAGCACGCTACTAGTAATGACCGTGAAATTCGCCTAGCCCTTCCGCCAAGAGATATGTATCCCCCCCCCCATTTTATGACATATAGGATCTGAATGACAACGAGCCTGGAACTCCGAGCCCAATAAACTGAGAGTTATAAAACCAGAACTAGGATTATGGCAGTCCTCACACCGGACCTCGCGACGAGAGGAAGTGACGCTTTGTCGATTGAGGATAGGGCATGCCTTCGTGACACACAGTTATATACTGACCGGTGATGACCGACCTTTGTGCCCACGGTGTTCTGACCCGCTTACCGTTTATCATGTTTTAATAGGCTGTTTATCATTAGACCCTCCACGACACCAGATTTTAGGACGTGTAAACAGGGACACTTTGCGTATGCTGCTAAAGGATGACTCTGAGGTTGTGTCGTCTGGGGACATTTTTACCTTCCTTCGACAAGCAAATTTTGATGTCATATAACGCCGTCCCTGAATATTTTGTTTTACTGCCTACTGTAGGAGCATACTAGATAGCCTATAAACACAGTTATGGGCGCGAAATGACCATGGCAGTCGACGCGCCCATAAACCCCAATTCATCATCATCATTGTCTATTCGGTGCCAGTGTTCCATTACTTGCCCTGATGCCAAATTTAGATACAACTAAATTAATGCCGAAACATAACAACTTTCTAAATAGTACGAACTAGTATATTTGAGTACGCAACGTTGCCGATTACTTTTCAGCGTTGCATTGTAGCCGCGTTATAGTTTATCAACTTGGAAGCCAAATTGAACACCGAATTCCAATTAAGTACCTACAAGTATGCCAAAGAACTTCAAGCACTGTTTGTTTATTGGTTGGTTCACGACACACTTTATGCACATTCACGGCTAATGGCGCCGCCCACACTGTTTCGCCGGTGGGCCGCGGGATTGGGAAATGTCCTGAGTGGCGCTAGAGTCGAACCCGGGACCTTTGGTACCCATAGCCCGACACCTTAACCACTCGGCCATCCCTGCCCCAACCTCAAGCACTGGAAAAGTCGAGACCACCAAGGTCACCTGAAGTCAACCAAGGTCAGTGACCTTGAAAAGTCCAACGTAGTCGAATGAAATTTGTATGCATCCAAGATTAAATATTTGCATGTCATGTTGGCTTCCTTTATTTGGACGTACTTTTTTAAAGCTAGAATTTATTTAAGCACGCTCTGGCTTGACGTGTTTTCAGCTTAATGGTTACATGAGCATTATTTAGAAACTTTTTGAAACAATTAGTGCTTTACCTCCGAATCACAAAAAATGACTGCAAATTGAGATGGTTGTCGGAGATCAAATGCCTCGGAGATGGCACATGTCGGTGGTTATTACTTACTAACCTGTTCTGGGGGAGCAGAGTGAGCGAACCTTGCTCCCGCTTCAAATCCATCGTTCTTTATTTTTGCATTTTGCATTGTGCTATTCTTCTGCGCTATACTTTTTCTCGTTGTGGGTACGAATTGAAAAATATTCCAGGGCACTTCCGTTTCGGATAGCCACAGGCTACTTTCTGCAGCGAATGCCTTTCTCCCCGCGTTTCTGTTTTAGTTTCGGGATAGCTTGCGATTCAGGTTCAATTCTGTTATCTCTCCTCGATGAATTCGCTAATGTTTTCCATGAACATGTGGGACCACAGCATGTAAAATGTTCAGCCCATTGTGTGGTCTTTTGGGTTAATTTTTCATCTATGCACCTGATATCGTCGACGAAGAGGGCACTCAAGGTCTGTTTTGGTTGGCAGTTTGTCAATAAAACAGAAGACACATTGCGCGCTGTGGTGATTGAAGTTGATACCATTCTCAGCAGTTAACGACTGAGCTACGTAAGCTCCAGCAGTAGCGACATGGAGGCCCTTGCGCTCAACCATTGGCTGTCGGACCGTGAGTCGCTAGTCCTGTCCCTCGGGAGTTTCAGTGATGGCCTGAACAAAAGCTATGACGCCAGGCGCATGACATAACTGAGCACTTCTGGAAGCGCTTTGGTCGACTAATTGCCAAAGCTTACGAATGGAAAGTGTGACAGGTTCATTCCTAGAAGCCATATCGATAGCGTTGGTCTGACAGAAAGCACCGCCGAGCCGAGGGCCATTACCCAAATATTCAAAGTGGTCCCTGGATTTGATGAGCTAATAAGATCAGTGAAGCTGAAATCGCAGAACGAAAACTGTGCACATCCTGTGGTAAAACTCTGCCGAGAAGCGCAGATGTACACATCGTCGGCCTCATACATTGCACAGCTGTGTGAGTTTACGAGTTGTCATAGAGGCAGCACACATGGAGGGAGAGTGGAGGGTGTCGCCACACTGCGATAACTTACGTCATGCTAGTCATGTGTTTGGCTTCGCGAGATAAACATTACGTGCCTTTGCTAAGACAAGGTGAAAAGGAAGCAATCCAATCGTTGTCTGGAATCGTTGCTGTATACCTTTGTTTATATATATATATATATATATATATATATATATATATATATATATATATATATATATATGTTATGTATATAAATACATATAAATATTTATATACTTATACATGTACATGCCCATATAGCATAATCCCGTGTTGTTTCCACGGGGGATGTAGTCTGAAACATGATCGGTAGATTTGACCGATACGTTGTCTAACTCACTTTCACCGTCTTCTGTATGTAATGTTGGTATGCTTATTTTACGTGCAGGGTAAAGTGTGGACAAAAGCGCATGTATATGCATTGGTGTAGACTTACATTCACACTCATATGTATGCGTGTCATGGAACTCCCAGGCCTGAGTCTGTCTGCCTGAGTCCAGTACGTTTTAAGATAACCAGGATCCTTCTTCCCTTCGTCTGCAATTTGTGATACGTCACTGTGACGTTTCCTTGAGTTTACACATCAGTGAATGCGCCCCGAAGCCCAAATACATTATGAAGGTGGTGCAAGGCGACGTGTGCCATCTCCTGGTATCCGTATCTGTGTCCAGCGCCGACGTGAGCGGAAGTGTACCGTCACTGGTCGTACCGATTGTTCACGAAGGTGCTGTGAGGCCGGTGTGACATTGCCTGATAGTCTTGTCTGTGTCCAGCCTCGACAGGAGCGGAAGCTTATTGACACTGGGTTTGCCGATTGGCCTTTCGATGTCTCGTGCATCCAGCTCGGAACCGAGCACGCCGAGCCCAAGCGTCGACCGAGCCGACCGAGTTGACCGAGCTGACCGAGCCGACAGCGAGCTGCACCCAGCCAGCGGACTGAGGTCAGTCAGTCAGTCAGTATCTGACGCACCAGCTCGGTCGCGGCGCCAAGGTCAATAACAAAGATTTCGTCGGCCGTCTATCATAGACTGTAATGCGTAGTCTTGAATGTTCAATGCATGCTTGAATGAGCGTTGAATCGAATGATAGCATTACCGCTTCTCACGCAGCTGTAGCGGAAGCGATAGGGTGGCGAGGGTCAACAAGTTGTGGAGAAGTAGGTCATGCTTTCGTACCGACTGCCATTCGTTGTATTTATCGATGCACAGGACGTACATATCTTACAAATGGATGTTGTGATGTGGTTGTTACTTAGTTGCACTGACCTAGCACTATCACGCGAGCTGAGACGCCGATCAGCCTTCTCTCAACAACCAGACAGCACAACAGGCCCTACGTTTGGGACGAACAGTATCCATGGCCCGGTACCAGAGAGCCGGTAGGAGGTGGGGTTGCCGAACACCCTTCCGCAAAGTTGGTTTGCGATGCTTTTGGAAGCGAAGTGCAGTGCATTGTTAGGCATAATTTATATACAAATTATAACCCATCGCGTTTCTGGCCGTTGCATATACGGCAATCGGTGGGTATCTTTGATCTTGAGGACTCGACAGTCGTGAGTTTGGTTGTGCGGTCAGCCGGATCTTCAGGACTTGCTTGCATGCCGGCGATCCGACTGGCGTTCTGCCGGGTGCGAGGATGCGCTGTCAGTCGGACAGCTGCAGTGTTATCCACTGATGAGTATCTGATACTCACCCCCGACGAGGCATCACCTTTACGTGGTGGGGCGATTGCGTGCCTCAAGGATCCTGCGGCCAGACCGGGGAGAGGTCAGACTAAGAGTGTCTCACTCGTCCTTCCATCCATACGCTCCCATTCCAATGCCCATCTTATCCCAACATACATGTCCTTCACCTGGCCCTACAACACCAACTATCCACAATATGAGCAGGCAGGGAAACTTCCCCGGTCCTGCACACCAGCTCAGTTTTATCGGGGTAGCCGCGCCCCCTCGGCCCGCCCCCCGGGGTTGACGGAGTCCTGGAGGTTGAGGTCCCCCGTCGCACGGTGCTAGTTGTGACGGAGGACTAACACACCTTTTTGGTCCCGATATCCCGGAGGGGCGGGCGGGCCCGCGGGGCCTCACGCGGGCCAAGTGGCTAGTCGCCTCGGGCCGGGGACCTGAGATTCTTCCCAGTGTCTGCCGGCCCGGCCGACTGGGGTCAAGGGGTGGGCGGCGCTGGATCCAGGTCGAGGTGGTGAGTATCTCTCTCCCGGCCGGCGAAGGCGCCGCCTGCCCCGTATGCCCCCCTTGGACGCCTGGCGACCTCCCGGAGACATCCCGTACGCGGGATTCAGGCGTCCCCTCAGTAGGGCCCTATGCGGTGTTGCGCTCGAGGAGCCGAGACAACAATATAATGTATGGCATCTACCAACAAACAAATAAATCATCCTGGTCCCTCCCGTAGGGGCCAGACCAGTCGTTCTACTGTCCCACATATCCTTATTTTCAGATGACAGACAGAGTCACTCGCCTCGTTGTCGCCCTTCCAGCGACGCGACGGATGCGACCGATTTGGGAAGGTTTTGCGCTGCGAAAAGTTGAGAGACGACTCCTTGGAGGCAGAATTCCCACATGCAGGAGAGGCTGAGAATGCATTGCTGGTATCTGCGTTTATATATAGTGTTCGAAAGGATGGCGGGAAAGTAGACGAGACCATACCAATCAGCATAGAGCCACATAAAACGGAAAATACCTCACGAGGCGTGATAAACTGCTTCGACTTGAGAGATATACCGGAGGAAGAGATCGTAGATGGACTGTCTGAATTTGGTGTGACCGGGGCAAGGAAGATGAAGGGGAGGAGATGCGCAGACATGATCCCAACCAACAATGTCATCCTAACCTTCAACACTACCGGTCACCCCAATGAAATCCACGTAGGCTACATTCGTGTCAAGGTACGCACTTTTCTCCCAAATCCAATGAGATGCTGCAAATTTCAGAGGTTCGGACATACCAACCAGTGTTGCCGAAATCGTCCAGTGAGTGGTAGGTGTGCCTCCTACGACCACACCAGTGAATCCTGCGACTCCGAGATGACATCCTGCGTGAACTGCGGCAAGGGACAAAGTCCCCACGGTTCATTTGAAAGAACCTGTCCAAGTTACATGAGGGAAAAAGAGATAATGTCGATCAAGCACAGCCCGAAAATCACGTTCAGAGAGGCTAGGAAAATTTATGAAATGTCCCACCCCGTAATCTCGTATGCTGCGAAAGTGAAAAACTCTGCACTGGCTCCACAGAATGCTAACATTAGAAACTCAAGCGATCTCATAGAGCAACTAAGCATTCTTCTTCGAAACTTCGGTGTACCTGTCCCTTCGCCAACAAAACGAACGCCAACATCCCTCTGGGAACGCATGAGATCTCATCACCGACGTCCGAAGTACTCGGACCACCGCACAAAGAGCACGTTTGTCGGCGCCTCTGAACGTCCCATCACACGCCACCTTGCCCATCGAACAGAAGGGTGAAAAGTGGGAAGAGACAGCGAAGGAAACGCCCCAGCAAGTTTCAGCATCCTCAACCCTTCCTTCCACCAATGCCCAACCTCCCTCAAACCGTACCATTATCACGTCCCCTTCCAATCCCACATCAACGCCATCCACAGTGTCGTCCGGTGTACCCAAGTCCTTACCACATACCTACACAAACTCCATCTCAAGCGCTACGATCGCTACAGCGACGTCCTGCCCAACTTCGCCGTGCCATTCCGCTACACGCTCTCATCCCCGGGCTTCTAAGCACCCCTGGCGGCTGTGGCAGGCGTCCGGGGAGTTCAAGTGCGCGCCGAAGCTCCGCACTTGGGGCTCCAGGGTGCACACCCCCCCCGATGAGGCACCACCTTTACGCGGTGGGGCGATTGAGTGCCCCAATGACCCGGCGACCATCATACCGGCGAGTGGTGAGACCAGGAGTGCCTCACTCGTCCTTCCATCCATACGCCCCCATTCCATCTCATCCCAACATCCATGTCCTTCACCTGATCCTGTAACACTAACTATCCCTACTATGATCAGGCGGGGCAACTTCCCCGGTCCTGCCCACCAGCTCAGTTTTATCGGGGTAGCCACGCCCCCTCGGCCCGTCCCCCGCGGCTGACGGAGTCCTGGAGGTTGAAGTCCCCCGTCGCACGGTGCTAGTTATGACGGGGAACCAACACACCTCTTTGATCCAGATATCCCGGAGGGGAGGGCGGGCCCGTGGGGCCTCACACGGGTCAAGCGACTGGTCGCCTCGGTCTGGGGGTCTGGGTCTCGGCCTGGTGCCTCGGCCTGTTTAATCAGGAAAGCCCCGGAAGAAATATTTCGAATGTCCCTCGCATCCTCATCTTCTGAGGACTGACCAAAAATATTGCATCATTGTCCCCTTTCCAGAGGCGAGACGGATGCGACAGATTTGGAAGGATTACCCGTTGCGAGAAGTTAAAGGATGGTGCCGTTGAAGTAGAGTTTGCACAAGTAGGAGAAGCACAGAGCGCACTGGAAATGACAGAGTTTGTATATAATGTGCGGAAAGGTGGCATCAAAGTCGATGAGAGCACCCAGACGAGGGTTGAACCCCATCAAACCAAATATACATCGCGTGGAATCATCAATTGTTACGATCTCAAGGGCGTACCTGAGAAAGAGACAGTAGACGGGCTATCTGAGTTCGGCGCGATAGGAGCCAGAAAAATGAAGTCTAAAAGAGGTGCAAGAGGATCACTACAAACAATGTCATATTGACTTTTGATTCAACTGACTTACCCTCTGAGATCCGGGTGGGGTACATCCGGGTCAAGGTGGGACTTTTTCTTACAAACCCAATGCTTTGTTTTAAATGTCAGAAATATGGACACACTAATCAATACTGTAGAAATCGTCCGGTGTGTAGCAAGTGTGCCTCCCCAAACCATAGTGGCGACCAGTGTACCTCAGACGTTCCATTCTGCGCCAACTGTGGCAGAGAACAGAATCCCCACACATCTTTCGACCGCTGCTGCCCTAACTACTCCAAAGAGAAGGAAATTATATACATCAAGCACAATCAAAAGGTAACATTTCGCGAAGCTCGGGACCTTTACGATCGCACACACCATAGAATGTCGTACGCAACCAAAACTAAAAATGTCACATCGGTTCCACGGCCAGTACAGGCAGCTGAAGGAAATGAACTCGTTGCAGCGCTAAGTTATGTTCTGCGTTCCTTCGGTGTACTCGTCGCCCCATCCACAAGGCATACGCCCGAGGTTCCACCGCCCACGAATGATGCCTTTCGACCACCAGAGGCCCTCTCCCGACCAACACCAGAAGGTGGGGCGTGGACGCTGGTCCAACGGTTTAAGAGGCCTCCTTGGTCCTTTCCGCTCAGTCCCAGTCCCTCCCAGTCTAGTTCGAAATCCCCACCTCCCATCCCCCATCCGCCCTCTAACCTGTCATCATCTGCCTGACGCCCCACCACCACCTGCAAACCCAGCCTCTCCACTCCCTCCCTACCTGATCCTCTCCTTCCCTCAGTCATCCCCACCGATACCCAGTCCATCTCCAACCTTTCTACACTCACATCCCCTTCAAATCAGACATCATCACGTACCACAGTACCATCCAAAGTACCAAAATCCTTACCATCCACATCCATGCCTCCCACCTCCAACACAACCATTACCAACACATCCTCTTGCCAACTCTCAGCATACAAATTCACTTCCCGCTCGCTCCCCCTGATCTCCATGGCAGCCGTACCCACGACCCGACCATCTGGGGTCGCGGTACACCCTGGAGCTCCTGATCTGGGCGCACGGGGACGGACAACCCGACGTGATTCCGCTCATTCGAGTCCAGAATCTAGAAACCCACGTCCAACCGCAACCCCTCCACCATTACCACCAGTCTCGACCGTGATGGGGCCGCCTGACACCCCGCCCCCACGTCATGCTGGTCACCCCCCGATTTGCCCCCCAGCTTCAAATCGTATGACGAAGCAAGCTCTCCCAGGGGCGGTGTCTCCTTCCGAGATAGGCAACCCCCGGTCACGGCCGCGTCGCCAAGCGCCTGAGGAAGTGAGGTCGGGAACGGATAATACTTAACTCATCCTCGTCTCTTTTTTGGATCACAACTCTCGCCTTTATATATTTGACGTATGAGTTTTATTCTGCAGTGGATTTGCAGAGGTTTAAGAACCAGCGTCAACGATCTCCAAACTATTTTGCACACACGAGTGCCGCTAGCGGTTTGTCTCCAAGAGACGAAGCTTTCTCCTCATGCACATTTCCACCTGAAAGACTACACTGTATTGCGTAAGGATATTGTTTCTCGCACTGTGGCGCACGGCGGAGTCTTCATTGCCGTGCACAACTCTGTTCCCTTTCGCGAATTATCTATCTCTTCGTATATTCAGTGTGTTGCTGCTCGTATAAAAATATATCGCCACGCCGTTACTATATGCAGCATATATTTACCGCCGGAAGAGATCTTTCCACTTTCTGAGCTGTCTCAAATGGTGGGGAAGCTCACACCACCGGTGATGGTGTGCGGATATTTTAACGCGCATTACCCTTTCTGGGGTTCAGCCATGGTGACTAGCTGTGGACGTGCTATGGAGTGTTTTGTATGAGATTTCCCCCTCTGCGTCATTAACACAGGAAAGCCTACACATTTTGCATTGCCCACAGGACAGACCTCTATGCTGGATCTCACCCTCTGCAGCCCAGAAGTTGCACCGTTTTTGGAATGGACCGTGGATGACGACCCGTGCAAGAGTGATCACTTCCCTGTTTGGTCTCGTTTTGTTCACCGTGTTTTTGTAAGCCGACGACCCCCCAGGTGGACATTTAACAGAACCGACTGGGATTCTTTCCAAGCAAGTCTTGAGTGTACCCTACGCGACCACTCCGACGAATCTGCTATCTCCATGGAGACGTTCACGGCGGATGTTGTGCGGAGTGCTGAACAGCACATACCTCACTTAACGGGAACATCAGTTCGCGCGCCCGTTCTATGGTGGTCGGAAAGGTGCCGAGAGGCCTTGATTGCCAGGAAGAGGGCGCTTCGCGTCTTTAATAGAAATAGCTGTACCCCAAACTTAATAGCTTTCCGCAAAGCGCGGGCAGTCGCCAGACGTATCATCGCCGAAGCAAAACGAGACTCGGTAAAAGCGTATGTCAACACTTTAAACCGTTCCACATCATTGGCATCTGTATGGGCCCGCATAAAACGCTTCTCCGGAAGATATACGCCACTTCCACTCCCCACCCTGCATATGGCTGGCCGAGACATCGACCCGGAAGAAGTGGCCGACGAGATCGGACGAGCCTTATCAGCACGATCGAACAATAGTAACAGTGAGCGCTTCTCAAACTACAAGGCTCGTTGCGGGGCACGCACCATTTATTTTTCAACCACAAACCTCCTTGAATACAATACTCCATTTTCTGTTTCCGAACTGACTGCAGCTGTCAGTACTCTGAAGAGTATAGCAGAGGGTCCCGATACATTCCACAATGACATTATGAAACGTTTGTCTGAAAAGCCTTCGAAACCCTCCTGAAGATACTGAATGACATGTGGACAAACGGCACATTTCCATCTTCATGGCGGAGGGCAATCGTAGTGCCTATACGTAAGCCAAACAAAACAGGAACGGACCCACTGTATTATCGCCCAATCTCGTTAACATGCCGCCTATGTAAGTTGCTTGAAAAGATGGTAAATGTCAGACTAAGGTGGTTTTTAGAACACAACAATCTCCTCACTGTGATACAGATTGGTTTTCGAAAATACCGCAGCACGCTTTGCCACGTTTTAACACTCGATTCTGTGGTGCGCTCTAGTTTTGGGAAGAAATGCCACACAACTGCAATATTTTTCGACATTCACGGAGCATATGATACTGCGTGGAGGCACGGTATTCTCATGAAATTGCATCGCATGGTTATCCAAGGCTCTATGTGATATTTCCTGGAAAATTTCTTAGCTTCCAGAACTTTCTGTGCCAGAGTAGGAGGTTTCCTCTCTGGAACATTCCAACAAACTGATGGAGTTCCGCAGTGAGTGTATCCTGAGTATCCTATAGTTGTTGTATCCTGAGTGCTGTGTTGTTCGCTATCGCCATCAATGACGTGGGTGCATCATTGCCAACTTCTGTAGGGAAAGCACTATTTGTGGATGACTTTACCGTGTGGTGCTCTTCGCGCACTGTACATTCGATTGAGAGACAACTCCAGCTGGCTGTCAGGAAGATACAGGATTGGTGTGACGAAACAGGTTTCGCAATGTCTACAACAAAGACCGTCGCTGTTCACTTCTGTCGCAAACGTTGTTACATAGACCCGGTGATCATGCACAATGGAAACTGCATTCCATTCAAACCAGCTGCCAATTTTATAGGTGTGTGGATTGACCGCCGGTTGACATATAGCATCCACATCAGCGACCTCGCGCAGAAATGTGCAAAGAGACTGCAGGTGATGAACACTGTCTCGAGATGTTCGTATAGCGCCGATATATATGTTTTACTACTGATGTACCGATCTCTTGTGCGTTCTAAGATTGACTACGGATGCTTTATTGATGACGGAGCATGTGCCACGACCAAGCGCCGCCTGGATGTGATTCATAATGCAGCTTTTTGCATTGGTACTGGAGCATTTCGTACTTCCAGGGCTGATAGTGTGATGGCAGAGGAAGACGAGCTACCTCTTGCGCTGCGCCGTAAGTTATTGGGGGCTAGGTACGCATGTAATGTCGCACAAAACCGAAAGCATCCAGCCTATCAGTGGATATGTGCCATGACACCAAGGCCACGTCAGGTGGCCCATGGTTGTTATCCTATCCTATAGTATCCTATCCTAACGGTAATCCAACTTGGATTACCGTTCTCCATTCGTATGTCCTCGACCCTCCGTAATTGTAGTATTAGGCCGGGTTGTGTGGCACGTATTATTACGCCTGCCACTCCCCCTTGGCAGGTTGTCCCAGTACAAATTGACGCCACTTTGTCATGTTCAAAGAAAGGACAGGCAAACACAGAGGAACTCCGCGCTCTGGCATTGGAAAAGATACATAAATTCCGTGATTTCACGCGGATTTACACAGACGGTTCGAAGTCCGACTCAGGTGTTGGATGCGCTTATGTCAACCGACACGGTGTTCGGGCTTTTAGTTTACCAACACAAGCATCGATTTTCAGGGCTAAATTGTACGCAATTCTTCAAGCTGTGTACTTTATTCAAGATGACCAGGCCACCAAACACGTGATTTTCACAAACTCCTTGAGCAGTCTCCTGGTATTGAAAACCTTTAACCAGGATAACAGACTTATTCATGATATTTTACGAGTCGTCAAATCCCTAAATGACGTCAACAGAAGTGTCATATTCTGTTGAATCCCCAGCCGTGTCGGAATTGCTGGAAACGAAGCTGCTGATATAACTGCCAAGAACGCCATCACCAACGGCCGGGAGGTCCACTTACGGCTCCCTCCAAGATATCTGTATTCTACTATATTGTCAAGTATACGGTTAAAATGGCAACGAGCATGGAATACAAAGTGTAGTAAGCTGAGGGTTTTGAAGCCAGCACTAGGACTGGAGGTCCTCGAGCCGAGCACAATGACGAGAAGAAGTAATACTCTGCCGACTAAGGATAGGTCATACCTTCGCGACACATGGATACATACTTACCGGTGATGACAGATCTTTATGCCCTCGCTGTTCGGATCCGCTTACCGTATATCATGTTTTGGTAGGATGTGTACTTTTGGAACCACTAAGTCGCCATATTTTAGAACAGCAGGACGCCAACTTTACTCTGCACACGCCAATCGGAAACTACTCTTAAGTCGTGACGTCTGGGAGCATTTTTACATTCCTTCAATAAGCGCGTTTTGATGTTGTATATCGTCGATCTTAACGATTATTAGTTACTGTATGTAAACACAGTTATGGGCGCAAAATTGCCCTGGCAGTCGACGCGCCCCTAAACACCAATTCATCATCATCAGGGCGCACAGCCCGACGTACGTGCGTCCCCTCGGGCCTGGAGTCCGGGGGCCGGCACCCAGCGGTGACACCTCCGCTGTCGCCGCTCGCTACATCCCCGACACGTAGGCGAGTCGAGGGCCCGTCTGATCCTAGGTCTGAGATAGGTCCGCCGCCACCACCACTGCCCCTGCTAAACACTCCACCAGTGGTGGAATCTGGTGGACCATCGCGCGCTTTTCAGCGCGCGGTGCCCTGGACTGCGTCACCCCCTGCGGGGGGTACACCGCGTTCACGCCCGAGGACATCGTCGCTCGGTGCGCATCCGAGCAGCCTCCCGGAACAAAACGCAGACAGCACTCGCTAAAAGGTGATTTTAGACACAGACACACACTAATTTAGTCAACTCTAGTCAACCACCGAAATGCCCTCTTTCGTTTTACAGTGGAACATACATGGTTTTAGAGCCAATTTTACCGACCTTCAGGCTGTTTTATCGTAGCGAAATCCCGCCGCTGTGTGTCTCCAAGAGACCAAGTTGCCACCTGGGGCCTATTGCTCAATAAATAGCTACTCAATATTTCGTAAAGACATTCTGACTGTTAGTGGCACATAGTGGAACCATGCTGGCGGTGCACAAAAGCGTACCTGCGCATTAGATTACTCTAAGCACACCACTGCAGGTAGTTGCTGCCCGGGTGACATTTGGCGGCCGTCCATTAACCCTCTGTTCATTGTACCTGCCACCTGGGCTTTCTCTCCCCTCTGTAGAGCTTGGACTTTTAATGTTAGAGCTCCCACCGCCAGTTCTACTTTTAGGCGATTTTAGCTGTCATCACTCAGCCTGGGACTGGAACACGACCAGTACGCGGGGAAGACTCTTGGAACCTTTTATCCATGCCGAGTCGTTATTTCTTTTAAATACAGGCTCGCCCACGTATTTTACTCCACCGTCCGGAAGCACATCTGTTTAAACCTGAGCCTCTGCTCCCCACAGCTGGCGGAACATTTTACCTGGTCCGTAGACAACGATCCGCTGGGAAGCGACCACTTCCCCGTGTGGTTGGAATACCAAGCTGGAGCTGTCCTTGGTATGAGGCCTCGGAGGTGAAACCTCCGAAAAGCTGACTGGGATGAATTTGAGGCGCAATTAGAGGAGAAGAGAAGAGAAGCGAAGGACAACTCTCCACCCACGGTGGATACTTTTACAGCTACAATACTCGAGGCAGCCACCACATGTATCCCGATGACCTCTGGGCATCGGGACCATCGTACCCCAGTCACGTGGTAGACTCCGGAGTGCCGGGAGGCCATCCGTGCACGTAAGTAAGCCTTTCAAGCCTGTGACTGTCGAAGCACGACGGGCAATATGCTCACGTTTATGAAAGCCAGAGCATATGCTCGTAGGACTGTTAGGGAGGCCAAACGGAATTCGTGGCAAAAGTACGTCAGAGGTGAAGTCTCAAGTTCATTCTCGTCCTCAAAGGAGGTGTGGTCGCCAATAAAGCGTATATCTGGTAAATTCCGCTCCGCCCCGGTCCTACAAGTAGCATGTCGTAACATTATACACCCAGCTGAGGTCGCGAGTGAATTTGGCCATACGCTATACCAGCGAAGCAGATCCGGGAATGATCACCAAGATTTCCTACGCCATCGCTTGCAGGGCAAGAAAATTAGACTGGAATTTTCCGCATCTAAACGGCTGGCATACAATTATCCCATCACAAAGACAGAGTCAGCTTCAACAGTGCTTTCTTTGCGTGAAGTGTCTGAGGGTCCTGATAGAATACATAACGAAATGCTGCGTCACTTGCCACCTTGTGCCCAGCCCGTTTTGCTGTCCACGTTAAATTCGCTGTGGAATAGCGGAAATTTCCCGACAGCTTGGCGAGAGGCCAATGTTATTCCACTGCTGAAACCAGGGAAGGGTGGAAAGGATCCTCTTCACTATCGCCCGATCTCGTTAACATCTTCGCTATGTAAGCTTATGGAGAAAATGGTGAATGTCCGCTTATCTTGGTATCTGAAGTACATAAAGATTTTAGCAAATTATCGGTGTGCGTTTAGGAAAAATCGCGGTACAATCGACCATCTCATCACCCTTGGCACCGACATACGTGCCGCTTTTATAAGGAAGCGACACGTTGGAGCTGTGTTATTTTTTACATTGAGGGCGCATTCGACACAGCATGGCGCCATGGCATACTTGTAAAAATTCATGAATGCGGCCTCCGTGGCCCGCTAGCTTTCTTCCTTCAGAACTACCTAAAAGATCGTCTGTTCAGAGTCCGTGTTGGCAATCATTTCTCTGGCTGGTTCCGGCAGGTGAATGGAGTGCCGCAGGGCGGCGTGCTTAGCGTTCCTCTGTTTTCCCCTCCTCCTTAATGATATCGGCAGTACGTTGCCACCAGCTATCTGTAGCTCGTTTTTTGCCGACGACTTCGCTATTTGGGCGTCGGGCACCTCATCACCTGCACTACAAAGGCAGCTACAGCTTGCTATCTCCCCCCGATGAGGCACCACCATTACGCGGTGAGGGGGGGGGGGTTGAGTGCCCCAATGACCCGGCGACCATCATACCGGTGAGGGGTGAGACCAGGAGTGCCTCACTTGTTCTTCCGTCCATATGCTCCCATTCCAATGCCTATCTCACCCCAACATCCATGTCCTTCATCTGGCCCTGCAACACCAACTATCCATACTATGAGCAGGCAGGGCAACTTCCCCGGTTCTGCCCACCAGCTTAGTTTTATCGGGGTAGCCCCGCCCCCCCCCCTCGACCCGCCCCCGGGGTTGATGGAGTCCTGGAGGCTGAGGTCCCCCCGTCGCACGGTGTCAGTTGTGACGGGGGACAAACACGCCTCTTTGGTCATGATGTCCCGGAGGGGCGGGCGGGCCCGTGGGGCCTCACACGGGTCAAGCGACTGGTCGCTTCGGTCTGGGGGCCTGGGTCTCGGCCCGGTGCCTGCCGGACCGGCCGGCTGGGGTCAAGGGATGGGCGGCGCTGGATCCCGGTCTGGGTGGTGAGTATCTCTCTCCCGGCCGGATGATGGCGTCGCCTGCCCCGTATAGCTCCTCGGGCGCCCGGCGATCTCCCGTCCGCGGGACCCAGGCGTTCCCCCGGTAGGCCCCCTTTGCGGTAGGGCGTCCGAGGGGCAGAACACATCACACTACATGGCATCCTCGAACATAAACAATTCACCTGCCCCCTCTAGTAGGGGACAGACAAGCAGACAAATCAGACATCCAAGCGTGACGCGTATAGGGACCGGCCTCCTGGCTTGTTCTCCCGCTCCTCGTATCCTCGTAATGAGGTCATTGGAAGAGGAAAGAAGTCTTTCGTGGCTTACACCGTTTTAGAGGAAGGAAGCTTGCGACAGGTTTGGAGCGGTGCTCAGGTGCGAGAAACTTAGGGATGGTGGAATATAAGTAGAGTTTAAGAATACCGATGATGCAAGAAGGGCGATGGGTGTAACCGAACTAACTTACAGTGTACGACATGAGACCGGCAGACGAATAGTAAATGTAGCCATCGAAGTTCGACCTCACCATACTAAAAACTAATGGAAGGGGGTAATCAATTGTTACGATTTGAGAGACGTGTCCGATGATGAGATTGTGATGGCTTGGCAGAATGGGGAGAGGTAGGTGCGAGAAGGATCACTATTAGAAAGGGCCAAGAAACCCAGCCAACGAACAACTTCCTATTAACATTTAGCTCAACTGACCTTTCCGAATTCATATTTGTTGGTACGTTCGCGTGAAGTTGCGTGTGTATGTCCCAAATCCCATGCGGTGTTTCCGTTGTTCTAGATTTGGACATACAACACAACACTGCCGAAATCGCGAGACGTCGGCCGCAGGGTCGGCGGACCATGCGGGAGAAAAATGTGAGGCTGAATGTCCAAAATGCTCAAACTGTGGCCCCAGTCAGAAACCCCACGCGGCCTACGATCGTTCATGCCCCTTCTTCTCGAGGGAGAAAGAGACAGTTAACATAAAATGTGCAAACAAGATCACATTTCGGGAGGCCCGTGAACTATATGACAGAGCTCACCCAAAAATCGTACGCAGCAGCAGCAAAACCGAACCCTGCAATAGCAAAACACACCCAGAGGGAACCTCTGATTGGCTCCCAACACACACAACCCAGCATCTCCCAGCTAATCGCTCAACTCACTGCACTTCTCTGATATTTTTGTGTGCCCCCTGCGTCGCCTGCTCAACACGTCACCGTAGCGGCGGAAGCACCACCTGCGACAAATGGACGCTGTGTCTGCTCACCAGTTTCGTCTCCCCGACCAACGTCAAATAGGGGGAGAATGGACCCAGGTTCAACGCTCCAAGAGGCCTACTCGGCCCTCTCCACCCAATCCTAGGCCCTCTCCCTCTACCACAATCCTCACCTTGAAATTCCCGTCTATTACGTCCCGCCCTTCCTCCTATCCTCCCTCACCCACGCACACTACAACCCCCTCCAATTCCCACCTCTCCACTTCCTCCCTTCCTGCTACATACTCCCTTCCCGTGAGCCAGGTCTCATCCTCATGTTCAACCACTATCACCACTACCTCCTTGCCTCCCTCACCCCCAGCTTGCACGTCCGCTCCTGCATCGCCGTCCCGTAACTCTCGACAAATTCCAATCTCCGAAATCAGCTTGAAATATCAGGAAGCTGAAAGGCGCGCCCGGGAGGCGAAGAGGGCCCGACTGGCTCAGGTGGAGAAGGCGCGGGCGAGGGGAAAAGCTGTGGAAGAAGCCCCTCCCGCAGGGTCGGCCACGCCAACGCATCGCAGGCGAGTGGAGGCACCTCGGGGAGAGCCAGTTAGACCACACGGTATGGGTCCTCCCCCGTCCCCGCCGCAGCTGAGCGCCCCACAGAAGCGGGGTCTACCGTGGTCAGGTAGCCCTCCCGGGGACAGCTCGCCGCGATCGCGACCGAGAACGATCGCACTTGGCCACTCTAGGAGTAATTTGGCACCCTCTGGGGAGCACTTTTAGACACTTCCAGTTTTACCTCGACTCACCGTAATATCGCCCTTAGTTTTACAGTGGAACATGCGTGGTTTGAGGGCGAATTTTGCTGACCTGCAGAAGGTTTTATATCATAAAGGACCTATCGCAAAAGGGATTCAGGAAACAAAGCTGTCGACTGCTATCGAGTGTTCCATTAAAGGATACTCAGTATTCAGAAAAGATAATATAAATATTGATATCATTGCCACGGTGGGGTGATGCTAGCTGTACACAATGGAACACCTTCTCGAGACATACCATTGCAAACAACACTACAGGCTGTAGCGGTACGTATTAATATTCACCATCTTGTTATATCATTATGCTCAATTTATCTTCACCCAGGAGAGGCTCTCCCCTCTGCGGAGCTCAGGAGTCTTATGCTGGAACTTCCTCCTCCCGTTTTACTTTTGGGCAACTTGAACTCTCATCATACTCTCTGGGGTTCTGTCACTTCCAACCCCGCGGTAGACATATGGAAGCCTTTTTAATTGACGAATCGCTGTGTTTACTGAATAAAGGTTCTCAAACACATATATCGTTACCATCGGGAAACATCAGTTTTAGATCTTACCCTGTGTAGTCCCCAGCTCAGTCATCGCTGTGTTTGGGTGGTAGATGATGACGAATATCGACGTCGCTCATAATCGACTCGGCCTCTAAATGCATACCCAGAACATCCAGACCCCCCCCGCCGTGTTCCCGTTCCGTGGTGGACTGAAGAGTGCCGGAAAGTTATCAGTGCTCGTAGACGAGCTCACAAGGCTTTTGACCGTCACAGTACGGCAGCAAATTTAATTGTATTTCGGAAAGCCAGAGCACATGCTAGGCGCACAATTCTTGAGGAAAATAGGATGACCTGGAGAGCATACATTGGGAGTATTAATCGGTTCACACCAACATGACAGATCTGGTCACAGATCAAACGTATCTCCGGAAAGTATTCGTCAGTCCCTCTCCCCGTATTGACTGTAGGGGATGCTGATCTTAGCCACCCGACAGAAGTAGCGAATGAGATAGGCCGTTTTACTCCCGAACACAGCCGGGGCGGAAGCACTAACCCAGAGTTTTTGCGTTTTAAATCGCATTGCGAGGGGAGCCCAATCGATTTCATTACTTCACAATCACCTGAGTACAATGACCCATTTATGCTGACCGAATTAACATCAGCTATTAGCGCCTTGAAAAATGTTGCCGAAGGGCCTGATCAGATCAACAATGCCATGCTCAAGCGCCTTCCTCCCCAGGCGCTGGAAGCTTTGTTGGCCACCTTCAACCGAGTAAGGGAGGTAGGCGCTTTCCCTGAAGGTTGGCGCGAGCCAGTTATTATTATATATGGGGAGGAGAGACCGCGGTGCCCACGCTGTCCGGAAATACTGACTGTGCGTCACGTGCTTCTCACATGTCAGTATTTTACATCAGAGCGCCGATTGTTCTTTGGAAGAGACGTGGATCGGTTGACTTACGAAGATATTCTGGGAAATTCATCAAAACTTGTACACTCTGGGAACTTGTTCCGCTGCTTAGCAACGATTAACTTCCAAACTACGTACACACCAAGGTAATACTTTTCCCTACCGTGAAGCACTAGGATAAACGTTATGGGCGCGAATGATCAACCCTGGTCGGTGCGCCCTAAAGCCCACATAGCAAACAAACAACAAACGAGGCAGTTATTTTCCCAATCAGGAAACTCACAAAAAACGGATTACATCCATCGCACTACCGCCCCATGTCGCTTACATCTTCACTTGGCAAACTAATGGGGAAAATGGTAAACGTTAGACTGACGCGGTACTTAGAAAGCCAACATTTTTTTTTCACAAACGAACAATGTGGGTTTAGGAAAAATAGAAGTAACGTTGACCATATCTTAGTATTCGATTCGTGCAGCTTTTAAACGGAAACGACATCTTCATGGAATATTTTTTTTTACATTGAAGGGGCATGTGACACGACCCGGCGTCGTGGCATACTCTTAAAGCTGCAGAGAAGCGGTATCCGCGGCCGTATGGGCATGTTCCTACAAAACATTTTGGCGGACCGTTTTTTTTCCCGTCCGTATTGGTGACCATTTATCGGCAGGCTTTCAACTTATAAATGAAATCCCACAGGGCAGCGTGCTGAGTGTGGCTCTCTTCGCCGTTATGATTAATGACGTTTTTGTTGGGCTTCCACCAAGTATTGACCGATCTCTCTTCGTAGATGATATAGCTATTTGGTCCTCTTCTTCAAGAGGACCAAATAGCTATTCTATATCATTCTAGATTCTACATCATCGCGACAATTTCAGCTGGCGACAAACCATCTCCAGAAGTTGAGCACCATGAATGGCTTCATGCTATCCACCACAAAATCTGCAGCAATGCATTTCTGTCGCCGTCATTGTTGCCGTAATCTTGCACTGACTTTGTACGGTGAACCCATTGAACTATGCCCTGTGTTTAAGTTCTTGGGTATGTATTTTGACAGTCGCTTGCTCTACCGAGAACATCTAAAAATTATTCGTGACGTATAGTGCGTTACATCTATGAGCATTATAAAATGTGTGTCACGTACATCGTATGGAGGGGACCGACAAACACTGCTGCTTCTTTACCGATCTCTCGTCCGCTCCAAGCTATATTATGTTTGTTTTGTTTATGATGGGGCCTGTGCGTCCGGAAAACTTGTTCTGGACACCGTGCATCATACAGCTCTGATAATTGTGACTGGGGCATTTCGGAGCTCGCTAATCGCGAGCGTGCTCGCCGATGTCAACGAGCCTCCACTTTCCATGAGGAGACAGATGTTAGGGATGCGCTACGCATGCAAATCACGCCGTTTTCCGCAACACCCTGCATATCAAGCAGTTTTCACCCATCACACACTATCAATTTTTTTCATCAATGAAGCACGTATGTACCGTCCTCTGCGGTAGAATTAGGCATCTTGCTAATTAAAGCCGATTAGAAATTCGCAATGTTAAACATGCCTCGCTTGTTGTGACGCCACCATGGAGACTTCTCTCGTTACAACCGAGGATGGATATCAGCTTAGCTGACACTCGCAAAGGGGATATTCTCGCAGATGAGTTTCGAGCACGAACGTTGGAGCACTTGTCGACATTTTATAATACCCACGCCAATTTTTTTACGGACGGATCAAAGACAGACCCTGGGGTTGGAAGTGCGTTTGTGTGCGAGACAGCCACCAGATCGTTCACGTTACCAAAGCACGTATCCGTCTACACGTCAGAGCTCGTTGCAATCTATAAAGCACTCGCTTTCATAGAGGTCGGGACCGATGAGAATCATGTCATCTTATCCGTCTCGTTGAGCAGCCTTCTGTCATTTAGCGGTTTTAAACCCACTGACCCTTTAGTGTACGATATCTTACACCGCCTGACTATATTAGATTCCGCAGGAAAAATCGTCCACTTCTGTTGGATTCCTAGCCACATAGGTATCGCAGGCAATGAACAAGCCGATAGTGCTGCTGGGAGAGCGGCACAGGCGGAGATCATTCCCAACCCCCGCCAAGGACTATAATTCAGGTATCTTAGCTTTTCTAACAAGTAAGTGGCAAACGAGTTGGGACGAGCTTGTTTCCAATAAACTACAAACAATTAAGCCGTCTCTGGGCCAGTGGATGTCATGCTCGCGTAACACAAGGCTAAGCGAGGTGACGCTTTGCCGTCTACGAATAGGTCACACTTGTGCCACCCATAGCTACTTACTTAGTGGTGAAAATAAACCACTGTGCTCAAGATGTGGAGCAGTGCTAACCGTTAGCCACGTTCTAATTTCATGCCCGAGGCTTTGCCTTGAGCGTCATCGCTTTTCGGGAGTGACCAGTTTCACTCACTCCTACCAGTGCTAGGCGACAAATCACAGGTTGTGGAATCCGGAAGGCCCTTCATCTTCCTATGTGATGTGAAGTTTTACGTTATTTACCCAGGGCGTTAGCATCTAGATACGCCAGAAAAGATAATAATTGTAATATAAGGGATGTCTTATAGCTACCCTGGAAACAATTGACAGTTATGGGCGCGGGTGCGGCTCATAAGACCTACTTTCAGAAGATCTATTTTCAGTAGATCTACGTTCAGAAGATCTATTTTCAGAAGACCTACTTTCAGAAGGTCTATGTTCACAAGACCTACTTGGAGGAGGAAATGTTCACAAGATCTACTCCCATGACTGAATTGTTCAGAGTATCTACTCGAAGACAAAAGTGTTCACAGGATCTACTTTCAGGATAATTTTTTTCTTTACAAGGCCTACTCGGGACCGGATTGTTCTGAGGATCTACACACAGGCCTTAGTTGTTCAGAAGATCTACTGCTGGAAGTGTTCAGAGGATCTACTCCTGAAAATGTTCAGAGGATCTACTGGGAGGATGGAAGTGTTCACAAGATCTACTCCCGGGACTGAATGTTCAGAGTATCAACTCTTGGTCCGGTATGTTCAGAGGATCTACTTTCGGGACTGGATTGTTCAGAAGATCTACTCTCAATTGTGATGTTCAAGAAGCATAAGTTCAGCTTTCTTTCGCTAGGTAGCAGCACGGTCTTGGTATTACGGCATTGAATAAGGAATGAAGGTCATCAGATTGAACGCTGAAGCATATGTAACAACATTTATCGCTAGATGGCAGGATGATACCATTGAACAAGCGCTCGTTGTGTGTTGGCGTTATTGGCGGATCGTCACGCGCGCGCGGTGCTGACAGCATCAGAATCACCATGCTCAAGGTGCTTTCGCTGTTGTTGGACCACACCTACTGCATGCCATTCATAGTAGCATTGTGAACCGTGACCTCCCGTCATCATGAGTCGAGCATTACCTGTGGCCGTAAAACGAGCGGCAGTGACTGGGAGGTAAATTTGGGGGGAGGGGTGGGGCAGGGGTGACAGGAATATTGGTGGCCCCAGAGCGATTGTTTGTGGTTCAAATGCGATTATCTGCAGGCACGGATACAACTTACATTTGCGCTTACGCGCATTCGCGCATACGTACTTTTGCACTTACGTGCACTTCCTCATACGTATATTTGCCATACGTGAATCTGCGCTTATGTACAATTGCCATACGTACATCTGAACTTACGTGCATTTGCTTACGTACATCTGCCATACGTACACTTGTCATAAAATCAGATTTGCCCCCAGATCAGATCGCCTGCGACACGGTAACTCCGAAGCGGCATGTATTGCAGTGGAACCTCATAAGTGCGTGGCAAAAGTTGTAATAATTTGATTGATGCTCTCTGGGGACAAAGTACAACTTTGCAACGCCAGGTTATAGCCCTGCATATTTTCCTCTAATTCCAGGGTCCGGCCAAGAGTCATAGATAGTGCGGGATTTTACCCTTCTCGACGTAGTGGTACTGTCAATATATGAAATATCGTGGGTTAGATGATACCGGCATGAAATTTTGTGCACAGCTAGGCTACGTCCCAGTGATGATTTTGTTTTGCTATATGGCCATCTCAGATTCGACCTTTGACAAAAGTGGCGGACATTTTCAAGGTGGCCCCCATCGGTTATATGGTCTATGATATGATAGATTCAATCAATTGCAGGGGTGGGAAATCTTATTTATTTGTATCGCATATCTGACAACAGTAGTGTTGCTGACCATACACCAGTTGGAAATGGCAACGAATTGAAATCTTGAGGTAATATATACGATTATTGTAATCTTAGCACATGCTTACGATTCCTAAATAGGGACCACCTGGGTCAAGTTTATCAAAACACTTCAGAATTATTTGCTTCTTAATCTTATGCCAATCCCTATGTAGGTAGCGCATCTGTACACAATAGCTGATGTGGAGACCTGCTCTATTATTCTTTAATTACAACTAAATATGCTGCAAGTCATCATAGGCGTAGGAACGTCTCAAGAAGTGGAAGGGCCAGAGTCAATAGCAGGGTGGCACCCAGGAATCTCGCAAAATACCGCGATTGAGCACTTTTGGATAGACAACCCGAGAATTTCAATAGCGCACACAACCTTCGCCGTTAAGGGAGATGGGGGTAGGCGACTAACAGAAGCATGTGATGCTGAAAAAGGACTATCATCACAATATAAGTACTTTCAAATTCACACTTCTTGCTGGACTTGGAACTCTTTTCACGACTGATGGATTATTTTTTTATACTAGGTTTATCTCCCTGGTGCGAGTGAAACCATTACTATTGCTGTTCAATCAAAATTTCTTCAACTTCCGCTAAGTGCATGTGTGTGGGGGAAGGCATAAATGGAAAGGATTAAAATCAGAAAAGACGGGTGATCGCTGGCTGAACATTCTTTATTCGGTATCTGGCAGACAAATATTGGCAGGCTGACATACTTGAATAGTGTTCGTGTATATTCTTTTTATGTATATGGTTCTGAAGGCCCCGCCAGAGTCGGAACTCTACCTTTTTTACCAGAGTCGGAACTCTTTGGAGGGCGAGGTGTATTTTTGTTCTCCAGTTATGCTCTTAGGTGGGGGGCCTCTGTGGGGGGGGGGGGGGTCACGCTGCAATTTTTTAAGCTCCGGTGCGTTTTAGGTGCCGTATGCGATATGTTGAGGCATCTTGTGGTATGTTTGAGCTAAGGAGCGATTTTCCTGGCTCTGACATTAATTTTTCGGAATCTCTTTTGAAGGGATCCGGCTTGATCTTTGTAGGGCTTCGGTGCGTTCTTGGGGCCACGCTGTGCTTAGCTGGGACCGCCGACGCAACCTTTTAGGAAACCTGAGGATAATTTTTGATGACCCGACCAGGATTTATATGATTAGCGACATGAATATTTGCTCCAAAGCGCGCCAAAGCGCGATATGTTTTTGAGGGGGGATTTGGCGCTAGTTCTCAAATCGTGTTGTACTTATCTGGTTCCCAGTGATAATTTGGCTCTCCCGGCACAAATTGTCTGGTTCGGTACAAGCTTGTTGGCATGCGAGCGGTCCCCATCGTTATTTTCAAGGATCACAGTCCGACGTTTTCTCCTCCCAGCATGGTTTTCAGGGGCCCGATCCAACTTTTTGTGCCCGCAGTGCGATTATCAGAGGTCACGGCCCGAGGTTCTTGGACCCAGTGTGATTTCGAGGGCCCGAACAGTGTTTTTCGGGTCCAGCGTCATTTTCGGGGCCACGGAGAAACTTTTTGGCCCTCAGCGAGATTCAGAGTCCCAATCACACCTTTTAAAGCCTTTGCGTAATTTCATGGGGCACTGGCGTGACTTATCTGTGTCCGGCGAGACTTCGAACAGTATTTTCGCGAGTCCGGTCCCACATTTTCGGGCTATCAACTTCATTTTTAGGGTCCCGGGACGATTTTTGAGGTCTTCAATGTGATTGTTAGGGGCCTTGGTGAGATTTTGAGAAACCCCAGCCTCTTTTTCAGGGACTCCTGCGCGACTTTTTGGCGGACCTGTTGATTTGTGTGGGCCCCTTTGCGATTGTAGGGGACACCAACATGATTTTTAGGGAGCGTGACGCTATTTCTCCGCACCAAGGCGCAATTGTTGGGGCCCACAACCTATCATGGAGACGGGGACTGCTCCAATGCTCCCTTAGGTACGCCACTGTGCATGCCCCAATGATTGCATAGCTCACCCATGACGTCTATGGAGTACATCGCACACCATCGACTTTCCTATGCCCTTTTGACTGCTTGCACCATAAGTAGTATTAAGAAATATACACCCTGAAATTTGCCTAAATTCATCTAATTGTCTTCGGGGTTCTTAAATTTCAGTCTGGACATGCACATCAGTGGACGATGAAAAGACCCAATTGTAGTCTCCGTTGTAATTCGGTGTTTTGTACTTTTAATCAAATGTCTTCATTGGTTATATTTTGTGATCAGTGCCTTTGCTAAGCAGAGATTGTTACATATGCCATGACACCGCCATGTTATCGAACCATTTCTGTTCAACGACATAATTTGAATACAATGTTTAACGTGCTGTCAATGTCACTACGCAGTTACCCAACTGAAGATCCACTCGGGTCAGTTGCCATGCTCGTCACGTGCCTTCCCCGTGTTGCAGCCACATCTCAAGAGTTCCCTGCAAACTTCCGTCGCTTCTAGTAGTGTGTCTAGCACAAACCACGTCCACCATCAGTATTTTCGTTCCAGTCCCATTCACTTAGAGATGGAAGCTCTGAAGCAGCGATCATTATCTGGGCCCAGCAGTTACCAGTCTGATAGGAAGCTATCCTGATGTGCTGGATGAGTGCAGCTTGTGCATGAGGCAGACCATCAATTGCTCTACCTTTCTTGGCGAATAGCTGCTTCGTTGCCTGGTCGACACCCTCCTCTGTATTGGTGCGATCGCACAGCAAGGACACAAATCGCTCGTTCCAGTTGTTCTAGCCACTCTATGGCGTGTGGTTCTGGCTGAGTACCTGAAGCGCAGGATGCTCAGGTGACATATCCATAGATGTTCCGGATGTCCCATGCAGTCGTCATGGCCATGCCTCCAAAATATGACACCGTATCACGCCCAGTAAAGGCATGGTACATTGGCAAGGCAACACATCGGTCAGGACCAAGAGCTTTGGCTATCTCATGAGCAGCGACGGATCTGAAGCTCTTCCCAGCACCAACGGCAATCCACAGTTCAGAGAGGTTGAGGCGAGGGGCTGATGCTATGGTCCTTTATCAGCTGTGCGTATTGGCACTTTGCCGTACCCCTGTTGTATGACATCCTCTAGGTGCAGGAGGATGCGAGTGTCGGCCTCTCATGAGTGCGTGGAGCCAGACCTGACACACTCTGGCGATTCATGCCCTGTATGGTGATTACCTGTTTGCTGGTGTCGATACCTGTTATATTTGAAGCCATGCAGGAGAACAGCTCTGTCTTGTTGTCATCGATACGGAGAAAATCTTGCCAATGTCCAGGAACTGCACTTGATACCTCAACTCCTCACTCCCTTTCCCATTTTGCAACGGGTCTCCACCTTCAAGCTTTCTGACGAGTACACATCCGAGATAATGTCTAATCTGTCTACATGCTGAAGCTGAGATGTGATGTATGGCATAAAGCCATCAGTGACATTGTCGTAGAATGTCTTTGCAGTCCCTGGTCGCAGCATGCTGACGACGACAGCACCATCCGGTATGTTGACCTGCACTGTGGGGATGGGGAGATCCTCTTTCGCTGGAGCAAGGTCTTTCAAGCAGTACATCAGGTTAGACTTGGTGCCAGTTCTCAGGCCATCCATTTGAGACAGAGTCGCTGGACAGGCCTAGTTTGCGTGCCGAAAGAACTCTGCAGATTAGCATTACGTATCTGGGAGGCAATGTACAGTCTGGGGAAGAGCGAACAGTCATTCTTCAGGGATGACAGGTGGAGTTGTTTCCTCGACTTCTCTCTGATTGGTGGGCATCTGAAGAGACGGAGGTTGTTCCGCTTCATAGGATTTGTGCTAGGAGTTGTTTGACTCTTCAGCATTTTCCCCATACTGATCGAGTTCAAGTTTCTCGATCTGCCGTACCATGTATAGCACTGCTGTGTCCACAACGCCTCTGTTGTCCAAGACAAGAAGATCGCTGCTGCTTTCTGTGAACGGGTTCCCCACTTGCTCTATGGCTCGGTTCAGTGGTCTCTCATCTTGTGCAGATGTCATCTGTACATGTTTCTTCTGTTCATAGTGACACTTGGGCGCTACATGGCCGGCGTAGTCGATGCGCCCCTAAACCCCAATAACCAACCAATCATGTTGACACCCATCTGTGTCCTGCCTCTTCCCAGTTGAACTTTCGAATTCCCGAATCAAACGAGCCATCTCAGGACCAGATACCCTCCAGCGACGAAGAGCTGCAGGGCTTTCTATCAGGTACACATCACCACCATCACCCTTCACAGAGGCATTGTTCTGCTTGTTGGCTTTGTGAATGGCAACAGGAGATAATGCACGCTTTGACGTATTCACGACAAATTTACCCTTGAGGAACCCGGCAAAGACATCAGGACGGAGTTCCTTCAGTGACACCATGTTTCGTGGGTGGATCGTTACCCATCTGGAGTAGTATGGCCCAACGCGAAAAACCAAGGAACAATCTTGGCTAAGGCCTCTATATAGAGCAGGAATTCCCCTCACGTACCGCTCTCACGTAGACCATCATAGCCAGCTTCAGTTGTAGGATGATGGATCAGAATTGGAACTGGGGACACTCATCTGATCTTGCAGCACAGCACTATCCAAGTGGCGCCACTTCACTTATATCTTCCAATGTCTGGATATGCTTCCTATAGGCACTTTGTATAAGTAGATACAGACTGACTTATGTAGATAGATTGATTATTGTCGGCAAGTAACCAATCCTGTCAAAACCTATACGATCAGCACTTGTCTTGTACCCTGCTCCCTATATGGCACGTTTTGACTCCTCTGGAGAGTGAAGCACCTCAGCCGTGTCTTCCTAACGTAGAGCACACTTGATCCAGTCAGTTCCCAGACGTATTCGCTGAATGATCACGCTTTGGTCGAAGCGCCCTTAAACTCAAATAGACATTGTCGTGATGTCCCGGGCTGTAGAGGATCCACCACCTTGTAACTTTTGCCATTGTCACACTGTTAACTGAAGGCAGAATATGGTCAAAATCACTGAAGGTTTCTTCTTATTTTTTATATTTCAAAGCCAAAATGGGAGCTTGCTAGCTCAAAATAATTTGGAAACTTCACGTTTTTGTGTGACTAATCTTATATCTGTTGCACATATCACCATACGTTGCTGCACAGATCAACATACCGATCACAGATCAAATGTTCATTTTTAATTTTTGAAAATAGCTGCCATTAGGCCCATGGGACGAATCTGGACTGGCCCTATAGCAAAAACTCTTCCCAAGGACATACTTTAACTGTCTTCCAAATTTCATGCTGGTATCATCGAACTCACAATTCTTCCCAAATATTTCACAATTCGGCAGTACTATAGGATCCATCGCGATATAGGTTGAGGGAAGATGGTTCCAGTCTCGATATCGCTCCATCGAAATAGGTTCAGCAAAGATGGTTCAGCAGGGCACCATACATAACCTAACCTAGCAATAGCTATCGATTCAGTTTAAAATTATTTCAACTACGACCCACATTCACATCCACGGACGGGGAATCGATGGTCAATCCCGCCAACATTGATTTTGGGGGAATCCCTCTTTTTGTGCAGGACTTTTTCGTATACCGATCCGGTTGTTGTGGTGTGGGTGTAATTTCAGCAGTGTGTGTTGATTTATCAAGGGATACCAAAATAAAACCGTAGAATTGGGTGGGAGAGTTAGGGTTGAAATCCGACGAATCAGGAAAGATAGTGGTAGATTAGGCCCCTCCACAGGAGAATTTAGTTCATCACCGTAACCATGTCATTTCGATAAGTCCCCTTTGACAAAATTTCGGTCGAAATCCCAGGCGCGTGAATTAATTCGCAAAGAATTTGTTATTTTAACTTGTTTGGCAGGTGCCTTGCAATCAGCACCAAATATTAAAAGAAATCGCAAATTCCTAAGATTCCGATCAGAAAACCAATGTAACCCACTTCTTGTCGCCACCTTCGCGAAATTGTCGTCCCAGGAGTGAGAAATGATCGCTTAAGCTTTGCTCAGGGCATCAAGCTGGTGGTAATAAATAACAGTAATGATGAATCTAGCTATATTCAGTTATTCTTGGAGGACATAACGGTGTGTTGATCAATGGGAGATGTCTGAAAGATATGCTTAGCCTCAGCCTCGCTGCAATCTAGAGGCCAGCGGGGAAATTCTTCTGTTCAAAAAAAGCATCGAGACGTTGGTTGGTTTTGACACTTAGGTATTTATCCACATATTACTTATTTATACCTTGGTATGTCCCAGTTTTCAGCGCAAAAAATTGCTTTTGCGTGTTGAGTAAATAATGTACCATGCCAAGAACAAACAGTACATTAATATGAAATCATGTTTCCCATTCCCAAACAATACTAAGGGCCTAAAAACAATAGGAGGCCCTAACACAATGGAGGCCCCTTTTCCGGGAGCAGGAAACCCCCTTTCGATCCTTCCCCCCGCCCCCTGGAAAATTTCGCGGCGACGCCACTGCTAACGTGTCGGCGAAGTGCACAGCATAGTGCAACTGTGGCACCATAGACAGACTTTATTGAGGTCATCCACAATTGACTTGTGGCTATTACGACATCGCGTCAAATAGATAAAACAACACAGCACAAAAGGTAAAAGAGGGTCAAAATCACAGAATGCAAGTTAAATGAAAAAAATATACATAAAAATAACAGCAAGTCGAGCAGTCTATCAGTCCGGCACGGGCAGCACGTCAAGTAGATACTCCCGTAGGTGGCGACCAAAGATTGACACGGGAAGTCGCGTCAGTTCAGGTGGCATTGAGTTGTACATGTGTGGCGCTCTGGAACTAAAGCGTCTCTTCTCCATCTCGGTGCGGGACCGAGGGACATGCAAGTTGTGGTCTTGACGAGTGGTCCGGTCACGAATCTCCGCCATGGTGGTGAGATCGTGAGCCAGTGTCTCTGGCTCACCATGGAGACGCACCTTGTGTATGAGGCGAAGGGTGTGATAACTCGCCAGGTTCTCCGCGCTGAGCCAGCCCAGCCTCCTCAGCAGATCCGAAACGTGGTCAAACTTTTTGCGGCCGAAAATTACCTTTGCCGAGTAGTTTATAATTTTTTGAATGCGAGATAGGTTCTTTTTGCCTCCGTTACCATACACAGAAATACAGTAGCGGATCTACGAGAAGATCAGAGCATTGACCAGCGCGGAGATGACGGCAGGTGGAAGGTGCCCCCTCAGATGCGACAGACCACCCAGAACTCCAAAACAACGCCGAGTCAATTCTGAGACGTGCGAGTCCCAGCTGAGAGAGCGATCGAAAATAAGACCGATATTTTTGCATTCCGAAATGGTGGGTATATAGTGATCGCGAAATTTCACTGTGACATCCGGTAAGGCACGCAGATTTTGTGGGCTGCCCAACATCATCAGCTGTGTCTTAGCTACGTTAATTTTCAGTCCATTTCCTCGAAACCAGATATCGAGGGAGGCCAGAACTGTTTCCATATGAGTGACAACATTTTGAATTTGATATTTCTTACCACTGACCAAAATTTGGGTGTCGTCGGCGTATTGAACAGCTACTGCACCTTCGGCGAACAGGCTGAGGTCGTTGGCGAAGACGCAGTAGAGGAGAGGTCCGAGAGATGATACTTGAAAAACGCCGATGCTGTTGGGTAACGGGGCAGATTTGTGGACGACACCCAGACTGTCAGTAAGGCTGACACTCTGGGTGTGGTTCTGAAGATAAGCCGAAAACCAGGAAGTATCGATGCTGTGGAGACTTAATTTTGACAGGAGTTTTCAGTGATCTATCACATCAAAACACTTGCTTAAATCCAGCAGGCAGAGAAGGGACACCTCTCCATGGTCACATGCGGATAGGATCTGGTCAGATATGGAGGTCAGAGCGGTTTCCGTCGAGTGACGAGGACGGAAGCCGTGCTGAGTTTGGGAGAGGAGGTGGTTATCGGACAGGTAATTGTAGAGTTGCTGGTGGACGGCACGCTCTACAATTTTCGCAATGACAGGGACGATGGAGATAGGACGGAAATTGGAAAGGTTACAGGGAGCACCGGACTTGAAGATGGGATGGACGAGGCAGTGCTTCCAAGAATCAGGAACATCGGATTGGGTAATGCTGGAATTGACCAAATGCAGGAGCACCTCACCTCACGAGTCGAAGCACACCCTGAACATGTGGATGCTGATGCCGTCTTCGCCACAGGCCGACGACCCGCTCATCCCGAAGACGATGGCTCGCAGCTGAGATAGCGACAACGACTCCAGGGTGAACGCACAGGCACCGACACGCGGCAAACGGCAGGAGATACTCGGCGTCGCTCCCATACTCCTAACCTCGTCAGCCACGCACGGGCCCACGCGGACAAAAAATCGGTTAAGGTCATCAACTGACGCGTCGGGCAGTTTACGAATGGCCTGCTTACCGCCGATAAATGACCTGACATAGCGCCACATTGACCTCTGCCCATCCTCACGGATTCGCCGCTCAACGTCGTTCCGGCTATCACATCTAATCGCCGATTGTACAGCTCGGTTGGCGTCCCTGTACTCCGTGGACTGGTGTCCATAAACGGTCAGCGCACCCGGCGGCGACACATTAAAGCTTTAGTTCCATCTGATACGACCGGGGCGCTAGGGTTCCTGATTCTAACAGTCCTGATGGGAGCATAGTTTATCGCGTGTGATCGGGTCTCCACCGTTGTCTCGCAGGACTTCAAAGCAGATGCCACAGCGTCTGCCTTATAACATGCCAGCTATGCCTACCATGGGACATGACGTATATAGGGTAAACAAAAAGCATTGTCAGGGACAGATTTAATGAGCACTTAGAGACGCTAAAAGTACAACCGCTAATATCCCATTTGGCGAACACTTCATAATCACTTACGGGAGCAGCACTTTGGACTTTAAAACACTCAGCATATCTACTCTGCAAGTCTGCAAAGATATAGCAGAGCTCAAAATCACCGAAACAATAGAAATTAGGACCAAAAACCCTCCATTGGACACAATGACAGCATCCTGGACCCTCAGAAAACCCGGTTCTTTACACCACCTGAGGAAAGCACACATGCAATACAACCGCAGCCGCAGTTGACACATGCATAATACACACACGGACCATACATTGTATGTATTTTACGAGTAGGTAGATATTGTTACATATAAAGTGAAGGCTGTGCGATGGCACGAGGTGAGATGCATAATTGAATAAAATTTGAATAATATATCAGGGATTTAATGTTTACTTTTAGTCCATTTTAAACATGAATTTAAACGCATTTCACAGTCGCAAAGTTGAGAGAACATAGTAATGACACCCGACACTTAAAAAATTAACAAGTGGGCGACAAATGATAAATTTTGCTTTCGGTCCACAAATGTGTCACATCGTCACCATTCCACAATCAGAAGTCGAAAGGACTTGGGTTTGTTTTTGGCGCGAGATGAGGGTGTCAGTAGTAACATGTGCAACAGTAGCAATAACAACCGGTTTCATGCTTTTGGAGAGAATGGTGTTGTATCAACAATCCCGTGCATCAACTAGACCCGGTCTCCCCTACTACTGTTGTCACGTTTATTTCATGTGTTTACATGGCAACATCGCAAGCTGCCACCTGGACTGTGCCATTTGGATCCTCTGAGGCCATGACGTGTAGCGACTTGTAATACATTGGCTTTAGTACTTCCATAATCATAGACATCACAATTTGTTTTTAAAACGCTGCGAAAAGGACATTGCAAAACATTGCAATACAAGATGTAGGGCTGGGTGTTACGGAGACTGAGACGGTATCTTGTGGTTAGGTTAAGTGAGCCATTCGCCTGAAAACAAAGCTGCATAATCACTGCAGTCGATGCGGCCCAAAGCCCCCCCCCCCCCACCTCAAAACAAAGACGCTGGGAATCCCCATAGAAAATATCGTCCGACCCCACAACGGCGATAGTGAGTGCTCAAACAAACCTTGCTGGGATCCAAACAAATCGCACCGCAGCCTAAGACAACCCAAAAATCGTCCAGAACCCAAAAATCGATTTTTGGGTACCAGAACCCAAAAATCGTCGGACCCATCCTCCCGAAAAGCCGCGATGGAAGCGGAAAAATTGCACCGTGGCCTCAAAGCTTGCACAGGGTCCCGGAATGGTTCAGTTTATATCAATAAAAACCAAGGAGACCCTTGAAATATCGGGAAGAGTTCATACAAATATGCATTGAGGCTTGCAATGGATGCACCGGATCAAAAATCGCGCCGACTGAGGCCTCAAGGCTCAGGGGCCCTCCAATGTTGGTGTCATTGCTGAACGTCTGGCGTAACATCTGCCGGTGTGCGTCTACCAACGCACACGACATGACCCGTGTCCAACTGAGGAACTATGAGTAATTGAAGTAAAGTTTAAGGTTAAGGTGGATCAGTTTAGGTTTCATATACGATTGTAAGCTACGTTCTTGTCGATTAACAGGTGTGTGGTGCATATCTTGGGAAAGGAATGACACTTACTATCACCCAGCAAGGCATTAATGTCCTTCTCGTCCCCAATCGTTTGGGACTGTATATTCAAAAGTATATATTGTTCCACTAGATTGCCGACGCCTCGTGCTTCCCACATGATCACCGTATCCCAGCAATTGATCACCAAATCCGAAACGTTCGAAATTTCTTTAAATATTAGTCATTCATTTCAAGAACCCTTCCATGGTTATGAAGACATTGCATGTTGTATTTTCCTCCCATGTATGCTTATATTGTACTCCGCTACTAATTTTCACGTATTATTTTCACGCGTATGACAGTGACCAAATGCCCACTGGTCGAATTCGCTGGATCGACAAGACATCGGTGTGAATGAAAGCGGAGACAATTCAGGGGTGACCACTGATCTGTATTCAGTTTTGGCTTCGAGAGGTGTTTTATTAGCCAATATCTCATATAGTCATATATCCAGTTCTTCAGATAACCATCATGTATCATGTACTCATTACTTGTTGGTAATGAATTGAAGCTAAAAAGGCAGTATTTGCTTTAGAAAATGCAGTATTTAACATGTGTGCTAGATCATGCCAACATTGTTGGCAAACTTCAATAGCTTTTTTATTGTCCATATTCAGAAACACTTTCGTTTCATCTGTTTGTTTCATTCCTATTATCAAGCTGCATAGCATTTTCACACGTCTGGACACCTCCATAAATTGTCATTCGATGAAATGCGTAATGTTGTGTTGTAAGACAAAAGCGCCATGCCAAGATAAAATGGGTTATTCTCGACACCGTGTGAGTTCAGAATTCGAACCTTGCCTGGGGTTCATTTGAACGTGGATGCACGTGAATCATTTGAACGTGGACGTATCACCCATAGGGCCTAAGAATGATCGACATACTGCATGCCATTGCCAAACCATGCGGCGAACCACTGGTTGTCGATGCCGTACCACCCTAGCTTCTCCACGAGACAGTGCTCAACGCTGTCGAATGCTTTTGAGGTGTCTGCCGTGACTAGTGAAATCATCATGTCTTCGTCAACATTGCTAGTCGCATATACTACAACTCAAGCAAGCACTGCCACCTTGGTCGATAGGTCACGGCGGAAGCCATATTATTGCCGGGATATAATATGCAGACTAAGTACATATTGCGTCAGTTTTGTACATACTGTAAGCGCACAAAGCCTAGTCACGACCACCAATATCGATATTGGTCGATAGTTGCACCGCTTAGCATCGTCGCCTTTTTCTATCGGCACTATTGTAATGATTTTCGAGCTCACAATGCTACTATTAATAACATGCAGTAGGTCCAACAACGGCAAGTCACCTTACGCATGGTAATTAAAATAATGTCGGCACCAGTGTCCTAAAATTACTTCACCATTAACTGTGTGGATGAAGGAAGAAGTTGCTTGGGAATAGCGAAATATTTGAAGAAAATATAGGATTGCCACTTAATTATTAAAAAGCAGAATGCCTTTCACTTCAGTAACATGCATTTTACATTATTTAGCAGTCGTGTGCATGATGACTGCCCATACATCGTGTGACAAAATGATAAAAACCTAACACGAGGATGAAATAGCAAACCTCCATTAACCGTGAATTTCCAGGCCACATGGTGAATTATTTTACACTGGTCGGCACCGCCCCACAATGATATCAGTACATGGCGATCTCATCCGCCTCAGCATGGGCGATGGCTATAGCATCGCCGCAGGGCGCTGAGAAAGCGCTCACGCTGCAGAAGCATTGCCGGCGTGACGGGAGCAAATTTGGAGCGTCACAGACGCTGCGTTTTCTCAGTCCTTCCCAGGCTGCTAGTCAATGGCGTCACCAGGGAATGGCCAGCCGCCATATTGCAGGTGGATACAATGTAAATATTGCGAGAGTATCACAGTGCATCTAACATCTTAAGCCAACCGTAAGCTCAGATGCAAATAGGTCCGAACAATGTGTGCGTCCTCTCTATCCGCCAGTACTCTGCATATCAGTTTCCCACGGGACTGGAGCCGATTGCCGAGCTATGAAACGCTAACAATACAGGCACACAACAAGCTCGTATTCAATGGCATCATCCTGCCATCTACCGAGAAATATTGTTACCTATGCTTCAGCGTTAAACTGACATTCATTCCTTATTCAATGCGGTAATACCAAGACCGTGCTGCTACCTAGCGAGAGAAAGCTGAACTTATGCTTCTTGGACATCAGAATTGAGAGTAGATCTTCTTAACAATCCAGTCCCGAAAGTAGATCATCTGAACATACCGGGCCAAGAGTAAATCTTCTGAACATTCCGGGCCAAGAGTAGGTCTTCTGGAAATTCAGTCCCGAGAGTAGATCGTGTGAACACTTCCATCCTCCGAGTAGATCCTCTGAACATTTCCAGGAGTGGATCTTCTGAACATTTCCAGCAGTAGATCTTCTGAACAACTAAGGCCTATTTGTAGATCCTCTGAATAATGCAGTCCCGAGAGTAGGTCTTGTGAGAACAAAAAATCCTGAAAGTAGATCCTGTGAACACTTTCGTCTTCGAGTAGATCTTCTGAACAAACCAGTCCCGAGAGTAGATCTTGTGAACATTTCCAGCTTTCAGTAGATCCCTCAACATTTGCATTCGGGAGTAGATCTTCTGAACACTTGAGGCCTATTTGTAGATCCTCTGAACAACCCAGTCCCGAGAGTAGATCTTGTGAAAAACATTTTCCTGAAAGTAGATCCTGTGAACCCTTTCGTCTTCGAGTAGATCCTCTCAACAATCCAGTCCCGAGAGTAGATCTTGTGAAAATAGATGTTCTGAAAGTAGATCCTGTGAAAATAAACCTCTAAAAGTAGATCTACTGAACGTAGGTCTTCTGAAAGTAGATCTTATGAGCTTCCCCCATGGGCGCTAAATGACCTAGTAGTCGGCGCGCCCTTAAACCAAAATAATCAATCAATCAGCTTGCTGTCTCCCGCTTGGAGCGATGGGCAAACGTAAGTGGCTTCTGTTTTTCAACGGAAAAACTGTAACCACGCATTTCTGTCGGCGTCAAGGCTGTCGAAATATGGAAATCATGCTGTATAAATAAAAAATTCCTGCGAGAGCGGTGGTTAGGTTTCTTGGTTTTACGCTTCACTCTCGCCTAACCTATCTGGACCATTATAAAATGCTCCGTGACAAGTGCTTTAAAACACTGAATATACTCAAGGTGGTTTCACGTGCATCATGCGGTGCCGACAGACTCACATTGCTGCTTTTATGTCGATCTTTAATCCGCTCTAAGCTTGAATATGCGTGCTTTGTGTGTGACGGTGCGTGTGCAACAGCCAAGCGAACGCTGGACACCATTCACCATACTTCGCTACGTATCGTTGCCGGTGCATTTCGCACATCACCGGCAATAAGTCTTAGTAGAAACTAACGAGCCCAGCCTTGCTGTGCGTCGCGGATTGCTTGGGATGCGTTATGCATGCAAGCTGCGAAAGTTTCCTGAACACCCCACATATCGTTCAGTATTTTCGAAACGCATACTTGCTCTGTTCAGAGGGAGACGATTGGGAACATCGATTCCTTTCTGTGTGGGGATCCGCGCCCTATTTGAGAACAGCGGCATGCGCTTGAGTGGAGTGCTGCGTGTGGATTCTGTAAAAACTCCCTGGAGGTTGGTCTTTCCAGATATTGATATATCACTGGCACGTATGAGAAAAGGTCATGTCGTTCCCGCAGAACTGAAGCTCAGAGCACTGGAATTTATTTCGTCATAGGGCACTACACATCGACCTATACGGATGGTTCAAAACGGGCACCGGTGTTGACAGTGCCTTTGTTACAGACACTGCAACTCGAACATTTTCACTCCCAGCAAATGCATCGGTGTACACATCGGAATTAGTTGCAATCAACAAGGCTCTGTGTTTTATTGAGATTGGACATGATACGTCGCATGTGATATATAGCGACTCGCTCAGCAGCATGTTGGCGCTAAGAGGGTTTTACCCACAAAACCTAGTGGTACAAGACGTTCTATTTAAACTTACGTTGCTCAACACAATAAGTAAAAAGTAGTATTCTGCTGGCTCCCAAGCCACGTGGGGATTAGCGAAAACGAGGCTGCGGATGCTGCAGCGAAACGCGCCGCTCAAGGTCCACGCACTCGACGTCTTCCTATCCCCGCGAGGTACTTTTTCCCAGACATTAGGAGTGCCGTATAAAATAAATGGGAAGCCAGCTGGGAGTGCATTGCGGATAATAAGTTGAGGAGAGTTAAGCACCGTCTCGGTGAGTGGCCATCATCGTCACATAACATTGGACGCAGGGAGGTGGTATTATGCCGCTTGCGAATAGGCCATACATGCTGCACCCATCGGTACCTACTGAGCGGTGACGAAAAGCCGTTGTGTCAAAGGTGCTGTGCTCCCCTATCAGTACAGCACATATTGGTTGCATGCCCAATACTTGCCCCTGCGCGATGACGTCACTTCGGGCGCAGTTCAGTCTCGCTATGGGAAGTATTGGGGAATGAATCTCCCTGCATACAATCTGCACAGCTATTCCACTTCCTTGCAGAAATCAAGTTTGCGGTGGTGTATACTCCCCATTAACACGACGACAGGTATGTGGTAGAACTGGTATGGTTATGCTGTATGTCACGACAGTGGATTTTATACTGTGTCCCATTGAGTAGTTTTAACCAGCTCCCGTTCTACAACCTGATATGACTGACTATGTTATGGGCGCTGCATGACCTCTGCAGTCGATGCGCCCTTAAACCCCAGTAACCAACCAACTATCTGATACTCCAGCCATATGTGGCAGGTACCGCACAACCTGCTGGCTGAAGTGTTGAGATGCGTATGCGAAGAAGTGGTAACCGCGCCTGGACGGTCATCAGATCGCCCTTCGCCCAGTTGGTTGGTGGTGGGGAGATTTCTCCATCTACCCAGTGTCTCAGGAACTGTGACATCCACGCATAATTAGAACATCGGATAGCCCATATCGATTCCGCAAGAACGGATTTTTATGCCGAGTATGACGTCTCTACTGAATTTATGACGCCATCAATGTTGTCACTTTTTGGATATTGTGGGTTCATTTTATAGCGATTTCGAAAATTAATCGTTCTGGAATCGCAACGAACTGTGAGGAAAAAGGGAGGTTGAATACTTTATAAAATACCTTTTTAGCATTGTAAGAGATAATTTGTTTGGGAAAGTTTATTTCAACATGAGTAATATACACCTAGTATCCGTATTTAGGGTCAACAGTGCAATATGGAACGGTACCGGGTTTGCTCAAGTTTGTAATTTCAGCTTTAGATGACTAATAATGATGAAGAGTGATGTAAACATAGTTGTACAATAGGATGTGTCACGAAGGGCCTTTTTTTGGAAATTGCACTTTGCTTAGTGAAATTATCGTGCAGATCACCTAAAAAAACCTGTGGTCGAAACCAAATCGAAATCAAACAATAAACAAAATATGCGACAGGCCGATAAAGAAACAAATTTGCCGGGCGCCCGGCGTTGAAGTCTCCAATGATGGCGCTCCGTTGCGATTGGCATCTAACACCACGCGTCCGGCAACCGTCGGAGCGCCGCCGCGGCGATGTGACGAAAAAGGCGGCAATCGGTGCTGTGGATGACTGATGAATGGATTTTGGTGATGAAGCTCATTAATAAAACTCAATGAAAGTGTTTAGTGGGGTAAAAGGCTTTTGATCAGCACCAGTCGCTTAATAAGTTGCCTGGGTATCTGACGCATGAAAGAAAGGTTCACTTTACGTCGCTTGTTCGTTCCATTTTCAATCAGTAGATTTATCGGCGTATAATGCTAATATTTTCACTTTTGAAAGCTTGAACATCTTCAAAATTCCTCGTCTGTTTACATCGAAGACCAATTACATCATTCTGAAACACCTGATATCTTATTGTTATGACAAATAGACCAGGCGAAATCGGCATCATGCTCCGTTCCACTACAACCGAAGGAGACGGGCATACAGCGACGTCACCTTCTGTACGATTGGCCACATTTTTTGTACGAACTATCATTTTATAACTGTACTACTTGTCTACATGCTCGACAGAAAACCCGACATGAAATCCTTTTTGCTGCTGAGCACTGGCATTGCTGACCTGTGTTTCAACTTCGCCACAATGTAACCGTGGCGGGCCTCTTCACCAATTACCTTCAAAGACGCCTCGGTCACCACTTTCACCATCCGTTCCACCGTCTGACTGTGCACGGGGTATGGCGATACTTCGAGAGGACTCGCGATGATGTCTAGTAAGTCATCATCGGACAGTTGTTGCGTCAAGGGCGGCTCGGTTATCGCCTCATTACACCAATCAATCAGCTCCATGATGCTGTTTGCCCCCATATTCACTTTTGGAAGCTTGAACTTCCGCACTTCGTCAGTATCACTATCGACTTGAGTTCTGCGACACTGCTGGATTTGAGTGACCGCCCTTTCCCGAGTGGCTTGATCTTGGCCCGCTGCCATTGCTAGCAGTACTGCCTCAGGGTGATACTAGTAGCTGTTGCGCTGTATTACCGGCTGCACCATGGCCGCTATCTCAGGTCGCAAACTTTTGAGAAGTTGCACGCTGTGCAGCGCATTGCCAGGACCGTCAGAACATTTCCAGTTCTTCTTGATGCAAAACCACATGGGAGTATAGTGGCACACGATGAACTCCGCAGGGGACGAGTAGCCTAGTGGTAAGTTGCTCGTCTCACAATCGAAAGGTTGTGGGTTCGAGTCTCACCTGCCGCTACTCTTCGCCCGCGACCAATCGGCGTGAGAGATTGGCGACGCTGCATGACTCAACGGTCGATGTGTCTTAAAGCCGATAACCAACCAACCAACCGATGAACTCCGCTAGCATTCTCAGACTGTCTGATGGCTATTCGGTTGATATGTAGAGCCGGATAATTCACGCCGCCAGAGTCAGCCACCTGGAGTGGTTTAGTGGACCGATCTTCATTTTCGCAGTTCTATCTGAGATACTGGACACTGCGCGCCAGACTACAGAATAGCCTGATCTGAATTTAGGTCACTGAGAATCTCCTGCGTCATTTCTGAAACATTTCCGCCATCGATTGGCTCAACATCGACCACTGGCAAGGTTTCTACTGCGTCTGCAGCAGCTCTGCCAATCAGCCCACTAAACGACTTAGGTCCTGTTCTGACTCCATCTAACTGGCTAAATACTGCACGAAGATTAAGTTCATTTGCATGAAGTTGGCACACAAGCCAGTGGACGGGGCGTTTTTGTCCGAGCTCAAACAAACGGATAACACCACCTTTTTGGCCAGTATTAACTCTCGTGCCGTCACAGCCAAGCACAGAAACATCCGCACCAAACTCATATGCCACGGCGTTCAGGTCCTGAAAAATGTCCTCCGCTTTCCCAGTCTGTGGGGTAAAATGTCCTAAATATGCGCTGTCTGACTCGGATACAACCGCAATGTGCTCTACCGTCTTCTTTGAACTGGCTGTCATAAGCGTGTCGTCTTTTCTACCGTCGAAGTAAAGACCAGATACACGACCTGCATGATCCTCATGGCTCTGGGCTACTACCTCTCTTCTAATCCGATCCCTTGCTCGCCATACTTTTTGCTATCCACTATGCAATCCATATCGTCAGAAGTGATCCGACCAATGTCCACTTGGAAACCGTTTATGATCGCAGCACACGCACGATTAGACACTCCGTACCGATCTGCTGCTAGAGCCGTATTTAGCAGTTCGTCTGTGTTACTGTTCACCATATACTCTGACTCATTGACTACAGATGTGAGCGATGATGAATCTGTGGCGGAATCTTGGTCTGAATTATAATCTAGCTGGGCCATTCCAGAAGGTCCCGGTTGTGGTGATGTGACTCTCGGCGGTCAGACGCCTCCTTTCGTCCATGGCGCGTCGACGAGTGATTTCACGGATATCTGCGGTGCCGATTTGCATTTGGCGAGGTCCTCTCTGGTCTTGGACAAAGGGAAACCCCATTCGTGGCACTTTGTCGGCCATCGCACATTTGCAGCTATCGATATCAGCACATTTGCAGCGGGCTATATCAAACAATTTTCCAAACCACTCATCACCGGACGGACGTACACCTGGTGATGCCGACTTCTTTCCAGCAGTTTTCATGTATCGCAAGTAGCGATCGCGGCATTCTCGAACCATATGTTCGACTCGGGCCCTCCTAACAATTGGTATTCCTTCGCAGCACCACATTTTCATCACACTTTCCGCGACAAACTTTATACGGGGTGCTAGCCTCTCTTTCAACCTTTTGTTCGCAACGCATGAGTCTCTATTCACTTTACTCAAGTAATTCAGAACGTCAATTCTCGTGGGCAGTCGGTTTGTTTTTAGTTCAGAGGGAACCAAAAGCCATTTGGTGGAAGCGCGGGTCTTCATGTTCGAACTCTTACCCCGATCACACCGACTCAGGTAATATCACACTTCACAGGCAGTGGGCACAACTTGCAGACACCAAACCACTCTTTTTCGGGCCGTCCCGCGGGGTCTCCGCCGCCGACTGCCTTGTCTCGGCGGCCCTTCCCTCCCCTGCCCTGTCTCGCTCTTTGTGTTCTCTACCCTCACCGTGCGCCGGCCGTCTCCCGCCCCATCCCAGCCCCTCCCCCGCGCCATGCGACGATCGCCGCCGGCTCGTGTCGCCCTCGTTAATAGGTTGTCCCTACTGCTGATAATCCCAGTTTCCCTTGAAACTTGAGTAACGAAAAGGAACAGGAGACTTGGATTGATTAATAAAACAGGGATGTATGGCATGCGAAGCTATTTTGTGTCGTTAGTGCGTACGTAATTTATTCGAATGATGATTCATAGCACCGTGAAAGGTGGAGCACAGACAAAGGAAAGTGGAGCGATCAGTCCTTCAGTGAAGTTTAATCTTCACAATCAGATATATCCCGGCTCCCCTGATCGGTTTTTGAATTACCAGAATCCATTCATAAGCCATCCACAGCACCGACTGCCGCCTTTTTCGTCACAGCGCCGCGGCGGCGCTCCGACGGTGGCCGACGCGTGGTGTTAGATGCCAATCGCAACGGAGCGCCATCACTGGAGACTTCAACGCCGGGCGCCCAGGAAATTTGTTTCTTTATCGGCCTGTCGCATATTTTGTTTATTGTTTGATTTCGATTTGGTTTCGACCGTAGGGTTTTATTTAGGTGATCTGCACGATAATTTCACTTTGCATAAGAAAAACCGTTCAAGCGACACGCCCTATTGTACAAGGCTGAGAGCTCATTTTCTTATTTCTGTCCAGATATGCAGTCGCTGACAGTTTCACATAATTGTCGGTATTCAGAAATTTGTGGCAACTTCATAGTCTTTTTATTCTTTTTCTTGTGGGTGGGGTAGGGGGCATACCCTCAGCCAACGGTAAGTCGGTGGCCTCCAGTGATCTAATCCCGAGGTTTTTTAAAGACATTTCAAGAGAAATTGATAGCCACAGGTTCACACCAGGTTCATACTGGGTAGAATGAGCTTCACATGTACTCCGACACGAACACGCAGAAGGAACAAAACTACCACTAATAAACAAACAGAAGATTGAAGAAAACATCCACCAAATAACATATTATTCTACTTATGATTACCAAATAAACCAGCCACTTTTCGTACTATCAATCACACAGACGACGACCGAACACACCACAACGAACCACAACGAACGGAAATGCCGACAACAACGCGCCAGACCTCGCGCCTGTGCACTGAACAATGGCCTCCGGTCGCTACGAATTCGGCAGCGGCGTCTCCAGTAACTTTCTTCACGCATAGCCCTCACCCTATCCTGGATATCCGACCTTGACCCACACTTCAGTGACCACGCACCCATTACCATTACCTTCACCCAAATCCCTACCACCGGCCTCCCTAATCCCCAGTCTGGCCGGTGGAACCTCAAAAATGCCTCCTGGAACCCTTTCTTATAATCCTTAGCATTCCAAACAAACCACAGACCCCAACTGTCACCAGAACAATTCGCAGACATACTCATCACCACAGCACACCAACACATACCACAAACAAAACCACGACGCCAACACAAACCTCGCGCGGCTCCCTGGTGGAATGATGACTGCCACCGGACGATCCGCGCGAGGAACCACGCACGCCATATACATGAAAGACACCGCACACCAGACACACTAGCAATATACAAACAACTCAGAACACAATGTAAGACCATCATTAACGACGCAAAAAGACTTCTTGGAACACATTCAGCACCCAATTTAACAGATTTACACTTCTGAAAACATTTCAACACCAACAACGACCCCCAACCAAAGCCATCACACTTAGACACAACAACAACATCACAACAGACCCCCAAGCAATAGCAAACATATTCGCAGGCCACTACCATCTTAGATCATCTACACTGGCAGGAAACCCCCCACCCCCAATCAGACACACACGCACACACCTCTACAACACTAGATTTACAATTACAGAACTACAATTAGCAATCACACAGACAGGTAACACATGGGTAGGACCGGACAACATTCACTATTATTTCTTCAAACACCTACCAACATCAGCACTGCACACACTATTCAACACATAACAACACCGCATGGACCACACATACATACCCACAATCCTGGCTACACGCTTCTCTCCTGCCCATACCTAAACCAAACACAGTCTCAACGCTTTGCACATTCTATCGCCCTATTGCCCTCACTAGCTGCTTCCACAAACTATTCGAACGTCTTGTCAAAAAACGCCTCCTCTATATCATTCAAACACAACACTTAATCTCTCCTATTCAATCATGCTTCCTTCCCAATCGATCATGTTTAGACAACCTTACTTACCTCATCACAAACATCCAGGAAGCGGGGGCCAGGAGACGTTCCACGACTGCCGTCTTCCTGGATATAAAACAATCCTATGACACCATAAACATAAGAGCACTATTACAACACTTACACAACATCGACATACAAAGCAGACTGATGCACTACCTCCATTTCTATCTACTCAACGGATCTTTTCAAGCAAAAATTGGGCCCCACACCTCAGACACCAAATTCTCCACCACCGGTTTAATGCAAGGCTCAGTTCTCACTCCCCTACTTTTCATTTTAGCCCTAAATTCCGCCGTCGCCGACAACTTTTCGACCAAGGTTGCAGTCTACGCCGACGACATAGTATTATGGACATCAACAGAAGCACCAGCACACGCACTAACATTGCTACAAGACGCACTAACAGAGCTCAACAACAAACTTGCCACACTAAATCTCCATATAGCACCACTCAAATCCAAATGCATGATTTTCGGCTACAACAGAGACACAAACTTACAACCCCTAAAAATAAACAACTCACCCATTCCCTTTGTGACCAAAACAAAATTTATAGGTATCACATTAGACCAACGACTAACTTTTCGGCCACACCTAAACATACAAATACGCGCCTTGAAAAATCAACATACTACGAGCACTTTCTGGCACACACTGGGGATCCGCCCGAAACACACTTCTGACCCTTTACAAATCACTCATTCGGCCAATTCTGCAAAACGGATCCCCACTCTTCGAAAATGCAGCTGACACAAACCTCATAATTCTAAATTCTATTCAACGACGATGTCTTCAAATAGTCACAGGGGCTTACACCACCTCACCTTCTCACGCTCTTCACATATACAACCACATCCCAGAACGACGTACAGACGTACAGAAGCACTACTTAGATACCACTACAAAACACAACTCACGAAACAACACCCATGCACACAGGCACTAAAACTCCGCACAGCACGCAGACACCAACTCATGAACTCCTCACGACTACAAACCACAATAGGCTGCCGCATACACCGACACGCTAACACACTAGACATAACGCTCCCAACAACACCACACCCACAACCCATCGCATGGTGGAAACAGCCGACATCCAACACACACTTCCTCATTGACAAGCCAAAAAGCACATACATACACACACGCAGAAATACAACTATTCCTACAATTCACAGCACAGTACGCTAACTACAACATGATGTATACGGCCGACTCCAAATCATATGCACAGCAGACGGGCGCAGCGGCGGTGCTGTACCCCAACGCAGCGCCGCAGCGGGTCATCCTACGCGCCCGTCTGCACGACACAGCATCCACATACACAGCAGAATTATTCGCTATCTTCTCGGCTTACTGCACCATCTGCAACACCAAAATTGAACACAACGTCATAGCCACAGACACAAAATCAGCATTACAGAGCATAACACCCCACACCAAATACAAACACCCCCTCATACCCAAAATACTACGCACCCAAAAACAACTCACCATACCACAACGGCCAACACTTCTCTGGATCCCAAGTCACACAAACATGCACGGCAACGAACACGCAGACACAGAAGCAACACTACAACAAATCACACAATGCCCCTACTCACAATCCGACTACTATCCCGCAATACGACAGGCCATTAACAAACACATACAAGAAACATGGTATACAGTAACAACACAGCTACACGAAATACACCCCAAACACGAACACTGGCACTCCATCAATCAACCAAAACACCAGACTAAGAGAATGGACACTAACACGACTACGCATAGGACACACAGCACTCACACACTCATACCTCCTACTCAATCAACCACGACCACAATGCACTACCTGTCGCCACACACTCACAGTCAAACACATGCTCCTATGCTGCACCCCCCCCTCGATGAGGCACCACCTTTACGTGGTGGGGGGGGGGGGTTGAGTGTCTCAATGACCCGGCGGCCATCATACCGGCGAGGGGTGAGACCAGGGAGTGCCTCACTCGTCCTTCCATCCACACGCTCCCATTCCAACGCCCATCTCATCCCAACCCATGTCCTTCACTTGGCCGTGCAACACCAACTATCCCAGCTATGAGCAGGCAAGGCAACTTCCCCGGCCCTGCCCACCAGCTCTGTTTTATCGTGGTAGCCACGCCCCCTCGACCCGTCCCCCGGGGTTGACGGAGTCCTGGAGGTTGAGATCCCCCGTCGCACGGTGCTAGTTGTGACGGGGGACCAACACACCTCTTTGGTCCTGATATCCCGGAGGGGCGGGCGGGTCCGCGGGGTCTCACGCGGACCAAGTGGCCGGCCGGCCGGGGTTAAGGGGTGGGCGGCGTTGGATTACGGTCGGGGTGGTGAGTTTCTCTCTCCCGGCCGGACTGAGGCCCTGCCTGCCCCGTATAGCTCTTCGGGCGCCGGCGACCTCCCGTTCGCGGGACCCAGGCGTCCCCCCAGTAGGGCCCTATGCGGAGGGGCGCCCGGGGAGCTGAAACCAAGCGCAATATATGGCATCAACAACCCAAAGAAAAAACACCCCTGGTCCCTCTCGTGGGGGCCAGACCAACCCCCATATACGACGTGATCGGAGCTCTCCATCGGATGGTACCCCCGTACCACGTGTGCTGGTTTTCCGGGGAATTAGCAAGTCTTGCGGCCCTGTCCCCCTTCCAAAGGCGGGACGGATGTGACAGATTCGGTAGGATTATAATATGCGAAAGGCTGAAGGACGCTCTGGAGGTTGAATTTGCGGCAGCAGAGCAGGCGGATGCAGCACTGCGATCATCTGAGTTTGTGTATGGCGTGCGTAAGAACGGGAAAAAGGAGGACGAGACGATCACTATCACCGTGGAATCACATAGTACAAAAATACCTCGCGTGGAGTAATTAACTGCTTTGACCTAAGAGATGTTACAGGGGATGAGATCGTGGATGGGCTGGCAACTTTCGGGGCCATAGCCGCCAGGAAAATGAAAGTAAGGAGGGGTACAAACTTTATTTTGACCAACAATATTATTATAACTTTCAACACAACCGATCTTCCCTCGGAGATCAGAGTGGGCTACCTGTGTGTGAGAGTGAGACAATTCCTCCCAAATCCATTGCGTCGTTTCAGATGCCAAAGATTCGGCCACACTACTCAATTTTCCCGTGGCCGCCCAGCGTGCAGCAGATGTGCCTCCCATAATCTCACGGGTGAGCAGTGCTCCTCTGAACACCCTTTCTGTACGAACTGCGATGCAGGACAGGTCCCCCATACGTCGTATGATCGTACGTGTCCAAATTACAATAGGGAAAAGGAAATTATTTCATTGAAGCACACGCACAAAATATCGTTTAGAGAGGCCAGGATTGAGTTGATCGCGCAACTTACAGCTCTTCTCCAAGCTTTTGGGGTGCCCCTCGCCTCGCCTGCGATACAGACAGTATAGTAAAAAGAACGACAAAACAACTGAATCCCCACCCACCACCACATGTTGTGCGGAAGATGTTTTGCAGGCCTCTCAGCAGCCTACTCCTGACGGTGGGGAGTCCACCGGTCCAAGAGGCCGGCTCGATCTTCCCCTTCCATCTACCCTTCCCCGACTACCACATCTACCTATACTCCATGATCACCCAAATCCACGTCTACTCCTTCTCCCAAAGCCACCATCGTTAACCCTATCACTCCGGCCATCTCAGATGGGGGCAGTTCCGCCTCCCGTCGCGCCCCGGTAGAGCCACCTCCGGCATCGCGGCGATCGCAGATGACCGGGGTTGGACCAGGAGCCCCCGATATGGGGGTATCGGGTCGAGTAAACCGTGACGGGTCGTGTGACGCCTCACTCTCCGAGCGTCCTGCCGGTCCGTCACAGGCCGAGGGCCTGCACGAATCCATAGCCAGAACCTCTCGGGCACCCCCCGGGACGGTTCCTGGAGATGCGATGGGACCTCCACCCGTTCACCCTCGTGAGGACCCGCCACGCTCTTCCCCTATTGCCGGACGCAAAAGGGCATCACCTTGGGCAATTTCGCCACCGAGCGGTGGTATGCCTAGGAATCACCAGCGAGCGAATTCTGCGTCCGCGGAGGCTATGATCCACACAGGTGGATCCTAATTAGCCATTTACGTAATTGTTTTTATTCAACTCTGATATTTGGATGTCCGGAGGCAGGGCACGTTTGTATACATGGACACACACCACTTTGGAATACTAAGACACTTGTTTGACACCTACGTCAACAGTTATACAGTGGAACTGTCGGGGTTTTAGAACTAGCGCCCAAGACCTCCAGGTGGTCTTAAATCGGTACCGCCCTGTGGCGGTATGTCTTCAGGAGACCAAACTTTCACCTAACTACATCGTGTCGTTAAATGGGTACTCAATGTTTCGGAAGGATGTGGTGACTGATGCTGCGGCACACGGTGGAGTGCTACTAGCAGTCCATAACAGCATCCCCATGAGAGTACTAACCCTGCATACTACACTCCAGGCGGTTGCCGCTCGAGTACTATTTGGTCACAGATGTATCTCGGTATGCTCCGTATACCTGCCTCCGGGGAATGTGTGCCCCACCGTAGAACTCGCTAACCTGGTGTCCGAACTGCCTCGACCCGTCTTGCTTTTGGGCGATGTTAACGCTCACCACACGTTGTGGGGATGTGACGGTATCAACACCCGTGGTCGTCATCTGGAATCTTTCATCCTTAACGAAATGCTCTGCATTTTAAATACTGGAACACGAACACACTTTTCCACACCGTCGGGAACCACTTCCACCTTGGACCTCAGCCTGGCCAGCCCGCAGCTAACGGAGTGCCTAGAGTGGACGGTGGACTCCGATCCACTGGGGAGCGATGATTTCCCAACCTGGTTGGGTTACCTGGACGGATCAGTTTTAGGCCCGCGCCCGCAGCGATGTAATTTTAAGAAAGCGGACTGGGGTAGATTTCAAGAGAAAATTCAAGCTGCTTTCCGCTCAGAATCAAGGTCTCCGCCACTACCAGTGACAGAATTAACCGCACATCTCGTGGAATGCGCCTCCTCAAGTATCCCCAGGACCTCTGGACTTCCTCGATGCACCCCTGTGCCGTGGTGGACGGAAGGGTGCAGTGACGCTATTCGTGCTCGAAGACGCGCATTTCGAGCCTTCGACCGTAATAGCACCACTGCCAACTTAATAGAGTTCAGGCGTGCTCGGGCCCTTGCTCGGCGCACTATGCGGGAGGCCAAGCGTGTTTCGTGGATTGAGTATGTTAGGTCACTCAATCGATCCTCGCCAACCTCATTAATTCGGTCTCGCATCAAGAGTATATCTGGCCGATTTAATGCAGGCCCGCTTCCCACGTTGACGGTCGGTAGCCGTGAAGTGACGAACCCGATTGATGTGGCGAACGAGATTGGCCATTCTTTGGTAGACGTTAGCCGCGCCGGCAACGGCGACCCACAATTTATGCGCCACCGGGCGCGCTGTAAATCGACTTCGATTGATGTTTCTACTTCAGAACATCCGTCATACAACGGCTGCTGTACTCTGGCTGAGATGGAATCGGCAATTAACTCGTTGCGCAGTGTAGCCGAAGGACCCGATGAAGTGCACAATGAGCTGCTGAAGCACCTGCCATCCTCTTTGGTCGCGGAGCTTTTACATACCTTCAACCTGATATGGACAAATGGCGGGTACCTTCCATCGTGATGCGAAGCTACAGTTATCCCACTGTTGAAATCTGGGAAACGTGGCCTGGACCCCTTAGATTATCGTCCAATCTCTCTGACGTCTGCATTAGGTAAGCTAATGGAGAAACTCGTGAATGGACGCCTGTCCTGGTTCTTATAAAAATGACATCTTCGTAAACACGCAGTGCGGCTTTCGGAAAAAAACAGGAGTACCTTTGACCATATTTTAACACTGGACACCGAAGTACGCATCGCTTTTAAGAGGAAGCGACATCTAGGCGCGGTGTTTTTTTTTACATACAAAAGGCTTACGACACCACGTGGCGTAGAGGAATCCTGCTGAAGATCCCCAAGCACGGAATTCGAGGACGACTTGGTACCTTTTTACAAAACTTCCTAGCATATCGCTGTTTTCGTGTACGTGTCGGTAACTGCCTGTCGGATTGGTTTATTCAAGAGAATGGTGTCCCACAGGGAAGCGTCCTGAGTGTGACCCTCTTCGGGGTAATGATCAACGATTTTGGGGACTCGCTTCCTGTGACCATTGGGCGCTCCTTATATGTTGATGATTTCGCCATATGGTCATGTGCCTCACGTACACCGCCGATGGATCGACAGCTACAGCTAGCTATCAGGCCCATGGAGAAATGGGGAAACACGAATGGATTCCGTTTCTCTACAGTGAAAACTGTTGCCGTACACTTCTGTCGCCGCCGTTTATGTCCCAATATGAAAATCATACTGTACAGGCAGGTGATACCGGTGCAACCGGTAGTGAGATTTCTCGGGGTGGAATTTGATTCAAGCTTGACAAACCGACAACATCTTAAAACGCTACGAGATGAGTGTGTAAATACTTTAAATATCTTAAAATGTGTGACTCGTGCGATCTATGGAGCAGACCGCGCGTCACTACTTGTGCTATACCGATCACTTGTTCGGTCAAAACGTGACTACTCGTGTTTTATTTATGACGGAGCTTGTTTGACGAATAAACGCATCCTGGATGCAGTCCACCACTCTGCGCTTCGCATCATCACGGGTGCATTTCGTACTTCTCCAACGGCGAGTCTCCTTGCGGAAGTTCACGAGTTTCCACCCTGTCTGCGGCGTGAACAGCTTGACATGCGATATGCTTGCAAGATACGGCAATATCCGGACCACCCAGCTTACACCCATGCATTCTCCCACCGGATAGTAACGCTGTTCACAAACGAACACCATACGAGAGCCGTGCCATACGGAGTGGGGATGAGACGACTTTTTTCTCAGAGCGGCGGTCTCCGGCTCCAGGGTGTTCGACGGACTGAGCACATTTCAATGCCTCCCTGGGAACTCATCACACCGGAAGTTGACACATCCCTCGCTTACACAAAGAAATCCGATATTACACCACATGAATTCAGAACACTCGCCATGGAGCACATTGAATGTTACACTGGATTTGTTGCAACATAGACCGATGGATCCAGAATTGAGACCGGTGTTGGCAGCGCTTTTATTGCAGGTACTGTGGTTAGAAGCTTTTCCCTGCCAGCACATGCTTCTGTGTATTCTTCCGAGCTTATTGTCATTCTGAAAGCTATCTGTTTCATCAAAGTATCAGACGACCCGCTTCACATTATTTTGACGGATTCTTTAAGTAGCCTTTTAGCGTTGAGGACACAATCCGTCAAACCCCATTTTACGGGACGTCTTAACTCGTCTTACCGTTGTATACCAGACAGGTAAAAGAGTGGTGCTATGTTGCATCCCGAGTCACGTAGGGATCCCCGGAAATGACCTAGCTGATGCCGCTGCAAAACGTGCGTCACTAGCTCCATGCTCACGAACTCTACCACTCTCTGCCCGTGACCACTTCCGAACCATTTCTGACTCTATGCTCACAAAGTGGCAAGGCTCTTGGAATGCAATACCCGATAACAAGTAGAAAGCGATCAAGAACCGCTTCGGTAAATGGAGTTCGTGCTCGCGTAGGATTACGCCAGACGAAGTGGCACTATGTCGCTTGAGAATTGGACATACATATGCCACTCACTCTTACTTGCTTACTGGTGATGATGTGCCACGCTGCCCCAGATGTCACGCCCGCTTATCTGTGCGGCATGTCCTGCCCTGCCTACGAGGAGGAGCGTAAACGTCACTTTGGGCGTGTTCAGACTTTGTCACTCAGTGAGGTTTTAGGCGACGACTAGGATATTGTTCGATCGGGGCGACTATTCGACTACCTCGCTGAGATATCGTTTTCCGTAATCTATGCGCCACGTTGAAAATGTGGAATGTTGCCATGCTTTATCTCACTTACGATTCGTTGTGTGAACTAATATTCTGCAAGGTTGACTAGCATGCATGTGCGATATGTCGACGTGTAAATAAGTTGTATTGTTATAGGCGCTACATGACCTATGTGATCGATGCGCCCTCAAGCCCTAATAACTAACTAACTCATATATTGCACCAAATACAACAACCAAAGTCAACATAACAAACTACTGCACCACGAACAACGTCCCACTGAACCTCACCACGCTCCTCAACGACGACCATCCAGCATTACACGAACACCTCTTCCACTTTCCCAAGACTACACGCATTATGGAACAATTGTGAAAAAAGGAAAAAAGAAAAAAAGGAAGATACGTTAAAAACGAGAGGAAATGAACAAAACCAGGAAAACGTGAAGAAAAGAAAGATATGTTACAAAAAGAAAACAGAAAAAAGTTATTTTAATAAATGGAGAAATATATATATATATATATATATATATATATATATATATATATATATATATATATATATATATATATGTTCTTCCAATGTTCACTTCTGGCGATGACCAGACCCCCCCCCCCCCACTACACCCGATACCCAAATGTGGCACCGACCGGACTAACTCTCTCTCGACTTTATCACCTCCGGCTTCCAAACAACTCTACTGCACCAGCTCTACATCTTCAATCGATCCGGACTACCTCAGCTCTACTCTTGAAGACCATCTCAACGCTATTTCACCAATGCTCGACGACTCTACTAAACCTCCACCTCGGATTCATCCTCCTACACTACGCTACTCACTCTCTTACACATCTTCTCTCAACCGGAACCAGCCGATGTCACCACACGGTGGCAGGCTGGTAAAATTCACTCACACACACACACACACACACACAGTAACCTCCCTTCGAGCTACCCTATAGTGGGAAAATTGACACTTAACGCGCAATGGAGTGGGGGCGGATTCCGCCCCCCCCCCTAAGATCTCAGCTCCTATGAAGGCTAGAGCAACGAAACGAAAACGAACAGGGTGAATGGGCACGATAGTTAACTCTATTGTGTGCAAAGTTCATGACCTTAGGTCAATATCTTCAACGTCAAATGAGGTCAAAATAGCAAAATTTTCTGGTTTTGCGTGGCTTCGCTTGTCATTGTTACGGATCGCTGTGGTTGTGCTTAAATGCTCCAAAATTGGCATTAATTATGTTTTGGACATTTGTAATGGTGCCATACAGATGTCAGATCCGCCATTTGACCTCAGGTCACCTATATAGGAGCACTTTATTAGGTCATTACCTGCTCCAGTTACCGGAACCGGGCTCCCATCCAGACTGCTCCGCTGGGCGGCTCCGCACATTCAGCTTCGCAAAGAAAGGAGTGAAATACATGAATAAAGCATTGAAACGCTTAGGCACACAATAACAAACAGTAGATTTCGGGATGTATAGGGAGTAACATGTAAAGTGACATCAATCGCAAGACAGTCATCTGCATTTATGACACATTCCAGTTGACCAAGTTTGGTTCCATTACCCTATCATGAACTTGACCTGACTTGACGTCGGTGGCCTAACATGACTTTTAAATTATATAGCATAACAATATGCATCAAACAAGTCGCTAGTGTTGTCAAGAACACTTTCCTACTGCCAATATACGGGAAGCGTTTCAGCGCCGATTTTTGTGGTCTGGCGCTGCGAATTGGTTTTACTTTAACGGCCCCTAACGTGAAAACTTCTCGGCCGATTTGCATTTTTCTTGCTTTAAACAATGCGCCGGTGATTTCTAAGCAGGTACGCGAAATATTTGGTGTACATTGGCCGGTACAATATGGAGTTATGTACGAAAAAATTGGAAGGATTGTCGGATTTCGCCATACCCCCTCTAAGGCGTATGTTAACCTGTTATGAACTTGACCTGACTTGACCTCGGTGACTTCACATGACTCTGAAACAATGTAGCATGACAATGTACATCAAACAAGTCGCTAGTTTTGCCAACAACACTTACTTTTTGCTAATATACGGGAAGCGCATCAGCGCGGATATTTGTAATCTGGCGCTGATAATTTTTTTTTGAACTTAGCGACCCCTAACTCGAAAAATGTTGGGTTGATTTTCATTTTTCTTACTTCAAACAACGCGCCGATCATTTATTGGCAGGTACACAAACAATGGCGTATATCGGCCGGTAAAATGTAGAGTTATCTACGAAAAAACGGAGGGGTGGGCGGATTTCGCCCCTCCTCCCCCCCCTCCAGTGCGCGTGTTAAGAGACGTCTTCCGGAGTCCCGGAAGCACGCCGATCAGAATTTGCTTCCCCCGATGAGGCACCACCTTTACGCGGTGGGGTGGGGGGGGGGATTGAGTGCCCAAATGACCCGGCGACCACCATACCGGCGAGGGGTGAGACCAGGAGTGCCTCACTCGTCCTCCCATCCATACGCTCCCATTCCAATTCCCATATCATCTCAACATCCATGTCCTTCACGTGACCATGCAACACCAACAATCCCAGCTATGGGCAGGCAGGGCAACTTCCCCGGTCCTGCCCACCAGCTCAGTTTTATCGGGGTAGCCGCGCCCCCTCGGCCCGTCCCCCGGGGTTGACGGAGTCCTGGAGCTTGAGGTCCCCCGTCGCACGGTGCTAGTTGTGACGGGGGACCAACACACCTCTGGTCCCGATATCCCGGAGGGTCGGGCGGATCCGTGGGGCCTTACACGGACCAAGTAGCTGGTCGCCTCGGGCCGGGGGCCTGGGATTTTCCCAGTGCCCGCCGGCCCGGCCGGCTGGGGTCGAGGGGTGGGCGGTGCTGGATCCCGGTCGGAGTGGTGAGTATCTCTCTCCCGGCCGGGCGAAGGCGCCGCCTGCCCCCGTATAGCTCCTCGGGCGCCTGGCGACCTCCCGTGCGCCTGGCGACCTCCCGCGAACGGGACCCAGGCGTCCCCTCAGTAGGGCCCTATGCGGTGTGGCGCCCGGGGAGCGGAAACTAAGAAACACTTCATGGCAAATTCCAACTTAAAAACAACCCACCTGCCCCCTCCAGTAGGGGACAGACAACCCGGACTACCAGGACAATGAGTGGAGTGCATAGAGTCTCCGGGCCCCAAGTGGGTCTGCCTGCACCACGTATTCTGATCGTAAAATCGCTGGGGGAATATTTTAAACCTTCACTGCTTACTCCGTTCCGAAGGAAGGAAGCATGTGACAAGCTAGGATCGGTGCTCAGGTGCGAAAAACTCAGAGGCGGAGGGTTAGAAGTTGAATTTGAAACTGCTGAAGATGCAAAGAGGGCGATGGACGCAACAGAAATAACGTACTCTAAACGACATGAATCCAGCAGGCGAACTGTCACTGTACGTATCGAGATTCAGCCCCACAACACGAAAAATTACTCCAAAGGAGTTATTAACTGTTACGACCTACGAGATGTTTCAGATGCCGACATTGCAGATGGACTAAGAGAGTGCGAAATAGTAGAGGCCCGCAGAATTTAAATTAGGAAACGACAGGTATTACAGCCAACAGACAACATCATCTTAACTTTTCACATGCCAGATCTTCTCGAGTTTATTTTCGTCGGAGATGTTCGTGTGAAGGTCCGCGTATTTGTACCCAATCCCATGAGATGCTTTCGATGCTCCCGTTTTGGTCATGCGTCACAGCATTGTCGGAACCGAGAAACATGTGGACGGTGTGGATCTGCCCAACATGTGCAAGATAAATGTGAGGCGGAGAGTCCGCGCTGTTCAAACTGCGGCCCAGGCCAATACCCCATACCACCTACGATCGTTCTTGTCCCATTTTCTTGAGAGAAAAAGAAATAGTTACAAGGAAAAGTTTCCAAAAGATCACATTCCGTGAGGCGCGCGATATCTACGAGGCAGCACACCCGAGAATATCGTATGCAGCGAAGGTGAACCTGAACTCCAGCATCACACAACAGACGCCGAAGCAGTCGCACACGCACATGAATGTCGCTCATCTGATAAGTCAACTCAGTGCCATAATGCTCGCCTTTGGCATTGAGTGCACACCAATCGGAGAAAGAGCTATGTCCTCTCCCCAGACGGTGATGAGAGTCCTCGGTTGCCGACCCTGTAGCGACACCTCAAGGAGACTGGGTCCAGGTCCAGCGAGGAAAAGGACCTGTCCGTCCATCCACAACCAAACCCAACCCATCCCCAACCACTTCAACCCCTACCTTTAGCACTCCCATCCCTGCCTCCCCTTCGCCCAGTACTCCATTCCCGTTAGGGAAGAGCCCAGGAGCTCTCCGGAACCAAGCCTCGAGACATAAACGTCTCTGAGTCGCGTCGATCCAACGGGAATCCAATCCCTACCCGCCGCCTTCACCACCCCTAAACCTGTCCAACCCATTCCTACACCCTCCCGAACCACCCCAACTCCCCCTCACCCACCAACCATCTCCGAAGAGAAGGGCGTGGCCTCAGGCCGGGTGCCGATAGTAGCACCCTCAACGACCCGATCACGCCTACCGAATGAGGTCCGCCCATGGGTCCCGGACATGGGGGCTTCCGGCCGGACATCCAGAGCTGGATCGAGGGATACGTCGCCAATTGTAGGGAGACAGGATCGCGGGGCTTGCTCCCCATCGTCCCCATCTCTCCAAGCCAGCTCTCTTCATCCCGCAGAGACTGCGAGGGTGATGGGGCCACCCCCCACACCTTCCCAGGCCGGCCGGAAGCGTGCCTCGCCCTGGTCAGTCTCGGCGACCGGCGGAGTGAGTTCGAAGGCGCACAGCATCGAACTAGTGGGCTCCGGCTGGTTCGCCCTGAACTGACAAGTCTTAACCCCTTTTAACATAACCCTTTATACAGACCGTCTTACAATGGAACTGCAGGTGTTTTAGAAGCAGTGCCCATGACTTGCAAGCAGTTCTGAGCAGGGTCTGTCCGGTGGCGTTCTGCCTTGAGGAGACCAAGCTGTCGCCGGACACCGCAATCCAGGTGAAATGCTACACCCTCCATGGAAAAGGAGTAGCATCCGACACTATGTCCCATGGTGGAGTGCTTTTGGGCATCTACCATAGTGTTCCCTCCCAACCATTAGTGATGAACACACGCCTCGAAGCCGTTGCTGCCAGGGTGCAATTTGGTCATAAAAGTATTTCATTATGTAGCATTTACCTGACTCCGTGCACTTCATTTCCATCTACTGAGCTGAAACTTCTTTGTTCTCAGCTCCCGGAACCAATTTTACTCTTAGGTGACTTCAATTCACATCATACCGTTTGGGGATGTGAAGATATTAATGGGCGTGGACGTCTGATGGAGAAATTCCTACACGAGGAGTCATTGTGTATTTTAAACACAGGTACCAGAACGCACTTCACAATGCCGTCTGGACAGACTTCTGCGTTAGACCTGAGTATATGTAGTCCCCAGCTTGTGCAAATGTTTAATTGGTCGGTTGATACTGACCCTCTGGGAAGCGACCATTTCCCAATGTGGCTAGAATATCGTGAAGGGTCAGTCCTTGGACAGAGGCCGCGGCGATGGAATCTTCGGAAAGCCAACTGGACTGATTACATAACGCATATGGAAACAGCTTGCTCTGCCGATGGACAGAATAATCCACACAGTATGGAAGAATTTACGTCACTGCTTCTACATTCTGCCTCTGCATGTATTCCGCGCACCTCTGGTGCTCCACGGCGTACACCAGTCCCATGGTGGACGGAGGAATGCGGAGATGCCATACGCGCTAGAAAGCGAGCTTGTCGTAAATTCAGTAAAGATAGTAACACTATAAATATGGTTGCCTTTCGGAGAGCCAGGGCTCTTGTACGTCGCATTATCAGATCAGCAAAGCAGGTATCATGGCGAGAATATGTAGGTCAAATAAACAAGCATACCCCGACAGCACAAGTATGGTCCAGAGTAAAACGTATTGCAGGCCAGTATTCATCCGTTCCCCTACCCGTCTTACGCATGGGTAATATGGACGTGACCAAATCTGTAGATGTTGCGAACGAAATTGCCTGCTCCATATCAGAGCGTAGTCGTGGCAGCAATTGGGATCCGCAATTTTTGTGTCACAAGTTGCATTGTGAAAAGTCCACTCCTGACTTTGTCACAACCGAAAATATCTCGTATATCAAGCATTTCACAATGGCCGAACTGACTTCCGCCGCAGCGAAGCTCAGAAGCGTATGCGAAGGTCCGGATTTAATTCATAACGAAATGATAAAGCATCTTCCTCCACGTGCGATCGAAATACTGTTAAGCATATTCAACCATCTGTGGCAACAAGGCGACTTCCCAGTACCCTGGCGAGGAGCCTTAGTGATACCACTGTTGAAGCCGGGCAAATGTGGACTAGATCCGCTCCACTATCGTCCAATATCACTCACCTCATGTTTATGTAAGTTAATGGAACGATTAGTAACTACCAGACTAACGTGGTTCTTAGAAGTACATGACTTTTTTTCAGATGCACAATGCGGTTTTAGGAAGAACCGGACTTCTGTAGACCACATTTTAACACTGGACTCAGTAGTTCGTGTAGCATTTAAGCAGAAACGACACGTCGGCGCTATCTTCTTTGACATAGAAGCGTCTTATGGCACGACCTGGCGCCAAGGCATTCTTACAAAGGTACATAAATGCGGTATCCGGGGGTCAATGGGGACTTTTATACAGAATTTTCTTGCAGGCCGACATTTCCGTGTTCGTGTTGGCCACCAGCTATCCAGAAGATGTATGCAGGAGAATGGCGTGCCACAGGGAAGTGTGTTAAGTGTAGCACTGTTTGCCATAATGATAAATGATATTAGCGACGTCCTTCCACCACAACTTGGTCGGTCTCTCTTTGTAGACGACTTCGCTATTTGGTGTAGCGCAGCCAGGCTATCTACTATGTCTAGACGTCTCCAATTGGCCGTGAAGGAACTCGAGAGGTGGGGCGTAATGAATGAATTCCGCTTTTCAACACAAAAGACAACTGCAAAACATTTATGTCGCCGACGTAACTGTGCAGAACTATGTCTCAAGTTGTATGTCAGGCAGATAACGATGCCACCTGCGGTGAAATTCCTTGGAATCACTTTTGACTCACGTCTTAGCTATAAGGAGCATTTGAAAGCACTCCGTGACAAGTGTTTTAAATCGCTCAACATATTAAATTGTGTTTCTCGCACTAGCTATGGAGCTGACCGAGATTCTCTTATTCTGCTTTACCGCTCACTGATACGTGCGAAGTTAGACTACGCCTGTTTTATCTATGACGGATCGCGCAACTCCACCAAACGAAATCTGGACACTGTTCATCACACAGCTATTCGCATCGTGACCGGAGCATTCCGCACTTCGCCCACCGTGGGTCTGTTAGCCGAAGCACACGAGCCGCCTCTCTCTTTCTGCGCAGAGAGAGGCTAGGAATGCGCTACGCCCGCAAGCTCCGCCAGTTTCCCGATCATCCGGCTTTTTCGCACGTCTTTTCCCGTCGACTATTGACCATTTGTTTCAGGGGAACGAAACCTGAGTGTCGCCCCATTCGGTGTTCGAATTCGGAGACTCCTGCGGGAAAGTCGAGTTAAGCTTCGGGGAATTCGTACAGTCCAGAACATGGAGACCCCTCCATGGGAGATGATTACACCGGAGGTGGATGCATCCCTTGCGAAGATCAGAAAATCCGATATCCCTCCAAAAAAAGCTCTTTGTTATATCGAAGTGTCTGGGGGTGATCGACATGTCATTTTCACCGACTCTTTAAGTCGTCTTATGGCCCTGAACACGTTTTATCCATCAAACCCCCTTCTGCGGGATATTGTGAGCCGTCTTACCGATTGGGAACGCCATGGACGACGAGTTATTCTATGTTGGCTTCCGAGCCACGTTGGCATTTCCGGTAATGAGTTGGCGGATGCTGCGGCGAAACGAGCGGCAAAGGCTCTCTGCCGATTCCACCTCCGGTGTAATCATCTCCCATGGAGGGGTCTCCATGTTCCGGACTGTACGAATTCCCCGAAGCTTTCAAAAGTCAGTGGCGGGGAGTGGCAGTGCTCTCGAGCACTGCCACTCCCCGCCACTGACCACTATCGAGAGGTATCCACCTTCCTTCTAGACAAGTGGCAGGCTATGTGGGACGCGACGTCGGCGAACAAACCACGAACCATCAAACAACGTTTACGACCATGGGGCTCGTCCTGTCGCAAACGTCGACAAGAAGAGTTCACATTATGCCGTCTCCGTATTGGGCATGCTTATGCTACGCATGGGTATTTACTATGCGGTGGCGACAATCCTCTGTGCTCGAGATGCTATGCACCGCTAACAGTTCGCCACGTTTTGATATCGTGTCCTCATTACGCTGATGAGCGTAGACGTCATTTTGTGTCTGACCAGGTGGATTCCCTTAGCGATATTCTCTTCGACAACTCGAGCATTATCCAGTCGGGACGATTGATGGACTTCTTATCTTCAGTGTCATTCTCCGCAATATATTGTGCTCGCTGATATACATGGCATGTAAACTCTGTACCATAATAGGAATATTTTGACGGCTACGAACGATGTGAAGTTTGATACTGTACTTTGTTAGCTACAAGAGTTATGGGCGCATAATGACCTTAGTAGTCCATGCGCCCTTAAGCCCAAATAATCAATCAATCAGTCGGGAACTCTGTCGATTGAGAATAGGCCATACCTTTGCAACACATAGTTATATGTTAACCGGTAATGATCGTCCCGTATGTCCGCGCTGTTCTAACCCGCTTACCGTGTACCATGTTTTAGTTGGCTGTACACTGCTAGATCCTCTACGACTCCAGATTTTAGGACGGTTGAACACCGAATCTTCTTTACGTATGCTATAGGGAACGACTCTGAGGCCGTTGCGTCTGGGAATATTTTAATGTTAATTCGACAAGCTCGCCTTGACGTGATATACCCCCACCCGTGAAGATGGATAGTGAGCTATGATAGCAGCACCGTAGATTGATTATATTTCAGTTATTGGGCGCAAAATGACTCGAGATGTCGACGCGCCCCTAAACTCCAATCCACCACCGCCATCAGAATTTGCTTCGTTAGCGTTTTCTGTTCTGAAAACTTTCTTTCAACCAATCGGTACAAGGTATTTTTTATATTCCGTCATAACTATTAGCAACTTTGAACACATGTTTAACCGTGTCATACTGCAAACACAATACCTTGACTGGTCCTTTGCTTTTGCTTTTGCTTGACTAATCCTTTGCATCGCTATCGCATCCAACTGTGGCGTGTGCGGTCTTGGTGTTGGGTCCGTATCATGTATGGAATTGGCTGCGTACGGTGGTAGGTGTGCTCTCTGAGCTGAGGGTGAAGTGCGAATGATTTGTGTTTGTTTTTTCGTTTGGCTAGCCTTGTACTGAGACCAACAGTGAAAGGAAGGCGCATTGCTCCTGTGAGTTATGAGAGACGAAGCTGAGCTGATCATCACGACTCCCTGCCTTGCAGTGCCATTCATTGTTCACTTCTTTGTTCCTATGCTTTGAAGTGACAAAAAATGGCATTGTGTATCACTTATGCATATTACGTAGGTACTGACTAGGTAGGTACATGTGATTTTCCCGTCCGTTACCGGAAAATAGATTCCGTGCATCAAAAATAATATCAATGAAAATGTACTCCGGAAGAAGTCTTTTTGCACTCCGACTCCAAACCCGGAACGTAAGTTTCCCACTATGTCCATCAGTGCAATGGTTGCGTGGCTGCAACCTTGTGATGAAACATCTACCCTGTCCACCAATCACCCTCCCCTCCCTTGCCCGCTATCCCGTTGTGTTTAATTTTATATAAGGGAGCTTTTTATCTCCAGGCAGGTCACATGAAGTAGAAAAATCCCCTTATTGGTTGGCTGCCATCCTTCCTCCCCCGCGCTCAGTCGAAACCGCTCAGAAGAAACTCACTCCTTTGTGCTCCTCCCGCGGCGTGGCTATAAGTCCACCTGGTGTGGAATAATGGCGGATGGGTTTCAGCTGGTAAATCTGGTCCACGCTGGCTGCAATTCACTCACTGGGAAAACAATCCTGATCTCTTTCCTTGTAGTTCTCAGGCATACTGCCGAAATTCTGGGAAACACACAAAACGTGTCCATCCGGAGTACGAACACGAACTAAGCGTTGGGAAGGGCAGACTAGCCGTTTCGAATTGTAATTATGTGCGTGAGGCGCTTTTCCGAACTTCCCTTATAGGTGGGTGGTGTACCAGTGGCTGGTGCCACTTTTCGGGGAGGGGAGTTATTTCTTAGGCGTGCCGGGGCATGAAGGTCATTTGCGCCGCTTTTAAAGTGAGTACGTTACATGTGTGTTTTTATAGCAAGTGTTTGCAAAAAAGTGCAGTCAAGTGTGCATTTACGTTAGGAGAGTTTTACGCTAAAGTTGGTGTGATGGAGGTGCTGAAGGCGGGGGGACATCTCCCTGGTGCATAAATGCTTTGATATTGTGCTTTACTCCTCCGCAAAATAATTTGTAGCTTGGGTGTGGGGGGTGGGGTGGGGGAGTGTTTTGACAGTTAGAAGTTGATTTTCCCAAGGTGCCGATTTTAGTCTGCTCTACTCGAAGAGCGCTGAGGGAGCTTTCTCGTGCGAACAAGGAGGCAATTGTCCACACCGCCTATCACGCCGGCCATCGCTTGTCACTTGTTAGTAGCAGGTTAGGCTAAGCATGCCGTGCAGGTTGTCAGTTCGGGTTGTAGGATGTTTTGCAATTCGCCTCCTGTACGTCCGCTGTTCCACTGGGTAGCCGCCATGCGTCACGAGTTGCAGGGTAAATCGGCTTATCTACGTCCGATGTCTCTTCTGGGTAGCCGTTTTATGCTACGTTAATTTTTTTTTTTTGCTAAAGCAAGTCGGCTCATCTACATCCGACCGCACCGCTAGGTAACCATATCTGGGAATCTGGGAAGCAAATGGGCTCATGTACGTCCGACACCATTCGGGAATGGCTACTTACGTGTTTCCTACGAGTATTTCGTGGGCATGCATTGCATGTTGAAGTAAGTGTTGACGGTGTGGTGAGTTAACTTCATTGAGTTGAAGACCTCATAAGACACCCTTGTTAACTGATATCTCGAAAATTCCCTAGGCGAAAACACCTTGACCGTTGACCTGATCTTTCTAAAATAGCAATGCTAGATTCGGCGCATGAGATAACCTCATACAATTATTGTTATTAAAGTATAAAATATTGCACGTTATTTTGTTCATTTCACTTGTGGATTTGTCGTGGAATGGGCCAGAGAGAACGTAAGCTGACTTGGTCCACAATTAACTCGACCGCGTTGAGCTGTTTTTATTTTTTGTGCAGAACGTGAGTCCAATCTGAGTAAACATCTATGTTGTACCATCGTAAAAGGCGATGTGTTCTTTCGGTAAGTTTAATAAATTATGTTTCACCTTACATAGCCTTTCTCTTCGTGATAATATATGTTGGTTAGATAATTTGTTGAAACGTTTTCTTACGGTAGTCAAGCAGGTCTCGGGTGATGTTTTTCAACAGGATATATTTTCGCTGGCTATATTTCATGATTGGCGTTGCTACGAAAACTGGTTGTGGCCAGAAGGTGGATGGGTCATTTCTCCGGTGTCGGTCAGTGACAGTGGGGTTGACACAGCAGGCTCGACGGAGAGTCAATGGAGCCTGGACACCTCTTGCCCTGTCCGTCGTGTTTCTTGCGTACTTATGCAGCATACAGGTATATCCCGACCGATGGCCACCAACGTTATCCTCTGCCCTCAGGTGTTAGAGCGTCGCGCTCGCCTTCTCGCCGGTCAGCCGATGGGTAAGTTGTGACTCCTCTCTCCCTCCTCAGCCGGAACCATCCCTCTCATCCTGTCTTCATGCTGAACCAGGAACACGTGCTACTGAGTTCCGTTCCTTTCCATTCCGCTGGCCCCTCCTATCGCCTCCAACGGTACTGTGCCCATGTCATTCTTTGTCACGTTGCTGTATCCCTTCATCCACCCCATCAAATTTGGCCCCTGCTGTCCCTCCCGGTGAGTATAAGATCCTGTTTCATCCCATTCCCACGTAAAATTACGACCATTCCATCCCATTCCCAAAGATATTGGATCAGGGTTAAAATAATGGTTTTTCGTTAGGTGTGAGACGTTGAAACGAGCCCAGTAGGATGCCGAAATTTCCCATGGAATTAGTGTCATTTAAAATGCTTTGATGTCTTTCAGACTCAAATTTGAGCCAATTGTGTAAGTACTTATGGCTGTACCTTTATCATTTGTTTCGAGATTCATAGATTGAGAAGAGCTATTTTCGTGATAGGGAGAATAACTGTGTTATGAACTGATGTTATATGCCATGCCACATAGGGAGTCCATTAACCTGAAATTCCATTGCGAAATGTTCGCGTCTCACCATTCCTTGTCAACAGCATGCACATGCCACTTATAAACGAGATACTCTTAAAAAGGAAACACAAAGACTTCATAAGCATGCATCAAGGAGCAGGATGTTGATACCTCTTAGATAACTATGTCGGTCAAGTGTTCAGAAAGTTGTATATTCTATCCTATTTCAGGAATAATTTATCACTCTATGGAGCCATTCCAAAACCTCACATGAATTTAACCTTTCATCCTATCCACAGAATCACTTATCCCTTCCCCTCCCCCTCCCCCTTCTTCGCTGTCCTTTCTCCCCTTCTCCCACAAATCTGCACCGATGTCAAATTCTTCTTCCTTGTGGGACGGAATATCTCTAATCTAGTTCTGGCCATATGCTGAATCTCGTCCTCTTCCACGTCTATAAGATTTCATCTCGTCACACTGTTAATTGCAATATTGGGTTTCGCGTGAGACGACCGATCCCCGTCTAGCGCTACACGATCTGTTCGATGGCTTTTCCGTCTCCGCCATCTGTTAGGCGACAACTGGTAATTGTTTCTCGCCCGACTCATTCTTGTGCACGGACGTGGTGTTATTTCAAAACTTGTCGACTGTCAGACAGCGATAATCTACATCGTCCAGGTAACCCAGGTGTCGCAACCTGAGATCGACAGTATGAGCTGCCGTTGGACGAGCAGAATAGGATATGGAGGTGTTGGGCTTGCCAGCAAAATGGGCGTCGTATGAAACGCTGTGGGTCAGTGAACCCCTTTAACTGTTTTTGACACGAAACGTAGCGAAATCGCCCGGGAAGAACTCGATGGACTGATCAGATGCCAATAGAAATGTAAGTCGGTTGAGCTTAGTTTTTTTCCATGCATTTTCGATGAAGGTATATGTGCCATCCATGCCGTACTATGCTGGTGACTACGAGCAAAGACTAAACCCGAGCGAGTCTACTCCCGTGTTATGCAGTAAAGGGACATGTTCCAGCCCGCCTGTCACGCTCTTGTCGCCTTGAGAATAGGTCATGTTATGACGTTTCAAGTCATAATTTCTTCGCTTATATTTATGCCGGTCCTTTGGTTTTTATTTTGAAGAGTTTTCCCCAAAATATTTTTGAATTGTACACATTTTCGTTAAAATAGAAGGGTTTGTCATGGATGAACGTTTGTGATTTGTGATGTTTGCGGTGTCATGTCAGCCGGCTCTGGCTGAGGGCGGCCAGCCAACACTTAGCATAAAGCTTGAAACGGATGGTGTGTGCGAATCTGTTCACGTCTGTTATTTGTGTTAAAAGCATAACATCATGTTTATTCGTCATTGTCCATAATGATTGACATTGGTCTCTGTGACGGCGAGCAGTCCGGACGCATAAGTATACGGGGCATAAGCGGCGCACCGGTAGATCAAGGCATAGATACAGACTGTCTTGTTCGGTTTTTGTTTTGTATGATTCTGTGCTTGGGCTGCTACTGGTAAATTAGTGGGTAATACTAGACTAGGATTATAAACACAACTGGTAACTTACTAACTGATATAGATTAAATTGGGGACCTGTACTGGGTTGTCATGGAGGATGTAAGCAAATTGATACAAGAGGGAATACAGATAATTGAAATGGAGTTTAGAAGGGAGATACAGGATATCAAGGAAGAATGCACAAAAATTAAAGATGAGATGAAACAATTAAAGAAGGAAAACAAGCAACTAAAAAAGGAACTAGTAGACACAAACAATCAGACCACCAGCTGTGCACTCGCTGTCACGTGACTTGCACGTGACGAGGCTGGCCGAACGTTTCGCTATGCAACCATATGGGAAGTTCCGCGCTGAACGTTGTATGCTACCTAAGCTGAGCGAGAAGACTGAAACAAACTGAGCCGCGGCACAGCATGTGACGTCCATTCGGCGATGTGCGTTTGTGCTGGTGGTATGGTGATCATATTCTGCTGATGAGCAGGATTTCGACAAAATTACAGCCAGTTTTTTCCCATGTCGACCCCTCTTTCGTATGCAGTAGCCTATCTCATTTGGATGCATGCACTATTCGGTTTCAACTGATGTAGGTACGTTTTACGTTTGTCCGAAATGCTTACACTGACACGACAATTAACCCGCGCCGTCTTTCCGGTCAAATCCTCACACCCCGTCTCGGGGGGGGGGGGGCCGTCGAAGACCCCCCTCTAAAATCCAAACTGAGCATCGCACGAAAACGAAACAGGTGTCATCGGAAAGCGCTCGACGAGTAGGGTCCGCGTGCACCCTCCAAAACAGTTTCCCCCCAAAAGTGACGTCGCCGGGGGCTATATTTTCACGACTTTTCACGATTACATTATGTTTTTGACTCTGGGGAGTTCATTTTGGGGATATGTGAAAAACAAATATGTATTTGGAATGAAAAAAGGACAGCGATCTGAACCAGGGCTATAACGTTTTTGGACCCCCAAAAATAGAAATTTTATTTTTTCAAAATTTCAAATTTTGAGTTCGAGTTTTCTTTAATTTTCCTTTTCTAATGGCTAGAACTGACCGAGAAACGTTGTTGGAAGTCAACTTGTCCCAATAAAAATGTTTACTTTAGCCAGAATCCTCTATTTGAACTACAATTTGGCAAATGTTCAACATTTATATGTAGTTTAAAAACAAAAAAGAAAAAAATTCCACTCATACGTTTTGTTGCATCCGCAAAGATAAGCAAACGCTGAAATTTTCATTAAAATATCCATCCGTTAAAGCGTGACAACTGGTTGAACTTTTTTGGAGGTAACCTCACTTGACCTCGACTAATTCGCTGACCCTAGATGACCTGACTTCAAAATTTTGAAACAGCATGCCAAATTGATGTGTGAAAAGGTATGCCAGATTCGGGCGCGCTGCCGCGCGCCGTTCATCCGCTATACGCGAAAAACCTGAGGGGGGCGGTTGAAGACCCCCTGAGACGGGACGGGTTAAGAGCAGTGAGGAGCGTGTCTTTATCGGCAAACAAGAACGCGCGGTTGCAGTCGGTCAACAAGCTCTGTGTCGCGGTATGGCGCCCGATCCTGTGCCTGTAGCAGCGGAGAACTTATTAATGTTGTCAGCCTCTTTCTTGCCTTCGCCCGTCCAACTCCTCTGTAGCGTGTTTGCTGGTGCAATTCACGAATATACGTGACATGATCGCTTTACGTGGCATACGTGACATGATTTTAAAGATCGCTGAGAACTACGCAGACGTAGAGCAGAGCAGCGTAGAACTTGGCACCCATCGCACCCATCGCACCCATCGCACCCATCGCACCCGTAGCACCCACAGTATGAAGCCAGCCCGTTGGTCGTACCGTTACAACGGTAGGAACATGAAACACATCAAGCCAATCTCACTGACAAAAATAGGTCATCCTCACTAGACTAGCTGGTTGCACACAACTAACAGCCTCAACTAGAGCGTGACCAAGATACAGCGCCTCACAGCGGTACCTGCAACACCACATTAGCTATAGGCCACATCCTGCCAAGCTCTCTAGCTTGAACTCCCAAAGACAACCACTTAAAGGCATTCTGCCGAAGAGAAGGCATCACCCTGTCGCTTCCATTTGCTTTTCGGTGGCAAGCAAATCATTCAGTTGCTATTCAAATATCTGTACGCCACAAAACTAGGAGCACTAGACACCACACCACCAACACCCGCTTCTACATGCAAGGCGTGCTCGCGAAACACTTGTATTAAACACG